>CM032638.1:19014461-19435287 GCA_019097785.1 Fraxinus excelsior
TAGAATAAGCCCCATTTTACCCCTTCAGGGGTGATCGAGTTAGTGGAGCAGGTGAACGCGGAGATCGAAGGTCGCGAGTTCGAATCCCCTACCAACACTTCCTCAGTTGAGTTCGTCGTACTGGGCTTGCCCAGTACGATTTACCTCTCCTGTGTGGTTTACGTGCTACTGCACATGAAGCGGGGTTTACCCAGTACGCACTCACAATGGTCGGACTTCCGCGGCAGGTAGCAGCTGCAGATTCCTACGTTACAAAAAAAAAAAAAAGAAAAAAAAAAAGAAATAAGCCCCATTTTGTTTAGCTAAAAATAATAAATATGCCCTATTTATAAGTGTTCTTTTTGTGTTCACCGTAAAAATAATGGAGGTGAATTAAATATTTTTTACTATATTTACAAGGAATAAGCAAAAAGATTGAAAAATGTTCTATTATTGGTATCTTGTGTAGGGGGAACCATAAAAACCTATTTAATCTTATGAAACATGTTTAAATTGCCAACATAGTATAGTACACATTTTCAAACATCAAGAAAATTATTATGATGGAATAGAATAAGCCATATTTCATTGGAACTACAATTTTTCTCAAAGCTGTAAATAGAAACATAAATGTCTTGTGCGTCTATGGTTCGCTTCTTAGGTGCAATTACTTGAACGCGTCTTTAGTGGAAACATGTTAAACAATTTATAATAGTTAAATTTGTAATTTGACCTGTAACAAAATCTTTTGGACAGGAGTACTTGAAAGTTAAAACAGCTAAGTTCACCTAATAATAGCAACTTTGAAAAATTCGGGAGAACATTCAAAATATTTAGACATTGCTTTTTATGCATATGTTGTCTCCTTAATTTTCTGAATAAAGTACAATAAAGAATCTTACAGAAAGAACAATTTTTTTTATTCTTTAATCCATGCTAAGAAATCATGAAGATTTTGGTCAGAACTCCCTCCTCCAACACTATTCAGAATCTTGGCTTGAAGATCCAACACCCTTTCTTTGAATCCTTCTTCACCCAAGACTCGTTCCAACTTATCCTTGATTTCTTCTCGTCTGATGATTCCATTGTCATCTTTATTCAATTCCAATCCAATCTTCAAATAATCACAAATGTAGGTCGTATTGAATATTTGATCTGTGAAATAGGGCCAACACAGAAAAGGGATTCCATTGCTTATGCCTTCCATGGTAGAATTCCAACCACAATGGCTAATGAAACAAGCAACAGAAGGATGAGATAGGACCTTTTGCTGTGGCGCCCAACTAACCACATGCCCCCAACCATGCACTCTTTCTTCGAAGCCTGTTGCAAATAGAAGATAAGGTTGTTCAACATGATAGTGACGATGCAGAGATCGAGTCTCATTGCTGCTTAATTATGAAAAATGTGCACATGTCCTGTTTGAAAATGAATTCCTCATGCACTTGATGGTGATCAATAAAAGTTCTCTAACAACTTAATATTTTAATTTAGGCGGTTTAACGAAACCTGTAGGGTATGCATTGTGGACATCTTCGGTTATGTTTTGCCGCACTACCCACAAGAATGGTCTATTGATGAGTTCAAGGCCAAGAGCCAGTTCTTGGAACTGATTGTGGTCAAATACTGTGAAACTTCCGAATGCTACATAAATGACAGAGTTTTGTGGTTGTTGATCTAGCCATGCCAAGCAACCTGTTCAACACTTCATTCAAATAAATTCAAGTATCCATTTACAATAATCATGTGTTGCACCTTTCATGAAATACTAAGTACAGTATATTTCAAGAATTAGAGTTAAAAAGACAATTCAACCAAAAAAATTGTCCTACTTTTTGATAAGGTATTTAAACCAACCTGAATCTTCTCGCCAGAAGTGGCCTGTTGATTTTCCGAGCCGGTTGCTAGCCAGAAGAGGGCCTATGGGTAAAATGTCTGGATATGAGGCAAATGTTCCGGATTCCAACCAATTTGATGAGTTGCAGATCAGCCTGTCTGCTGATTTTGTTGGCTTTACACTTTTTACCAGGAATTTGAAGAAGAGTTTTTGTGTCAGTTCATCACTTACACAGTTCCAATAGAAATCCTTTGTTCTCATGACAGGCATCATTGGCGAAAGTTGAATTATCTGATTTTTCAAGGGTTGTCCTGTTAAAAGGTTCAGCATAGTATTAGCACAAGAATATGAAAAGGAAATCGTGTGAACTCTACGGTGAAAAGAACAAGAAAAAATAAATGAAAAAACTTTCCGATATCAAGGATTGGGCCTATATAACTGATTCACTTTGAGGATGTCTTTGAGAAATATCAGAACAGACGATATGTGGAAAACTTTAAAATCGAAGAAAGAACAAGACCAGTAAAAGATAGAGTTTTTAACTTCTATATGAAAAAATTGTTATGTATCTCTCATCTCAAACCACGAGTAAACCCACATAACACATAATAGTCCTTCATCAGTGTCAATATGTATGTTTTGAACTGTACTAACCATCGCTGTCTATGATCCCATCATCAATCATGCTCGGAATATTGAAGAGCAGTGCCAGTAACGCTGCGGCAGAAGGCCAAAAAGCCGCTTTCTTGATTCCCATTTTTGCCGCAACGTCCAGAGCCCATCCCATGATGGCATCGGCAATTAAACAGCTGATTTTTTCACTTTCCAATCCATTAATCCGCTCAATAAGAGCCATCAGTTCACCTGGCATGACGTCTAAAATAGATTCCCACAACTTTCCACTATCACTTCTGTCACTGGAGGAATCTAACCCGTCAGGTAAAGAAACCATTTGTAAGAGTTCTCGTACATTTTCTGTCTCCGGCAATGCTTTGATAACTCGCTCATGAATGAACTCTGTGTTGACGAATGTGACCTTGTAACCATGTTTTACTAAATTGAGTGCGAGTTCCATAAGGGGTATCACATGGCCTTGTGCTGGATATGGTATGAGCAAAACATGAGGGTTTCCCATTGTTTTTCTCTGTTTTTTTTTTTTTTTTTCTCCTTCAAATGTTGATGGCAATCAGAGATAATGTAATAGAACAACTAGAGGTTGCTATTTTTTCATGATGTAGCAGTTGACTAGGAAATATGTAAGTGCTCTTCTTGTCTTCACCTTAAAAATAATGGAGGCAAATTAATTATTTCTTGTTGTAAATAATATGATTATTAATGAATGACAATTATATCCCTACTACCCTATTTTTTATTACCATTACACAATAATTCTTCTTTATAAATATGGGACTTTAGTTCTTAATAAAACATACAAGTCTATTGATTTCTCTCTTTTGTTCTATTTTTCTCTCTAGTTTATAACACATTATCGGTGTGATAGCTTTTTTTTTTTTAAATAATTCGAAGTCCAGTATTCTTTCGGAGGAAAAGAAAAAGGTAGTATAATTTCATATGTGCTCCCAAAGAAATTTCAGTTCTAATTTATCTTCGCATCACAAACATACTGAAAGAACTAGATACACGTAGTAGTAAGCCACTGTCTGTCATCCTTTAAAATTTTAAATGATTAGC
Source organism: Fraxinus excelsior (assembly GCA_019097785.1). Classification (NCBI taxonomy): domain Eukaryota; kingdom Viridiplantae; phylum Streptophyta; class Magnoliopsida; order Lamiales; family Oleaceae; genus Fraxinus; species Fraxinus excelsior. The sequence continues at coordinate 19,017,970 of CM032638.1, forward strand.
TACAAATCAATAAAGTTTCCTTACTTTTTAAACATACATTCTCCGTCAATTTACTATTCTATAATAGATTAAAAGAAATTAATGGCTCTTAAACATGGCCTAAGGATTTTTGCAGGTTTCTTGGGGGTTTCCGGAGTAATTTTACTCAAAAAGCGTCTCATGTTGTTTTACTCTGTTGGTTTGTGGTAGTATTAGGATTGATTTTTTTTTTCTTTTTCTCTCAACTTTTCTACTGCCGAATTTTACAAAATCATTACCAATACACGTATTGATCTACATTGCGTACTTGACCATGTGAAATTTCTTTTCATGATTAATGAATGCTATTCGATGTGCCCAATTAACTCCTAACCATATGAAACTTATAAACATTCATTACTATAAAAGAAAGTTTTATATATATATATATAATCATTGCACAAGTTAAAAAGTTTTTTTTATATAATGATTACTCTTGAAGTAGCACAACGCTAGAATTAATATTTCATCACTCGCTCCTAAAGAGCATAAATTATAATTTTCAATGATCCACAATAATATTGATCTATTGCTCTTGAAAAATTAATAATAAAATATAAAGTACTCCCAAAGAAGCACATCTATGCAAATAATACATGACTCCTGAAAAGTTAAGATTTCTAAATAGTAGTTTATTGTTGCCCTTGAAATAACACAATGTCATAATTAATGTCCCAGGAGATTATTACTTGTACCTAAAGAGCATGAACTATAATTTCAATATTTTGGATAATATTGACATATTGCTCTTGAAGAAGCGTAACAAAACACAATGTGCTCTCAAAATATCACATGTTTCGAAAAATATATCATGTGTAATTTATGAATTTGTATGTATCCCTTGAGGAAAACATACAACTCATATCATGTGGGCGTTGATTCTTATATGATTACGTCATAGTTAATCATATTTTAAATAATTGCTATGTCTTTTGTTTGATTGAATAGTTATTCAAATGTCAAACATTATATGGAATTAGGAGTTCAATTATTGAATGAATTATTGTTTGGCATCATCGGTTGGACCATCGTTGAATCAATAATAATGCGAAATTAAAAATTCAAGTGGAAATTTAACGAAAAACTAGAAGATTCTCCAATTCAAAGAATTTATATATGATGTCTATTGTTGAAAATTGGCCATTGATCGCCGCTAGCTAAAATATGGATTGAATTCTCTATATTTCTGAAAATTAATTAGGATAATAAATGTGGTCTATCATTCTCCACGTTGATCATCTAGATATTATTTGTATATAATATATTTGATACACCTACTAGATAATTGCATAGTTTTTGCAGTATGAAGTTTAAGAAATTATTCCTCAAATTTAAATTATGAGCATAATCTCTTATTATACAACAAGACATTGTGTCTTATCAATGCTAGTGAGTCTATATCCCAAACTTTTGATATATATTGGTTGTAATGACAATAAATGATTTAAAAATATTGTTTGTTAAATGCCTCCAATTAATTTAATTGAGAACAATGTACTTCTCAATTCTATTTAGGGAATGCTATTATATGCATCATGTCAACATCAAGTTCTCCCTATTCTAATTGTTTGATAGTGCAATATATGTGTAAAATTAATCCACCACATTGCATTGAGATGAAAAGTAAAGAATGCTGAAAATAAATGCGTAGTTTGAGCCCTAATCCTAAACGGGTGATATTTTATAATGCAATTTGTTGATTGTCAATTTGATTGAACAATTCTCTCAACATTAGGGGAAAGAATTAAGAAGTTGGAAATAATGTGTAGTACATCATTATCTAAAGCAAAAGATAATTTGAATCAGAAGTTCGTAAAATAATTCATTTAGATTCATTTACTAACCAAAGAGATCAACAAACTCTCACGCATCACCTTTAAATGCTCCAACTCGAATTAACATCCTAGATTACAGTTAGTTAATATTATATTTAATAAATTTATGACAAGCCTAAGAATGATTATATTTAATTCTAATATAAAAGTCTTCGAATGAAAATGAAGTAATTAGTAAAGATGATCTCATTAAGGAAGCATATACTTTTGATTAGTATTTAGACATAACAAACTATAAAACTCCAGAAAATGTTCAGGTGCCTGATATGTTGAAAAGGGAGATATCTCATAAGTTATGCAATTGCAAGAAAAAAAAAATAGAATCGAAAAAGAAAAAGTTGTTTACAATACTTTTGCACCTGATGTACTGCATCATTTCATGAATAAATTCGTCAAAACATATCGATCGAAGCAATGCTCAGCCAAAATAAATGGACGTAATCCTAGGAAATTAAATTTACTAGAAAAACCTGAAATTTCTAGATACCATCCGAACGCCTAAGGATTTATATTTATATAAAATGAAAAAAAAAAGTCGTAATAAGTATATACGACTCTTAGCACAATGATTTTCGCAAAGACTTGTATAAATAGATAAATTATCATGTTGTGTAGCCAATCATAAATATACATGTAATGAGTTTGATAATAGCATTCTCATCCGCATGTCTATTAATGTTACCTTAAAAAATTTAATAGGTTTGAAACATATAATTTAAGTAATATTATTATTATAAGAAGAGTAAATACATGTTATACTATTTTTTCCTTGACGAATATTTTGTCCCATTAAGTTTTATTGGTAATGTTTTTAATGAGACAAATTTTGTAGCGTACTTAAAAGAATAAACATGTTCATTTTCCTTCATTAGGATTTTTTTCCACATAATTTTTCTTAATAAGATTTTAATGAAGCATATGCTTTGTGTAATAATGTCCATAACATACAAGACATATGCCCTCAAAATAATATTTTTATATTTATGTGACTTTCGAATATATCAACAATAGCTATTTTTGAATCAATATGTTACTATAGTCATCAAAGGTTGATAAATATCTCATATGAAGACGGTGTTATTTGAAAACTACACAAAAAAACACGAGACATACTTCAACAAAAATTGTAATATTAAAGATATTGACAGACAAGAAAATGATGAATTGATACAAGAATTAAAATCAAGAGAAGCATTTTTACTCTTTTTATTTCGATCAAGTTTTGTCTCATAAGAACTTTCTTGACAAAGTTTTGACGAGACAAATATTTTGTAATGTGTCATTCAAAGAGGAATGTTGTAAATAATATTGTTGACCCCAAAAAATGGACCAATGACGTAGCGAACAAAAAATTAGAAACTTATGTCTTTGTATCCAAATTGCAATATACTCAAATCAAATTATTAACTATATTGATGAGTTAATGAAGAGAATGATTCAAAGCGTCTAACAAGTTGTAATGTGATTATTTGGTTGATAAAAAGTGGTGGCCATGGAATGTAGTAGAGATAATCAAGGTTTATTTTTACTGTGTAATCTTGCATTAGCTTTTTATGGTATTAAGTGTGGCTTTTTATACTAAGTACAAAAGGGGAATGGGGTCCGTTAGATGGCCAAGCACATGGGTATATTAGATCCAAGGGTCCTTATTGACTTCAATCAAGCCATTTAATACTAAGATCCCCATATCCCCACCTTCAGGTTAAGGATTTGACAGCGTAGGTATGTAGAGACGGCGCTTGCAGTGTATTGTCTTGTCAATCACTTCACGAGATCTGCTGTGGTTGATTAACCGCCTCTCCAGGTATAGGTTCGTACCGGGGACCTTTTCCATCAGACAAAACAACTTCAGAAGGATTACGCCTCAGCATACGTCGAGTCGGGTCGTCCACACTTCTATGTCAGGTGTAATTTTGTCTATTCGCCACGTGGCGTGTTTAGTTTTACGATTATTTATATGAGTAACAAATATAATTATTAGTGAATGATAATTATGTTCCTATAACCCTAGTTTTTATTACCTTTGTACTTATAATTCTTCTCCATAAATGTGTGGGTTTGGTTCTTAATAATACAAACAAAACTATTGACTTCTCTCTTTTGTTAGTTCCTCTATCTAGTTTATAACATTTTTTACTATATTTACAAGAAATAAGCATAAGATTGAAAATTGTTCTTTTATCGTACTTGATTTGGGTGAACAATAAAAGCCATATAGCCCCATGAAACATGTTTAAGTTGCCAACACATAATGAGTTGAGAAGTGGTGCCCAATTTGATATTCACTCAATTAATTATTGACACGTCATTTTTAAATTAACATGTCATCTCAAATTTATCTTCATTAACTCCACTACTAACCCAAGAAATTAATGACATGTTAATTTAAAATGACATTTCAATAATTAATTGGTTGGACAGCAAATCTCAACTTACATATTACACGTCTTCAAACGTCAAGAAAATTATTATGATGTAAGAGAATAAGCCCATTTTTTTAAATAAATATTTAGTCAAAATCAACAATTAATTTATACACGTATCTCATGGGAACCACAACTTTTATTATTATTTTAACCACATATTTTACCAACTTTTATTGTTACATAAAGGGTATCACATGGTCTTGTGTTGGATATGGTATAGGCAAAACATGAGGGTTTCTCATTGTTTTTCTTCTCCTTCAAACGTTGATGGTAATAAGAGAAAATAGCCTAGAACAACTAAAGGTTGCTATTTTTTCACGATGTAGCAATCAGTGAGGATATTTATAAGCCAATAGGGGTTAAACATGTGGTCATTATGAACACTACTATGGACATATCATTATCTTTTTCTCAAAAATTCATTTTTTTTCAAACCTCATTTTCAATCACGCATTCTCTCATAAAATAATGATACACGTAAATCAAGATTTTTTTTTCTTTTTTTTTTAACTACACATTTTCAAAAAAAATTATTATTTAAAAATACATTTTTTGCAAAATTATATTTTAATGGAGCCCAAACAATAGTGTACTTTTCTGTTTTCACCTCAAGGCTTTGTTTGATTCATATTTTTCTCAAAATATATTTTTTTCTCTTCTTTCCAACTACACATTTTTCATTAAAATAATATCACACGTTAACAAAAAAAATATATTCATTTTTAATCATACATTCTCTATCAATATATTATTTCAAAATACATTTTTAAGAAAGAACGAGGCTGAAACACCCTCTAAGAATAATGGAGGTAAATTAATTATTTTTGCCCCATATTTACAAGGAATAGGCAAAAGACTGAAAAATGCTCTAATGTTATCTTGTGTTGCGTGAACATTGAAAGCCTATGATGGCTTTTCATCTCAATTCTATCAAATTTAAATAGATTGACCAGAATCTTCTGAATATAATATCAATAATATTATTCATCTTTATTGAGGTTACAAACACAATTTAGATAGCATTAATGTGGCATTAAATGATTGGTGAAATTAAATAAGTCATTTCATTTTATATTTCATTTAACATATCATTTAGAGTCACTTAAACTGTGTTTGTAAACACTGGAGATGAATAACATTACTTATCAAATATTGATCCATTTCGGTGACCATTTGAATTGTCAATTGTTGTGGGCGTTGAAAATGACACCATTGTCCCTACATGACTTTGCACTTGCCCAGTAATGAGGGCTGAAACGGCAATTGGCAAAATGTAATTACATTGTTTTTGTGGGCGTGTAAAGTGTGGCAAGAGTGGGGCCCATTTAAACGGTACAAAAATCGATTATTTGAAGAAGAAAAAAATGGTCTCCCAAACATAAGGTTAGAGCGTGTTTGGAAGATCTCAAAATTCAATTAAATTGAAATATAGTCGTTATTGGGTCTCACTCGTCTAATAAAATTCAACAATAACGATTAATTTTTCAATTTTAATCCGATTTTAATATCTACAAAACACCCTCTTAATATCAAGAAACGTGTTTAGTTTGCTAACATAGTCAAGAAAGTTACTACGATGGAAGAGAATAAGCCCTATTTTGTTTTAGTCAAAAAATTGAAAAAAAAAAAATTAAGTTAAAGTCAACGATAAATTTTAATTACACATTTCATGTAAACCACAATTTTTATCAACTTTTCAACTGCACATTTCATCAGTTTTTATTATTCAATAAGGGGTATCACATGGCCATTTGCTTAGATATGGTATAAGTAAAACATGAGGGTTTCTCATTGTTTTTCCTTTTTTTCCTTCAAACGTTGATGGAATAAGAGAAAGTATCGTAGAATAACAAGAGGTTGCTACTTTTTCGCTATGTAGCAATCAGCGAGGAAATTTATAAGTGTTCTTTTTGTCTTCACCGTAAAAATAATGGAGACAAATTAGATATTTTTTACTATGTTTACAAGGAATAAGCAAAAGATTGAAAGATGTTCTATTATTGGTATCTTGTGTAGGGTGAACCATTGAAAACCTATTTAAACTTATGAAACATGTTTAAATTGCCAACATAGTATAGTACACATTTTCAAACATCAAGAAAATTATTATGATGGAATAGAATAAGCCAATTTCGTAGGAAGTACAACTTTTATCAAAGTTGTAACTAGAAACATATATAAATGTCTTGTGCGTGTATGGTTCGCTCCTTAGGTGTAACAACTTGAACGGAAGGGAACATGTTAAACTATTTATAATAGAGTTAAATTTGTGGACAGAAGAGTACTTGAAGGTTAAAAAAGATAAATTTACCGAGTAATAACAACTTTGACATATTTAATCTCATGAAACGTGTTTAATTGCCAACATAATACACATTCAAACATCAAGAAAATTATTATGATGGAAGAGAATAAGCCCTATTTTGTTTAGCTAAAAATGATAAAAATTTAATTTCAAGTCAAACAATTAATTTTAGGAAAAATTGCAACCACGGTACCAAATCTTTCAGATTTTTGCAGACTTTGCTCAAACCTTTGTTTTGTGCCACCCACGGTACCAATCCTTTAAATAATTCGTACCCGGAGTCCAAATTGATAGAAATGGTTAGTTTGACCGTTAGTTGACCAATAATTAAATATCTGACCAATTTTTAAAAGGTAAATATGTAATTTTACATTTTTCATATGAAAGAATTAAATTTAAAAAAAAAAAAAACCTCCCATTCATCCCCCCCCCCCCTCCACCAACACCCCTTCCACCCAAGAAAACGTCATCGTCAAACCTCCTCTCTACCTCCAAATATTCCCTAGGAGACGCCCGTCGATAGTCATAGTGAAAAGCGGAAGCAGAGTTCACAAAGACTGCTAAAGCAAATCAAAATTTGAAAATGCCTTGGAACTCTCTCTGGTTTCCAAATGCACAATTTTCTCAGCACAAAAATCCAATTTGGGTGACATTAAACCGTTAGTATTTCAGACCTTTTAATGCTATCTTGTCACTACATTCAGAAATGGGCTTTGTTTACTTGCCCCCATTTCCAATTACTGAACACGTTGCTCTCTTCAAGGACGCCAGACTTCTATCGAAAGGGGCTTTATTTACTCATTGATCTCCTCATTGCTGAACTCGTTGCTGAACGCATTAAGTAGAGGTGACGAAAAAATTTCAAGGACGACGGACTTTCGCCCTGACTCTGCTTTGATTTCGTCTGTGGATATATCTCTGCAAATATGATAATCATTCCCAAAAATAGCACGCATAGATTCAACTGGTTTTCTCCTCGAATTTCTAGGGTAGTATACAACGCTCAAATTGACTAAAGATTCAACTAGTTTTCTCGTCGAATTGGCTCTTCCGGGTTCATCTTCTCCATCCTTCTTACTTTTGGTGATTGATTTAGGTTTGATTGTGGTGATTGAACCATCTCCGGTGTTGGCTTGATGTTGGTGGTTGATTTTGGTTTGATTGTGGTGGTGGTGGTGGTGGTGTGAACACAGAGGTAGTGGAGGTGCCGACTGTGTGTCGGCAATGTTGTTGGCCGGAGAAGAGAAACTAAGGTTGGATGGGGTGGCTAGCATTTTTATTTCTTTTCTTTTCTTTTCTTTATAATTATTTTAAATGTAAAATACAAGTTACCATCTTGTCCTTAATTAATTTGGACAATTTTGACTTTTTTTGGTCAACTAACAGTCAACTGGATGAAACCGTCAATTTGGTCATCCGGTGCATATTTTTGAAACGTTTGGTATCGTGGATGGCACAAAACAAAGGTTTGGGCAAAGTCTGCAAAAATTTGAAAGGTTTGGTACCGTGGCTGCAATTTTTCCTTAATTTTAAACATACGTTTCATATTAACTACAATTTTTATCAACTTTTCAACTACACGTTTCATCAATTTTTAGACCTTGTGTTGGACATGGTATCAGCACAACGTGAGGGTTTCTCATTGTTTTTCCATTTTTTTCTCCTTCAAACGTTGATGGCAATCAAAGAAAATATTCTAGAACAACTAGAGGAGGTTATTTTTTCACAATGTAGCAGTCGGTGAGGAAAATTACAAGTGTTCTTTTCGTCTTCGCCTAAAAATAATGGAGCCAAATTAATTACTTTTTACTATATTTACAGGGAATAAGCAAAAGATTAAAAATGTTCTATAATTGGTATCTTGTGTTGGGTGAATAAGAAAAGCCTATTCAATCTCATGAAACATTTTTAAAATTGCCAATTTATTTCACATTCAAAGCTATCTTCAAACGTCAGTAGACAAGTAGACAAAGAAATCTATAAAAGTCGGGAAAATTATGTTAGAATTGATGAAAAAGATGGAGAAATAGGAATGGGGCGGCCGTCAGTAGACAAGAGAATGTAAAACTTTGTAGGTGGCCGCTAGAACTAGCCATTAGACTCTATTTGTTTACAGATCAACTAAAAGAGAAAATCTTAAACCAGTTGAACAAGATAGAAAATAAGAAGGATATACGAAAACATGCATAACTTTCAGCACAATGGTTGGATTTTCGTCCGTGAGTACAATGTGACTAGGATTTGTTTCAAGTCTTGAAATACGTTTAAGGTTGTGAAAAACTTACATTCTTTTTTTTATTATTATTAATAAGATATTTTCATTTATCCCGTTATTTGGTAGATTCTAATAATTCTCACGTCCATTCGAGCAAAATTCGAGCAAATACCCGTTGTGTATTACAAAGAAGAACATTTTATTTGTTATTCACATTGTCGTCTTGCGTCAAATCTTCTATGTGCTTGACCCGAACTTGGCTCCAACTCCAGAATTGGCAGCAATGGATATAGATACAATGAAGGCCGAATTGAAGAACTGACAAAGATGAAAACTCAAATGTTGAGGTCACATTCTATATGCACTTTCTAAACGATTATATGATTTGTATACCAATAAAGAGGATTTGGGAAGCACTTGAGAACAAATACAAAGTCGAAGAGGAAGGTACAAAGAAATTCTTAATCTCTAAGAATTTTTTCTTAAAGTTTATTAGAATAATATGCATCGTTGTCTTAAGTGCATGAATTGTAAGTCATTGTCAACAAGTTGAAGGAGGTTAAAATCGAACTTGCCGATTCCTTTCAAATCAGTGCAACTATTCATAAATTGCCATCAACTTGGAGAGGCTATAGAAATAAAATTATTCACAACTTCGAAGATTTCTCTTGGGAATAATTCGAAGCATCTTCGAATCAAGGAAGAATCAATGACAAGCGATAAGAGTGAAAACTTTTATGAGGGTACTTCAAAGGCTAATGACATGGAGAAAACCAACGAAACCAACAAAAATCAAAATAAAGAGAAGTGTCTTAGTCCTAAGATTGATCAAGGAAAGTTTAAAAACAAGCACATTGTTTATTGAAAACTTGGTTGTCATGCTCGAGATTGTAGGCATAAAAAGAAACTAAAGCAATAAGAAACGGTGAACTCCGTTGGAAATGATGACATTGTTACTACTACGGTGCGAGAAATTAATGCTATCAACGACAAAGTTTTTAGATGGTGTGGTATGATACCTTTGCTAATATTCATGTCTCATATATATAAAACTCATCATGAAATTGATGAAGGACAAGAAATTTAAATTGGGAATGAAGGTTGCTCCGAAGTCCTTGGAATAGGATGTGTTGAATTACTATTAACATCCCAGAAATAATTATTTTCATCTCGATTCTACGAGAATTTTTATGGAAGCCTTTCATCCGCTTCTCTTCAATAAATGTTAGAAAAAAGAGGGTTCGACGATGTTAACTAGAAATTAATTACCCGTTAGGGGGTGGTAGGAAAGGAAAAGGAGAAGGATTTCGATTTTAATTTTTTGCTTGATGGGATGCATTTTACTTGGCGGTTTTTTTGTAAGTTAAAATACTATTGGTCTTGTATGTATAAAATATATGTTGAATCGTGTAATAAAAAAATCTCAATTAAAGGAAATTTCATTAAGGACTAGATGTGATAAATAATGAAGATTGAGGATAAAAATGCAATTAAAAAGCAAGGAATAAGAGCGATAATAACCTAAGAATTGGGAATCTTTAGTGCAATTAAAAGTTGGTGAAAAAAAAAATCATTGCCAATATAACCACTATTTGAACTTTCCTGCGATGATTAAAATTTAAGAATACTCGCTATTTTTCAGTTTTTAGCACCAACTTTCTCTTTCCAACTTCGTTCTTAAGAAATTTCCTTAAACATCTGTTGGGTTTTTTTATATCGCAAGTGTCCGATATCGTAACAAGTAATATAGTGGACCTTTGAGTCCAGATTATCGTTTCTACAATAACTATACTTTAGTCTTAACCTACTTTTCTAACTCTTATTTGATAAAAGACAAACGAATAAAGAATTCTTGATGGTTGTGAAAAATGAGTTTCTATAATGAACTAAATACCTAAAACAAATGAAAAATATGATGAAATAACAAATAATGATTGATCAAAGATTCATGTATGTAAGATGTATTAGGGCAAAACAACTTCATCTAATGATTACCTTAATTCCTAATTCAAGATTCTAGCCTACTGTAGTGTTCGGTCGAATTCTCCTACGGTATTCAATTTGTCGCTCTCAAGTTCTCATTGAGCCTATTTAACTAATTCAATTTTATATCTCTATGCGAATTACCCTTAGTTAAACGAGTTATGACACTAGGAATTCATATAACGACCGCAGTACTAGGTATAGGTATCTCTACACGTTATATTTTGTTATCGAATTTTATTACACGTTCTAAGTCTCAAACTCACCTCTCGATTCATAAGAAATTCAATGGATCGTCAAATTATTGATCAAGTACTTCAATGCATTGCAATCATAATAAAATCAACACATGAAAGAATAAAACACAGAATTCTTGAATTAAAGAACTAAGGATCTCAATAGATTACATTGTTTGCCCTAATAAGGAATTTAGCTAAACATGATGAAAAAGATGAAATAAATAAACATATTCGAATACATCACCGAATTTAATTGATAAAAAAGATGAAAAAGAATCAGCTCTTGCACCAAAATCTTCTTCCGCTTCCAATCCTTAATTTGAACTCAAATCCTTGTTGTATTTCTTCTCGCGAATTCCTCTTCGATCTTGTGTTTTTCTCTCAATCTTACAAAGTGTGGAACCTCCCCTCATATGTATTCTATTGTTCTGTATTTGTAGGAGTCGAATTGAAAATCACGTCCAAATTGACTTCCAAAAGAGTTCCAGTCGAATAAGGAAAGCTCCATTCGCGCGGGGATTTTTTAGTCTATGCACAACAGTCAGTATTTTGGCTATAAATTTCTCTCCTGCTATCCGATTGATGCAATTCAAAGTGAATTGGAAATATAACTCAAAAATCTACAACTTTGATAGAAAAATGGTTTTTCCAATTCGAACGTTTACTATGCCAAAAATCAGTTTCTATTTTCGACTAGAAATCTGGAATATAACTTGTAGGATTGGAAATTGATTTTTACCATATTCCATTCCTTTTTGAATTCTAATTCCATCCAATTGTCTCATAAAAATATTTCAAGTATCATCTTTTGGTCCAAATCAACTATGGGATATTTTCAATTTGGTCCTCAGACTTTGGATTTTGCCATTTTTTTACCATTTTTCGCTTCGTCCTTTCGATTCTTCGTTCAACCATTGAGTTTTACCTATATAACATAAAATACAACAATTTAGGATATATTTTGTCAAAAGAACTACCAAATGTCGATATTTTAGTACCCTAAATAAGTGTATAAAATACACTTATCAACATCTTAGAACCTCTTTCTTTAAAATCTACAAAAAGACACCAACTAATAAATAGAGGTATGAGTTCGTGTAGAGGAGTCCAAATAAAACAAGCACGTAACACTTAGTTATTTCGCCTTCCTTCATATGTTTATATATGATTATAATGACATTAGTCAAGTTGAGATTGAGCCGTATAGGTTTCAACATTACTAGAATTATGAGTGTTAGCATCTTCATAGGAAAACCCAAGCCATTTAAAATGGGCTCATTTATGAAAACATTTAATTGGATATTTAAAGCCAAATGACAAATCCAACAACAAATTATTATATGGGAGTCGGTCTAGATACTCCGAAGAATGGGAATAGGTGCTCAACCTGAGGATCAAACTAACTAGGTATTAAGACTTGGGGTTCCATTTTAAAATGTCAATATTGTTAAGAGGAGTAATTCAAAGACGTCAAATCTTTATAAGTTGGTCTATGTTTTCATACTTTTTTAATATGGGATTGTATCCCTTAATATACCCCGGCAAGATGGTGGTTCATGATTGGAGCAGATCAAATTTGAAATTCATATGCTCATTTTTGTGTCTTAATGGGATCGAGTTGTTCGTTGGAACTTTATAAGTTGGTCTATGTTTTCCTTTCAACACTGAACAAATTTAAAGATATTGAAATTGCTTATTATCAGGATATGGAAGGAGTCTTATCGCAACAAAGAAACTATAACATCACAATGAATAATAATATTCCAAATTCTTATAAATTAAGTTAATATTTTTTTTCAGTCTCGTTAATATTTTTTCAGTCTCATTAATAATAATATTTTTATGAATTATATCTAATAACAAGAAATTTGCACTTGATGTGGTCAAACATCTATTTCCACGTATTTTGGTCCTTTAAGTTTGAATTAAAACCATAACGGTCCTTCAGTGACCGTTTGTGAAAGTGCATAAAACTTCAGTGACCGTTTCTGCAAGTTTTAGACTTTGGTGACCGTTTTATAGTTTCTAGGTAAGTTCAGTAACAATTTGTGAAATTAACCCGTTTGGCGCCATTGCTGCTACTAGTGTTGAAATATTGGATTTACATCACTACATGGCTTTACCGATTTTCTGCATTACAATATACCAAATCTAAAGCAAAATAAATTTGTCCGCTGATACCGAAGAATTTGTACCAGAAAACAAAAGCAGATAACTGGTAGTAATTGCAGCTCATAAAAAGCCCGAGGCATCATATATAGAAGAAATTCAAAAGAAATCCAATACAAGTATAATGGTGATCATCACTGATATTTTAGCATGAAATTCTACACCAAAATTTCTTTTTCAATTCGATGCCATACATATAGGATCTTTAGTTCCAAGAATTCTGATCCTGGGTACTCTTTCAACGTGCGGCTTATTTTTAAGGGGATGTTCTTCAATCCCAAGATAATTTTTCTACAGAGGATAAAAGAGGAAGTCCCTGATGGGTACTTTGCATATCTTCCATCCATGCAAGTAATTTATTTGTTCATTTTAAAGTAGTAAATCCACAATGAGTTCTTAGCTTGTATCTCCCATAGATTTTTGTTTATATGAGATATTCTTTTCAATTCCCTAAGTTTTCATTAATTGGAGATACTGTTTCAACACTCGAGATTTGGCTAGCCATGGAAAAAGAAGATAAGTATACTACGGGTTCATAACTTATCCTCCTTGCCTAGATAGGATCTTAACTCCCTCGTTGGAATCTTCAAATAAAAAAAATACCAATAATCTTCAATGAACTAATGGAGAGCAACCTACATAGGACCTTAACTCCCTCATTGGATCTTCAAATATAACAGAATGCTGATATTTCTCAATGAATTAATGGAAAGAGACCTAGAATAGGACTTGAATGTTGGAAAATTATAACATATATGGGACCACACATAATATATTAAAATGTGTGGTGCTATTATTTAAAGAATATTAATCAATTAAAGTGATCCAATAAAGTTATATTTTGGCTAATGTATATTAGGTTTCATGAAATTAAAATGTAGAAACCGAAATCTTGTTTTAGATCAATGAAGGGGTCGATTTAAAACAAATGAAAGATAATGGTCATTCATTATCTTATGATTATATGAGGTCATGGTCCTTAATTGTTGGTGTTCTTGAGCTTCTCTACATCCTCATCAATAGAGAGCAAAATTAAAGAGGAGACCACCAATCAATTGGAAGATCTAACACATTCAGGCAAAGGATTAGATTATCATGGATCGAGGTATGTTTTATTTTTCTATTGATTTCTTGAATTTTAACATGGAGTTTAAATTTAGGGTTTATATGAGAAATAATTTGATTATAGTATTTGGATTGAATCTATAATCTCTTATACATTTTCTATCATCGAACTCCCTCATTGGATCTTCAGAAAACATCTCTTTGGAGATAAAGCTATTTGAATAGTGGGCCAACTTCATGGCATGTCTTTGGACTTTGCTTTGAGTCTTTGACGATGATCTCATGCCAAAGTTTAGGGGTTAGGTGGTTGTCGACAATCACCTTAGACTTGTGACCATCCATTTTCCTCATCATCCAACAATCAAGTTCCATATTGTTGAGGCCTTATAGCACATTCAGAGCAGACTTTCCAATGGCCTTCAAGAGCTTAGTAAGTGAGGACCTAAGGCCAGCTAAGACCTTTAGGATCAGATAATTATGGGCTACGACCTAGAGGACTTATCGGGACCTTGAATAAATAAGTGCTTGTACTGTGTTCATCGTGCCTTGGCACCATAAATAAGCATGATGCGAGTTCTGAAATGTTTTATAGATTCGACCTCCGCTTACGAATTGGTCCTACAAGTTAAGTTAGCATCGAGTGAGTGGGAACCACATACTAAAATGGTTAATGCTCAAAATCATCGGACCCAGCATTCAACATATGCGTCGAGCAAAAAAGTCAAGAAATCGACTAGCTCAAAATCGCTCTAAGGGCAGGTGGTGAGTTTTTAAAACTTAAAATGGTTAAGGCTTAAAATTACTGGACTCGACATTCAACATCTATGCGTCGAGCAAAAAAGTTAAGAAATCCACTAGCTCGAAATTGCTCTAAGGGTGGGTGGTGAGTTTTCAAAATCTAAAATGGTTAAAACTCAAAATCACCGGACCCGACATTCAATATCGCTCGATGCATAGCAACGAGCAAAAAAGTCAAGAAATCGACTAGCTCGAAATCGCTCTAAGAACGGGCGGTGAGTTTTCAAAACCTAAAATGGTTAAAGATCAAAATCACCGAACCCGACACTCAGCAAAAAGTCAAGAAATCGGCTAGCTCGAAATTGCTCTAAGGGTAGGTGGAGAGATTTCAAAACCTAAAATGGTTATGGCTCAAAATCATCGGACCCGACATTCGACATCGCTTGACGCATAGCGACGAGCAAAAAAATCAAGAAATCGACTAGCTTGAAATCGCTCTAAGTGTGGGTGGTGAGTTTTCAAAACTTAAAATGGTTAAGGCTCGAAGTCACTTGACCAAACATTCAACATATCGCTCAACGCATAGCAACGAGCAAGAAATTCTAGAAATCGACTAGCTCGAAATCACTCTAAGGACTGGTAGTGAGTTTTTAAAACAAAAAATGGTTAAGAATCACCACCTCGCCTGCGGCATCTCTCTCTATCTCTCTATTTTTTTTAAGACTTAGTCAAACCAATGTGTCTTTGGGGGGACTTGGTTGCAAGGCATGAATCTCAGCTGAATGGAATGAACTAACAAAATCATTAAAAATTCGAACATCTCGAGCTGTAGTGTCGGAATGGCTAGTCTGTTGACCATCTTGGCTAGCCGATGGTCGACCGGCCTTCTGGTGGTCGATTGTCGACCAGCAATGTATGGTCGACCAGCGTTAGTGGTCGACAGGCTGGTCGACCGTCAACTAACAAGTCGATCGACCTCACCGGTCGAACCGTTATTGGCCTCAACCGACTTGTCTGACGATGGGTCAGCCGATTTACGCACTCCCTCGTTTTCACTTTCATCGGATGAGGAAGAAATGAATGTCTTATATATGATAAAAAAAGATTGAGATGAAGGAATAAGGGGGGAGGAAATTACGTCGAAGTAGAATGAGGAGGATGAAAATTTTGATAAATGAAAAGAGGGAGAGAAATGGGAGGACACACACCTCTTTAAATATTGACACATTTTGAATTTTGGGAAAAATTTACCCCGAAACTAAAGCCCACTTATGGGGTGCTACTTGTACAATATTTTCATACCTTTACGTCAATTGGGCCGTTCTACCTGCTTGTATTGAATGTCAACAGAAAAAAAAAACTTTAACCAACATGGAAGAAGTGAAAATTTTATCCCTTGTCGATAAACATTGACAAGGGATAGAGGGGCTATTGATACAAGATGACATTAATAGTTATCCAAAATAGCTAGTGAGAAGAGAACCGCTTGATATATAGACTTTACGTAGAGCACCACATGAGACCCTCTACATTCACATAGGCCGTCTACTACAGGAGGCCATCGACCCCCATGAGGTCGTCTACTACTATGAGGCCAACTACCACCGTGAGGCCCTCTACATTCATATAGGCCATCTACCACTGTAAGACCATCTACCACCATGAGGTCGTCTACCATTGTAAGACCGTCTACCACTATAAGGTCGTCAACCCCCATGATGTCGTCTACCACTATGAGGCTCGTTGACCCACATGAGGTCGTCAACCCTCATGAGGCCATCGACCCCCATGAGACCGTCGACCACTCGAGGTCGTCTACCATCGTGAGACCCCTCTACGTTTACATAGGTCGTTTACCACTATGGGATCAATATTACACTTAACCACACAAATTGCAAAAAGCTGGACGGGAACCACTCAACGGAAAATGTGGGCATAACCAACTACTTGAGGAGTGGGGGTCATTCCACTAGAACCTGAGGGAAGTGGGGAGGTTTACGTGGGACATGTGGCACCATTAGCTGCCGAACACACGCATAGTAACAGGTGCGTATAAATACCTCCAAGATGATAAAGGTATGGTTGTTTGAAACTCGAATTGCTTGAATTCGCATTATATTATCTTCCTACTCAAAATCAACTTATGATTCTCACGTCGGAGATACAAAGGGGGAGAAAGGCCCGATCTCATTTTTCAGGTAGCAACCGCTGACTGAATTAGCCGGAACACCGCACCCGTTAAGATGAATAAGAAGGACTACCTCACTACGATTTCACCCATAAAGTGAAACTTTGATGTGAATATATGTTTTTGTAAAGAGCAATATTAATCTTTTCATCTAAATATTTTTTGTGCAAATTGCCTTTTTTATCTTTTTGATTGTATATTTTGGTTGCAAAGCGCTCTCTCTCTCTCTCTTCCTTTTTTTTTTTTCTTTCTTCTTTCACGGAGTGAACAAATAAGTAATGAGATATTACATAATTTCAATGACTAAATGAGTGTGAAAGAAAAAAACCTTTTAAGGACCAATTTAGGATTTCACACAAACATCATGACCACTTGTGAAAATTAACTCGCATTTTCAACCTATTTGGCAATAAATCTTATGAGCGATTGTCTATGTCGCACTTTAATGGTGTTAGGTTAGACCACCAGTTGATGCCACTTACATAGTGACCACTTGTGTAACTCTAATTAACTTTAGTTACTAAGGTCATCTCCAGCGCTGTACCAAATTTTGTAACATTTTGCACTAAATTTTATACCAAACTAAAATTCATCTACAATCATTACACCAACACTTACACCAAATGAACAGTGTTTAATCATTTTCTTCTCTTTTTTATTCTTAGTAATTTATTTATTAGGAATATTATTTATTTATTTATTTTAGAAATATATAAATAATTCAATAAATAATTACGTTAAATTAAGGAAAATATTAAATTTATTTATAAATATATTATTTTTAACATTTCAAATTTAGGCCCTATTTGAGGCAAATTATTGTAAAATGAGAATGAGAAATATAGTCGTTATTGGGGCCCACAAGAGATAAAAATTTTAAATTTAAATGTTGATATGATGGATAACGGTCATATTTTTCATATTAATGAGATAATAATGTATATCAAATGGGGCTTAATTCAAATGCAAATAATAATAATAATAATAATAATAATAATAATAATAATAATTGTATTAAAATTATATAATAATAATAATATTATTATTATTATTATTATTATTTACATTTAAATTTTATTTTAAATGTAAATAATAATAATAATAATTGTATTAAAATTATATAATACAAATGACACAAATACACTCTAATCATTCTTTTCACAAATAAAAAGAAGGGCAAATTGGACTTTGCACCATTTTGGTGTTTTGGTTCAAAGTGAATAGTGTTGCCACATATTTGGTGCAACACTATTCATTTTTGCACCAAAGCCCCAAAATGGTGCAAAATTTGGTGCCACATTGGAGTACTTTTGTACCAAATTGTGCACAATTTTGGTATTTTGGTGCTCACATTTGAAATTGTCTAAGAGCATCTCAAAAAAGTATTTAAGGGTGTGTTTGAACCACATTATTTTGAAAAAAAGTATCTTGAAATAGTAGATTAACGGAGAATGTGTGGTTGAAAAAGAAGAAAAAGTTATTGATGTTATGAAAAATGTATGGTTGAAAATGAGTAGAATAATGAGAATGCAAATTTTAATTTAGCTCAAACAGTGGCTAAATATCAAATGAATGATATACGTAATAGTTTCAAAGTACTAACTCTTTTTTTTAAAAAAAAAATAATTGAGGTAATTAATATTGTTAAATAGAAAATTAAACTTGTTAAAAAGAATATATATGAATAAAAAGTTTTTTATAAAATTATGCATATAATATGAAAATGTTGAACAAACTCTTCATTGAACATATATTTTAAGACGACCCATAATTGATACATCCTTGAAATTTCTTCCTGTTTGTATTTGTCATTACTTGACCCAGGGCCGGCCCTGGCCCAAGGCCACTAAGGCAGTGGCCTTGGGCCTCCAAATTTTCGGGGTCTCAAAAAAAAAAACTATTACACAATTAGGCCGAAAATATTAAGTGGCCCAAACAAAAAAAAAAAACCAGCCTAAAAGCCCAATAAAAACCCTCATAACCTTTCCAATTGAAATCTAATCTGCAGAAAGAATTCACTCTCGCCTCTCGCCTCTTCTCTTCTGTCATCTCTTCTCCTTATCAGCTTCTTCGAAGAATCGAAGACTCAAGTTCAGGATTCAGGAGTCAATACTTCAAGTCTTGAAAGCACTGTGATTGACGGACGACGCCACGACGGATTCTGGTAAATTCAGTCAACAATCTGTTATTACTTCTTAGTTTCTTTTGATTTTTTGATACTTATTTTCTCTTTTTAATATTACTCTGAAATCTGACATTCATTCATCATTTTGTGGGTGCTTTTTTCTTCTTCTTCTTTTAGACCTGGAGTCTGGAGTGGAACTGTGGAAGCTCTTGTAGAATTTCGTGGACGATCAAGGTGGATTTCTGGGTTTCTGGCTTTCTGCCTACTGGAATTTGGTAAATTCAGCTTTGATTTTTTTATTTTTTTTTAATGAGATTTGAGTTTAATTGGACGGAATTATGGAATTGGATTAAACAAATGTGATTGTTGAATTTATTGCTCAATATGGTGAATGTGGGAGATTGGATTTTGCAATGATAAACCTGATTAAACATGATTGAATTGTGGTTGCAGAAGCAAAAATCTCATTTATCATTGCTGTCTGCTGAGTGCCTGAATCCTTTCTTTTTGGAGAATTGGAGAAGTTTGAGAATTTTTTGACACATCAATTAGGTTCTATCATTTTTTGCTTATACTTATGTCTACTAGAAAATTTGAATTTGGAAGTGCCAAAGGAAAAAGGAAACAAAAGGTTGAACAATTGATTAAATCTCAAGAGACAACCCTTGATAAGTTTTTTAGTAGCAATAAACGAACGCATAACGAGGACGTAGTCATTGAAGAAGAACTTGATTTAAGTAGTTTGATTACTGATTTTACGTCTCAAAATGTGAGAAGGTTAAATCTTATGTTAGCCTAATCTCTCGGGTTGTGAGAGAAGTTTTAACTTGCTACTTTATCCTTTTGAAATATATAAAGTCTTCTTTTTAATATAAAAATGTTATTTTTTTAAATATTTAAATTTTGCTACACTTACGAAAAAATGGTCATGTTGAAGGGCCTCGTAAAAATTCGTCGCCTTGGGCCTCTATATTCTCAGGGCCGGCCCTGACTTGACCATACTCAAAATCAAGCATTCCATAGTCTCAATGATAATACAGATATGGATCATATCAACAAATTGTACTTCGAAACACACCAATTACTATATCGAAAGGATTAAAAATCATTTCTACTTAAAGGATTAATATAACAACAATAAAGAAATAGATTCTCATCCATAAATGAACAATCAAATAAGATAAAACCACTCGTAAATAAACTCATATTAAACCGTTGATAATTTCACATAGTGTGTTGGTCAACAGAATTCCTCAGCAAAAATAGAAAACACTTGTTTACCTCAAAACTTTGTGACATGTCCTCCATTTGCTCTATGATTCATTTATTCTTGTGCGCTATATGGAGCGATAAAATAAAATAAAAAAAGTTAATCCCAAAAGCAGTAAGTCGGAAGGAAAAAGAATTATCAAAAGTAAGAGAAACGAATACGATAAATGTACAAACCCGTTTTGATTGAGTGCACCCCCAACAATTAACCTCCATTTGGTCTATGATTCATTTATTGTTGTGCACTATATGGAGCGATAAAATACAAAAAGTTAACCCCAAAAGCAGTAAGTCGGAAGGAAAAAGATTTTTCAAAAGTAAGAGAAATGAATATGATAAATGTGCAAACTCATTTTGATTGAGTGCACCCCCAAACAGGAACAAACCAATTACTATTCATTTATAAAGCAAGAATGTTCATTTTTTATTCAATTCAATTAATTATTACTTATTATAAATTATTGTAAAATAACCACGTAGCCCAACTAAGAGCTTGTTTGTCTCCCATTATTGGGAGAAGAATGGAGTTTTGAATAGTATTTTTTAGAGAATGTGTGGTTGAAATTGAAAGTAAGTTTATTGGTTTGTGTGTAGAATATTTTATTAGATGAATGTAAGGTGGAGAATCTTACTGTAACAAATAGAGTTTTAGATTAATGGTTGACAAACAAGGGCTAAGTACTTGAGGGGTAAAGGTGTTGGAAAATTCCAACTTATATGGGGCCACACATGTAATACATTAAAATGTGTGTTGCTATTGTTTAAATATTAGTCAATTAAAGTGATCCAATAAAGATGAATTTGGACTATCAGGTATTAGGTTTCGTGAAATTAAAGTGTAAAAATCGGATGTTTGTTTCAAATTGATGAGGGGCTGATTTGAAACAAATTAAAGATAATGACATTTCATTATCTTATTTTTATTATAGGGGTCATGGTACCCCAATGGTGAGTGTGGATTATTCTTCTTCTCTACATCCCCATCAATAGAGAGAAAATTTAAGAGAATGTCACAGATCACTTTGGAAGATCGTGATTCATTCAAGCAAACAATCAGAAATCTATGGATCAAAGGTACGCTTCCACTTTTGTTTAATTATTCTCATTGATTTCAATATGGAGTGTGATTTAAGTTTATGTATGAGAAAATGGTTTGTCAAAGCATTTGAATCGATAATCCTTTTCTATTTTTCTATCAAGTGGTATCAGAGTCTCTCCATAGTTGAAATTCATAAGAAATCGAATTTTGAAATTCTGAATTTTATGGTTTATATGATTTTCTTGCTATTTTTATGCAATTTGGATTAATATTACATGAAATTTAGCATGTAATAATACGAGTTTTTATATAATTAAGGTTTTTTCTTCATAAAATTCGGATTTTGAAATATAGCATTTTCAGATCTGTTGAAAAATTAAGGTTTCAAGTTTAAGGAAAAAAAAAATTAATGTTGGGCAGCCGTCACCGGCACTGATGCTGCCGTGCCGACGGCAGACATGCGTTGCTTGAACAGCATCGACTGTTCCAGCAGTTCGCTGCTGTTCCAGCAACGTTGGCTGCTGGAAAAGCAACGTGTTTCGCTGCTGTTCCAACAGCGAAAGGTGCTGGCGAGTGGGGGTCGCCGCCTGCCCCCTTCCCCGACCATGAGGTTTTCTGGCTGCACTGGACGGCGCCGCTAGCAAGAGAGAAGATGAAGGGTCTCTTCTTCCATTAAGGTTTTCGGTTTGGAAGTTGAGGGATGGGGGGCTTGGGCTGTAAATTTGAAGTTTCTAAGCCCCTATTTGCAATTTCAGATTATGGTTAAAATTTATGTTTTAGCCCCTAAGGTATTAAGTTTATTCAAGTTGTGTCTTAAGGTTATGGGTATTAATAACTCAGTCTCTAAAGTTTAAAGTTCAACCTATTGGGCCTTTTAAAGTTCTGGGTTTAATAATTTAGCCCCCTGAAGTTCTGAAATTAATTAATTTGGGCCATTTAAGTTCTGAATTTTATAATTAAGCCCTTGAATGTTCATAATTGGTTTAAATTGGCCCTTAAAGTTTCTAATAATTGATTTTTGACTTCTAAACTTTTCAATAATTTATTAATTGACCCATAAAGTTTTGAACTATTGAGTTTTGGGTCCCTAAAGCTTTCAATAATTAATTATTGGTCCATTAAGTTTTGAATTAATTAATTTGACCCCTAAAATATTGAATTATTAACCATTAGGCCCTTAAAGTTTCAAGATAAATAAAATTAAGTATTCCACTTTTCAAATTTTGGTATAAAGGACTCATTTGATAATATAATATTCGAAAGTGAATTGATTAAAGCAATATGTTGCCAAAGCAACATCTCTTGCGAAAATTAATTAACTTAGAATATTAGAAGGAATTTGTGTGTATGATTGTTCATGCGAATATTAGCTGGCCCAAAGGAAGGTTAATATTTGGCCGAATTGCATGCACACTTGTGGTGGTAAACATATGACAATTATAAGGTTTCCATGTGAATAATAAATCAATCCAAAGATAGGTTTATTGTTTGACGGGGAGTTATTGTCAATATTTGATCACTACACCAAAAGTACCACTTACAATTAATATTATTGTCCAAAGACTTGATATTAATGATGTGCTAGATATCTTGAGATGGGACTTACCATTATTTGAATTAATTAATTGTTTAATACGGATTCCAATGTGAATATGTTAATTGGAAATAAGTTCTCTATTCGGATAATCCATCCAATTCTGCACTATTTATGTGCTAAATAGAACAAACTTCAAGTATTGAAAAGAGAGCATATTAATTGTTCTGGCTGCAAAGATCTAAATCTTGTGCTCCGGATTGAACAACCCCCTTCTCTTACGGAAGAAAGTTCATCTGATGGAAAGTGGAACTTTAAGAAGTGGGATCGCTCAAATCGCATGAGTCTAATGATCATTAAGCGATGCATTCCGGAAGCTTTTGGAGGTACAATATCTGAAGAAGTAACTAATGCCAGTGATTTCTTTGACGAAATTGAGAAACATTTTGGGAAAAACCATAAGGCTGAAACAAGCACGATTTTGCAAAGCTTAATTTCAATAAAGTATAATGACAAAGGAAACATAAGAGAGTACATCATGGAGATGTCTCACATTGCTTCTAAGCTTAATGCACTAAAGCTCGAGTTGTATGATGACTTGCTCTTACATTTGGTATTGATTCCTCTTCTTGCACAATTTGGTTGATTAAGGGCAGTTATAACTATCAAAAGGGGAAAGTGGACTCTTATTGAGCTCATTTCCATATTATATGCAAGAAGAAGAAATGCTAAAGCAAAATGAAACTGGTATTACTCACTTGGAAAGTACTTCTAAGGATAATAAAGAATAACAAAGCTGCATTCGGTTCGATTTAAAATAAACAACAAAAGCCTAAAAATGATAAATTTAGTTGTAACTTTTGTGAAAATCTGATATATATATATATATATATATATAAAGAGAAAATGTACTAAATATCAGGCTTAGCGTGTAAAGAAAAGTACACTTCTCACTTTGATTTGTTTTAAGGTAAATTTAATGTCAATACCTAGACACACTTGGTGAATATATTTCGGTACTACTATTTAAATAAGTGTGTATATGCGGGGTTGTTTGATCTACCAAAACCAATTGATGCTGAAATATTCATCTATGTGGGGCGATGGCAAATCAGTTAAGGTTGATGCTATATGGACTTTAGATTATCATTAAAGACTGGTTATTATTTGGATTTGAAAGAGACATTTACAGTAGTGTCTTTTGGACGGAATTTGGTTTCTATTTCTATATTATACAAATTTGGTTACTCTTGTTCAATTTGAAATAATCAAGTTGATCTATTTCTTACCTCAAAAATTGTGGGCACCAGTTCTTTATCCGGTAACGATAACCTATATTTGTTTAATGTGGTTGCCTTTCATAAAGAAATCTTGTATGTGAATTTGCGTGGTATTAAACATAAATTAACCAATGAGAATTCAACTTTGCTACGACACAAGCGATTAGGTCACTTCTCTTAAAAGAGAATGGAAAATCTTGTGTCATAAGGAATTCTTGATTCTCTTAATTTTTCCAGACTTAAGTGTTTATATTAATTGCATTGAGGGAAAACAAACAAACATAAGGAGATTAGGTGTCATAGGGCTTCAGACGTCTTTGAACTAATTCATATGGATATTTGTGGATCATTCCCTTCGGCTTCTTGGAATTGTCAACAGTTATTTATTATGTCATAGACGAATTTTCTCACTATGGCTACCTATATCTCATCTATGAGAAATCCCAAATACTGGACATGTTCAAGGCATTTATGACTGAGATTGAAATTCAACTCAATAAAAGAATTCAACAAGTCAAATCTTACCATAGTAGCAAATACTATGATAGATATGACGGATAAGAGAACAACGTCTATGGTCTTTTGCTAAAATTTCTAGAGGAATGTGGAATCATTCTATGATACATCAGGATCTTTCTAGTAAAGATCAGTAAAGACTGCAGCTTAAATTTTCAACACGGTTCCAAATAAGGCAATTTTTAAGGGGTTTCAACGAAAGACTCTTTCAGGACAATTATAGCACTTGTTGCACATTTTGATCTTGAGCTACATCAGATGAATGTTAAGATAGCGTTTCTAAATGGTGACATCGATGAAACGATCTATATGGTGCAGTCATAAAACTTTGTGTTAGGAGACCAAAGAATATAGTTTGCAAATTAAAGAAATCCATTTATGAGTTCAAGCAAGCTTCCCGTCAAGGGTACCACAAATTTCATCAAATAATTGTCTCATTTGGTTTCGAGATGAATGTTGTTGATGATTGTGTGTGTCACAAGTTCAATATGAGTAAGCATATTTTCCTGATTTTGTATGTTGATGACATACTGCTTGCCACTAATGATATAGACATGTTGCAAAAAAACCAAGAGATTTCTATCAATGAATTTTGAGATGAAAGATCTTGGTAACACCTCTTTTGTATTAGGGATTCAGATACATCGGGATCATCCTCGAGGTATTCTTGGATTGTCGCAAAAGAGCTATATCCATAAAGTACTTAAAAAGTTTGGCATGCAGGACTGTAAATCAGGTGATACCCCTATTGATAAGGGAGACAAGTTTAGTCTCAATTAATGCCTCGGGAATAAATTTAAAGAAAAGGAAATACGTGAAATTCTCGATGCTTCAACAACTGAGAATTTAATGTATACTCAGGTTTATACACATCCGGATATAGCATTCATTGGAATGTTAGACAGATATTTAACTAAATTTGGGATGGAAATTTGGAAAGCAGCCATGAGGTTATTCAGTATCTATAGAGAACTAAGGATTATATGATCACATTCAGGAAAATCAGACCAATTGGAGATCGTTGGATATTCTGATTATGATCATGGAATATGACTGCGAAATATTGTCACTAGGATGCATATTTTAGGTGAAATTTAAAGACCACTTAAGTTATTATGTGACAATAGCAGTCTTGTATTCCAACGGGAACATGACGATGTCAAAATCTAAAGCATATAAGGACAAACTCCATAATCATTGATCCATTTATTAAATGACTACCACCCAAGGTCTTTCATGAGCATAATGTGCATATGGGTGTTGCATCTTTTGATGATATGTCAGTTTAATGAGAGTTTGTATTTGAATGTTGTTTGTTTTAGACACATATTTTGTCCATAGATATTCGGTTAATTTCAGAAATAAAGTATTCAGTTCAGTTTCACTTTGACTAAAGTTTATGGTTGATCTCACTTAAGAAATAAGATTGGACCAGTTGGAAATAGACGTGTTCGGATCACATAACATGTAATTTTTATGCTACACTTCCTGATTGATCTATGTCATTTGATTGTATGTGTGTACGTGACCATTGATAGATTTAGTTACGCTAAATGTGACAAAAATCGCTTTGATCCTATATCGATATGATTGATGGACGAGATTGTTTGAAAAACCCATAATAATAATAGCAAAATTTTGAGTTCGTAAAGTTGTGCACATTTGAAAGGTTACACGTATGATACAGTGGAAGATTGTTGGAAAATTCCAACTTATATGGGGCCAGACATGTAATATATTGAAATGTTTGTTGCTATTGTTTAAATATTAGTCAATCAAAGTGATCCAATAAAGATGAATTTGGACTATTGGGTATTAGGTTTCATGGAATTAAAGTGTAGAGACCGGATGTTTGTTTCAAATTGATAAGGGGCTGATTTGAAACAAATGAAAAATAATGACCTTTCATTATCTTATTCTTATTATAGGGGTGAGGGTCCCCAATGGTGAGTGTGAATTATTTTTCTTCCCTACATCCCCATCAATAGAGAGAAAATTTAAGAGAATGTCACAAATCACTTTGGAAGATCGTGATCCATTCAAGTAAACAATCAGAAATTTATGGATCAAATGTACGCTTCCACTTTTGTTTAATTATTCTCATTGATTTCAATATGGAGTATGATTTTAAAGTTTATGTATGAGAAAATGGTTTGTCAAAACATTTGAATCGATAATCATTTTCTATTTTTCTATCAAGAGGAAATTAAAAGGCAAGTGAATACATACAAACATCAAGATCTAAGAAAGACCCATTAAATAAGAAGTGATGTTGGGTAAGAAACCCTAGACCTAGTCAATGAATTACCCAAAATTAAGTAAATCATAAATTGGATGTACTTGTCTTCGGGAGGAAATAACAATAGAAAACAATTCCAAGCCGAGCAAACAATAATATGAAACAAAAACAAAAACAAAACAAAATAATTACATAAATCATCAAAAAAGCAAACAATTAATTAACAAACAATTTCAAGGTTTTAAATTATTCAAATTACCCTTTACTATGGTATTCAATACATTAAAAATTGCGATTCTCGAAATTTCTCTCACCATCTGAAAATCCTTTATTTTTTCACAACATTGGTTTTTTTTTTTTTTAGCTCATTTTACACACATAATTACATACATGAGATTCAATAGTTCTCTAACAACTAGAAGGATAAATACCTATATTGGGTCAATTAAGGTGAAGCTGAATTTCTAGCCAAAAAAAATGGGTAAAATTGTGGGAAGATTTTGTGGAAGAACTCAATTGAACAACAAAATTCATCTATGACATCATTCAAATTGGGGTGGAAGGATAACAACGTGAAACACTCTTTAACATTAATGCTTACTTTGGTATAAGTTGCAACTCCAAATGAAAATTCATAAAAAAAAAAAATTAAAATCAAAATTAACTAATTCGAACACTAAGGACATGTTTTCTTTGCTGTTTTCAGATCATTTTTAGTTTTCGAAAATACTGAAAATACGTTTACTTACCTATTTTCATAAACGAATTTCTAAAAATGAATTTAAAGTTTACAAAGAAAACGGAAAACGCCAAAAAAATAGTTTTGATTGTTTTCGGTTAAAATCAAGTCAAAACTTCATTTTTTAACTTTTGAAAACAATTTTTCAAAATGGCAAAATGAATGGAATTTCAACAATTTCAAAATGAAAACTCAAAACACAAATGTCAAAATAAATTCAAAACTTAAAACTCAAAACTGAAATACGAAGAAAACAGCCCCTAAATTTTCATACGATCATATACAACATATAAAAATTTTGAATGTACAAAAAATAAAATAATATTGACTTGTGGAGAATTGTGTCGCTTTTGAAACATGAACTGACCTATGCGATCATTTCATAGCTCTGGATACAAAAAATATAAAAAAAAATCATCACCATCATACAGAAAAGTAAAAAGAACAAATTGATTTTCCCAAAAACAAAAACACTTGCGAAATGAAAGAATAAAAGCACAAACAACG
The DNA here is from genome assembly GCA_019097785.1 of Fraxinus excelsior. Classification (NCBI taxonomy): domain Eukaryota; kingdom Viridiplantae; phylum Streptophyta; class Magnoliopsida; order Lamiales; family Oleaceae; genus Fraxinus; species Fraxinus excelsior. The sequence goes on from CM032638.1 coordinate 19,046,399, forward strand.
ATTAATTTTAAAACTTTAACCTTTGGGTGGATAATTGTTTCGCTACTGAAAAATGATAAATAATTTGTCATTATTTTTGACATATACTTTCCCAATCAATCAAAGCGAAGTTCATATAATTAATCGATAATGTCTAATATCTTAATTGTTGTTCATGAAAATATATTTCGAATTAAAAACACGCAAATGTACGATTCGTTAACAAATAATGAAGTGGATTTGAATTCAATTATCTTCCTATATAGATTGATTTAATTCAATTTTAATTATCGCAACCTTAACCGAAATATGAATAATATGATATGTTTATTTGTGACATAATTATGACTAAAATAATCTACTTATACAATTATGAGTAAATTAACTAAACTAAATGCAAACTGATTTGTTTAATAAATGACAAACGTACTAGGATCACGAATTTCTATATAATAATCATTGTTAACACTATTTTTACATTTTGATAACACGATTGAATTTTAATGAATCAATGTTCCTATTTTATTTAACATTCTCTCTCGAATAATGTTAAATATACTCTCATATATAACTCAACTATATTTTTATGACGAATGTGATCATAAGAGAGAACATGAATTTTTATGAACACTTAAAAATTCATATGGAGCATAGTGGTATATTTATATCCCCTATCAGACCCTATGACGATTTACACTATGTCGAACTTATTTTCCTGCCTTCGAATGTATAAAATAAACCACCAAATTCATACAATTGCGGTGTACAATAATGATCTAAATAATTCATAATTCAAAACGTGTTTTCAATGTCAAATATGTAAAATTAAATATTAAAAGTTCATATTACATGGTTCATCGTTCTCCCATTACAAATAAAATTTCATAAGAGTTTTATTCAAATAAGGAAATCAGAATTTTTCCTTCGAAAATGTACTATGCTATAACATAGTTCAATGAATTTGAACCCTGGATTTTAATTGTGATCAGCAAGACAAATGAAGCAAGTGGATGAATTTTATTTGGATTGTGGTTGATTGCAAAGGTAGTGGTGGTGGATTGTGGTTTAAATTTTCGACCGTAGACGACAATGAATATCTAGTGATGTGATGTGGTGTTGTGTAGGTGGGCAGTCGACGAAGGAAGATGACGACGAGCTAAGTTTACTAAAGGTGTAGTGGAGTTGGGCGTCGATCGATGTGGGTTTGGGTCTACCGATGATTTGGGTAGAGATTACGATGGTGACATCATCGAAGTCTGTGTATGATGGCGGTGGTTGTTATAGGCAACAAGTTGATTTAAGGTTAGAGGAGTATTTGATTTGGTGGTGTAGACAATGAGGCTACAGACTGGAGTAGTGGCAGTGGCAGTGGCAATGGCAGTGGAAGTGGCGCCGACGGAGTGGTTTAGGGTTTCAAGTGTGATTGTCGTATTTTGAATTGATGACATGGAACTGTTTTGGGGAAGGACCTAACATTTGAAAGGAATTAACTAGTCAAGTCATATTTTAGTCCTCCACATGGACATCAATTGAAACGGTATCCGTTTGGTGAGTAATAGACAATGACATAGCAAAGTTCATTTATTAGAGCATGTTTGGTACGGCTTAAAATTCAATTAAAATTGAAAATATGGCCGTTATTGGGTCCCACCCGTCTAATAAAAGTCAACAATAACGACTATATTTTCAATTTTAATCTGATTTTAATCTCTAACAAACACCCTTTTAATGAAAAGTAGGACTGAACATGGGTCGGTTCGGTTCGTTTCTGAAGAAAATCGAATCGACCCAAAACTTTCGGGTATTTAATAAATGGAACCGTCGGGTCCAAATATAATTATGGAACCGTTCGAGTTCGATTCTGTTAAGTTTCGTACAATAATTAAATTTTTTAATATTTTCAACAACACTACATAAATACAACTAATGACATCTTCATTCGTAACTTTTACAAATTAACATAGTCCAATTTAAAAACACATAAATAATAAATTGTCCAATAAGATTAATTCAATTAACAAAAATATCAAAAAGTATATATTAATATTAAAACTTCAATGATCCATATTAATAATTCATTTACTTTAAGCAGCTTGCATAAAGAAAAAGAAATATAAATTAAAAGTTATAAAAATAAAATATTTTTTTAAGTATTGGTAATATTTACCAACTATTTGATTTAATCATCAATTACTTGACTTGTCATAATAAGAAACTCTATAAGCATAATTGAAAAAACACAATTAACTAACACAAATAAACTAAAAAAAATTCAACTAAAAAGATTTAATAATAATACTCAAATGTTTGGCTAACAAAGTTACAAAAAATTAATTTGGCCGAATTAATTTGTTTAAAAAATAAAATAATTTAATTAATTCAATATAAAAAAATATTATTTAGATTATGGTCTTATTCGGTTCTTGGTCTAAAATCGAGAACTAACCTAAACTCATCGATTCTCAATTCGGATACTCGTTCGGGTATTTAATTTATGAAGAACTGTTCGATTCGAATTCGATTAGATCCTGTTCGATTCAAGACTTTTATCCAACCATAAATGAAAAGCACTAAGGGTGAGTAAATCGTTAGTGAAAAGTTAAGTAACTCGGGTTAATAGATCCTTGTAAGTTGTAACCATTACTTTGACAGAATCACCACCCTATGCAAATTCACGGTGCATGCCCATTTCATTCAAATCCGATGGTCAGCATTCGTTTCCGCAGACATTTATATGCATCTCTAAAAACCTGAATTCACTAGTGAAAAAATCTCAGTGACAGCAGCGACTGCGAGAGAGAGAGAGCGTGAAGAATCTATCTTTCCTTTTGAAGGTGCGATTCGTAGGTTTTTTTTGGTTTTTGCAAAGCCCCTAAATCCATTGCCCTAAGTATCCTGTTTTTGATTTATTAATAATCAATTAAGATCTAATTGTGTAGAGTTTTATTCCGGTATGTATGAGTGTTTGACTTCGTAACTAGGGTTTAGGGTTTATGGCTAAATGTGAAACTATTATTCGAAGTTGAATCTGTATGTGTGAGCCCTTCAGTGTAAGGGATAGTTTTTTTATTTTTTTAAAGTGATGTGGGTGGCGAATAGAGTGGCAATAGGGAATCAATGGAAAAGACCTGGACATGGTAACGTGAGACGACAAGGTTTTATGGGCATTTTTTGGTAAGGGTTCGCATGTTTTCAAATAAATTTAAGGTTTAGAGGTATTTTGTGTTTTACTTAGTTTTTGTACTCTTAACAGTTATTTTGTCTTTGGATTTTTTAAGGGGTAGAGAGGAAATGGAATTGAGCTTTGAACTTGGATAAAATTTGGGTTTTTGAATAAATTTCATTTTTATAAGAAAATTTGGCAAATTGCGGTGGTCTTAAACTTAGCACTCTTCATTTGAGTGTACCTTCATTTTCCCCCGTTGTGAATAAATGAACAGAACCGATTTGTGCTTTGAATATTTTGTACAATGTAATAATTTCGTTGATAGTGATGTATGGGAAATGGATAACGTATTTTGAGAGGAACCTTACTGGAGATGATTTTCGTTGCAGTATTGTCTTCTTTGGGTTGAATGATTGCAATTAACTCAAGCTTCTTTTTTCTTATTTTGCAGGTACTACAATGGCTTTTGTCAACAGAATTGGCAATGTGCTAAAAAATACTTTGAGCAAGCATGCTCAGTTGAAAGTATCGGCCTCCAATCCATCACTATTCCAGGCAATAAGAAGCATGTCATCTTCGAAGCTCTTTGTTGGAGGTGCAAGCTTTTCTGCCTTTTATGCATGTCAACTGCTTAATTTTGCTTCTTTTGATTATTCTTGTTTTCTGTTGCAGGTCTCTCATATAATATGGATGAAATGAGTTTGAGGGAGGCATTCTCCCAATGTGGAGAAGTGGTAGAAGGTACCTGCTGCATCTGTACAATTGACTAAATTTTGAATTTTATGTGAATTTTAATTGTTTTGTCTTTTGATTTTCTTCAATGGTACGGATGGATACCTTAGATGGTATCTTGGTAAGACTTAGCTTTTATCTGTGTTGTAAAATTACGTAGATACGCTGCTTATTTTTACTGGTCATTTCTAAATGTTGTATCGAGTCTGCTATATATCGAACGTTATATTGGTTTCAGTAGTGTTTGAATGATCATAAATAGCAATTTCATGAAAGACTTTTGGAAATGACAAGCTTGTCTTTTTCATCATCAGTTGCTCTGAGGGAGGTTGTGTAAATGGGAAATACTTCTTGCTGTAATTAACAAAAAATTTGCAAGATTAATATCAATACCATCCTGTAAACACGGTTATTATGCAGTTGCCATTGATAGTGAAGTTTTGATCAATTAAACCTCCTTCAATATACAATTTAATTGTTGCAGCTAGAATAATCATGGATCGTGAGACTGGTAGGTCCCGAGGATTTGCCTTTGTGACCTACACGTCAACTGACGAAGCTTCCAGTGCCATCCAGGAACTTGATGGCCAGGTATTTGCACGTATTCTCACTGCTGTATAGCAATGTTAGTGCAATATTAGTACATTGTACGATAGCTGAATAAGGATGCATGCCCACTATTGCATAAGCTCATTCTTATTAGCAAAATGCTATTTTGACATTCAGCAGAAGTGAAAAATCCCTTATGATGGATTTTAATATACATATTATCTCTACTAAACGAAAGGAGGTGCAATTCAAGATTACTCTTATAAAAGGGTCAGTGTCATCTCCACAGAGTCGATGTGTCCTGTAGGAAATATTTGTGAATGAGCAAATCATGCAAATAGTTATCAGGTGTCTAGCGCCCTAGACTGGTATAGTCCAACATCTTGATGATATAATCCTATGAAGGGTAAAAATACAAGAGAATATTCCAAAATATTCAATAACGAGAGTTTTCTAAAAGATCTACTCAATTAGAAATTAATAATTTGGAGTGAAATTAATGTACAAAAATTGGGAAGCTCTTCTTTTGCCTTGAAGGTATCTTTTCCAGTAATCTGACCAAACAAAATTAAATGGGGTTTTAGATATAGTATTGAGTTCTGAAACCAAGGCAAGAATGTTTAAGAAACTTTCTCTGAGACCAGTAGACTTGAAGTTGCTTCCTATTGCATGAGTTGAAATTAATTAGATTGGTAAATTGGTTTTTCTGACTTGTAACATCTAATTTTGCATGTGTTCTCAGGAACTTCAAGGGCGAAGAGTAAGGGTGAATTATGCAACAGAAAGAACTCAGGGTGGCGGTTTTGGGGGTGGATTTGGTGCAGGCAGTGGATTTAACTACGGTGGTAATTATGGAGGCTCTGGAGGATATCAAGGTGGCAATTTTGGAGGTGGTGGCAATTACCCAAGAGCAGATGAAAACTTTGGTGGAGTGGGTGGATATGGGGCTAACAATTACCCCAGTGGAGGAAGCGGATTTGGCGGTAACAGACGCTATCCCAGTGGAGATGGGGAATTTGGTGGCAGTAACAATTACCCCAGCGGAGGTGGCGGCTATGGCAGTGAAAGTAGCTTTTCCTCTCCTGGATATGGTGGTACACCCGGGACATACGGCAAAGATCAAGAACAAGGTGGAAATCAAAGTGGTACTGGAGCTGGAATTAACGATTTTGCTGTTGATCTGGATGCAAATGACAGGGATGACAATGATGAGCCGAATGATTATGCCAACACCAGGCGCTGAATCCTTTCAAATGTTCCCTGAAAACAGTAGTATTATAGGAGCATACTCTAGAAGTGAACAGAATTTAATGCTTTTCGTGCTTTCAGTTTTGCCTTCTTGATGTGACCGGGTTATTTCCACACGCGGTTCTAACTAGATAATAAATGTATTACATTGCTTGTTCATCTTTTATTAGAAAAAAGGTGGGATTTAGAGTAGAGCTAGACAAAACTCTGAAATTAAATTCAAATTGAATTGAATCGAGTGGTTCTTCATAAGTTAAATACCCGAATGAGTATCTAAATAGAAAATCAATGGATTTGGGTTGGTTCTCAGTTCTAGCCCCAAGAACCGAAGAACATAATTAGAATTGAATTTTTAAAATTTTTTTATATTGCATTAATTAAATAAGCAAATTAATTAAACAAATCAATAAAATCCAGTCAAATTAATTTTTTGTTACCTCTTTCCATTCCAATTTCATTTGGTAAGCAATACGCTTATTCTCTTATAAATTCAAATCATTTGATAATTTTAAAACATGTATTTCCATTTCCAAATCGATTTTGAAGTTCATTTATTTCACCGGCGGCAGTAGCTACTGATTAGATCTCTGTGCAGTATAAACATTAAAAAATTGGACTACGTTAATTTGTAAAAGTTACGAATGAACATATCATTTATATTTATGTAGTGTTGCTCTAAATGTTAAAAAATTTAATTATGGTATCGAATCGAACCTAAACGGTTCCATAATTATATTTGGATCCGACAGTTTCATTTATTAAATACTCTGTCCATCCCTGATTTAGAGGGTGAAAAAAGAAACAAATATGCAGTATGCCTTCGGTTTTTGTGCTCTCGAATTTGGAAAAGCTTCGGTAGTGGTTACATTCCGCAGGCCTCGCGCCTGAGTAGGAGATGGGAAGAAAACAGAAATTTGTTTGACCTGTCTCATTTCAGATCCTACAAGCCGAAGAAATGTGCTTAACCGATGCTTCATTATTGCATCGAACAGAGAAAAGAAGACGAGACTAATTTCATTTCTTTGGCATCGATCTATGTATCTATAGGAAATTATCTCCGTTGATGGACACGCAATTAAGACAACCACGTTTAGCTTTTAAGATTGAACCTTGTAGTGAGAATAAAAAAAAAAATGGGGAATGCATAATCAGAATAACATTACAAGTATTTCAACACAAAAAGTTGGAAAGAAAAAGTCAATTGTGTGCAAAATATTATGGTTTAGCTCTCGAAGGTGTTTTCGCGCGTTTTTGCAACCCGCCAACAATTACGAGAGAGAGGGGTCGGACGATTGTGTAAGGAACAGACCTCTTAAGACAAAGTCCCAAAAAGGGGTGCGTTTACCAGTGAAGAATTACAATTGGGAAGTAGACAAAACGCCTCCAAGGGGCGCAAGTACACGAGTACTGAAAAAAGGATTAAATTTAAACTAAGGAATAAAAATTACATGATCTCTTGTAGAGAGTTTTTGATTCGACCCCTTCCTCTATGACGTTACTTCCTTTTATACTTCTTGGGCATCTTTTGGTTATCGAAACTGCTCGGACTTGCTCCATTATCTTCGCAACCGTCCACTCCTTTAGCGAGGAACCGCTTGTTTGGGGAATAGTTGCTTAGTAACTGTTGCCACTACCCTTGCTGTTTTCTGGATTGTGGGATCGTACTGGGTTCACTTGCCAACCGCTTCCATAATTGTTAAATTGGATAAACCATACCCTTTAGAATTGTCTGACTTGAGGTCTTGGGCGATAATGAGGCTCGTCCTGGGCGATTGTCCAGTACTACATTCGTTCAGCTCATGGGAGTCCTATAATCTTGGGCGATAGTATTCATCTGCTCTTGGGCTTCCAGTATTCAGGCTTTTCCACATGCTTCCAGTTTGGGCTTTTCTTCTTGGACCTTTTAATTGACTTCCATGGGTCTTTATCTTGGATTTCTCAATTGGACTTCTCTTTGATTTTGGGCTGCATTTTAGTGTGTCAACAGAAGGCTACAGTGAATTGAAAAAAAAAAATTTAAAAATTGTGAGATTGAAGATTATACATACTAGAGAGTCAAAAATCTGAAGCTTTTTTTATTTCACCAGTGGTTTTGGGACCATCTACGTAAATCCTTTTTTATGTTTCGTTAAGTTTGATGTACTGGTATATCACTTCACAGCAAGGCAACGCATGAAATTCACAAGGCAAACCATCAGTTAATTGCTAAACGACAGACCAAGAAACTCATGATCATATAATTCTGTTGCACGAACACTTCAATTATGATGATGTGTCCTTGTCAATATTTGACAAGTGTCAAACACGTACCGAATATTAGAACTCATCGAACAGTACTATTATCATTTTTCTTTCAACATTAGAAAAACTGTATATTTTAAACTCAAAGTTATTATTAAACAACAAATATGTATTCATATTTAAAAGATTTCAATAAGAAAAACTATTAATAAATATAAAACTAAATTTATACCATATAAATGAAGAATTTTAAAAAATGATTAATAGCAGAAATTCCCCTAGAAACGTTTTTGTTTGTGATATATCCATTATCTACTGGGAATCGTAGAAAACCTCTCATATTTGAAACCTTTTGTAAGAAAAATGTTCATATCGTCAAGTTTTTCGTTTAAAATATGAAAGATTTTGAAAAGCAATTTTCCAAAAAAAAAAAAGCCAACCAATTGACTTCGGTCAACTGAAAGTTCAACGGGAATATTTTGCAACGGCTATATTTTGGTCAACCGAAAATTTCTGGTCGATCAAAACTTGCTCAACCGAACTTATCCGAGGGTGCCACTTTTTGCTCTATAAATACAAATCTCTTTTACATTCTATTTAACCAACTTAAAAGAGATTTTTTAAGAGCTTATTTATTAGAAATCATTCATATTACTTGAGTCTAAATTCTATTTCATTTATTACAAAAGAATTTCTTGATTGATTCAACATATTTTATTCATCTTCTCAAGAATTCACTTTTAGCAAAGAACATTTCATAACTTCATTTATTCTTCATTTCTGCTAAAAGTTTTCTTTGTCAACACTTTGATTTAAGTGTAAATCTCTCTTCATATTTAACTTGTATTATTTGTTAAGACTTAAGAGAGATCATTAGTTGAAAATTTTTGATACAAAGAATTTCTTGATTGATCAAAATTAGTTTCATTTATTTCATAAAGAATTCTATTTTAAAAAGAAACTTCTCAATCTCATCTCTTTCAATTCTTGATAAAGATTTTCTTTGACAAACACTTTTATGAAAGTGTAAAATCTCTCTTCATACTTAATTTGTATTATTTGTTAAGAGAGATCATTGGTTGAAAACTTTGATACAAGATACAAATTATTTCATTATCTATCATTCATCAAAGTTTACAACAAAATACTTGAGATTTATTATTTGCTATCTATTGAAGTGTTTATCTAACTCTCTAATACTTAACTTGATTATATCATTGGTTAAGAGAGTTTTTTCAATTGTAAAATTATCACTTATACTTGACGGTTTCGAGAGCTTTGTGAAAACTCGATTGTAAGGATATGTGCTCATTGTTGTAAGTCACCTAAGGATAAGTGCTCCTTGTTGTAAGTCACTTAAGGATTGATACTCCTTGTTATAATTTACCATTATAGTGCATTTGGTCTTACTCGTGACGGAGAGCTTGGTAACGGGGATGTAGAACACATTGTGTATCGAACCCCATTAAATTGGTTTGTTATCTTTACATTATTGCACTTTACTTTACATTGCTATTTATATTGTGCTATATCTATAATTGAATTAAGTTATCGGATTTGCATATTTACTTGTTATATTACCTTTTGTATTTATGCCCCCGTTTGACACTCATTAATTTCTCTTTCTCTTTCTCATTCTCATTTCAACCACACATTCTCCAAATAAAATAATATTATACACAAATCAAAAAAAAATCATCATTTTTTCACCACACATTCTCACATCAATCACTATTCCAAAATTTCTATTTCCCCCAAAATGGGTTTCAAACAAGGGCTATATCTTGTGTATTGAATAGTTTTGAAACTAAGTGTCGAAAAAGTTTCAAAAAGCAATTCACCCATCTTGGTTAATTATTCTTGGGCTAACAACCCCATCTTCATAACTGGTTAAAGCGGGATGGGATGGGTTCGTGGTGGGGCAAAGCAGGTCGCCTATCCCATTTAATTTTTTTCTTTTTCTTTTTTCTTTATTTTTTTTTATGTCTTTAGTTAATAAATATTATTACTTTTCTAATAATTTGTTAAAAACAACTTATGTTCTTCTCTTTAAAAATGACGATAAATTTATAATTTTTGTTTGATAAAATACTTATATTTGAAATTCACTTTAAACGGGACGGGTAGAGGGTGGAAACTATATTTCTCATACCCGCCCCGTACCCACTTCGGGGTAATGACCATCGTCACGTCCCCACCCCACCATGTTTACTCGGTTAGGTGAGTGATCATCACCCCATTCGGGGCGAAGCTTCACGAGTATTGGGTTGAATAGATTTTTTTACCATTAGATTTTGATTGAATTGGGTTGTAATTGTAACAGTGATTTGGAAGCTGCTCACAAGAAATGAGGAAATACTTGAAAATAGCCAAAATCAATTAATAACGTTTCCAAAATAGCCTTTGACCATTCAAAGGTAAGAAACTACCAAAAATACCCTCAAATATAAAATTTACAACTAAGTCATTATAAAATAAAGAAAAGTGCAATCAAGTCCTAAAAAGAGTTATTTTTAAAAAAGTTATTATACATTTATTTTCTAATTAACTTTAGAAACAATGACGGATAAGAATTATAAAATGAAAAAACCTAGAACTAAAAGAGGGCCATATAAAATTAAAAGAATCGTAAAAGATAAAAAAGAAATAGAATTTGAAAACGAAATTGATAAAATAGGATATCAAGAACAATTGTATGCATCCCTAGAAATATTAAAATGTTTTAAAGAAAACCTAATACAAAATTTTGTTAGAGGAATTGTAAGATCTATAATCATAAAAGACATACAAGATATTATAGATAAACTAGAAAAAAGGAAAAAGAATATATCTCAAAATATAATATACATTTTGAACCAAATATAGACATAATAACATATCTTGATATTATAAATACTCAAACATTATTAGATTTGAAGAACTACTTAAAAACTTATACATGAGAAGACCAATCACAAATAGATTACAACAAGAATATAAGAAAGTAAGGTTTAGCCCCTGTTTGGTACATATTAAAATCTTTATTCATATTCTTCTACTTATTTTTAACAACACATTTTTCAATAAAATAATATTTTCATTATATCAATAACTTTTCCTTCATTTTCAACCACACATTCTCCATCAATCTACTATTTCATAATATATTCTTTCAAAATAATGTGGCTCAAACATACCCTTAATTTAACTTTAAAATTTTATATATCTATAATTAATAATATATTAGATCTTATTAAATTAAAGAAATATATAGAATACACAAATGTGTAAAGATTTATTTGATTTTTAAGATTTATTAGATTTTTATATTATTTGATTTTAATTCGCTCATAGTAGCACCCCCAAAAAAATTTGGTATCAGAGTCATACAAATCATGAAAACTATAATTAGGAAAGTAGATAATTATTATAAATTAGAAACAGAAGTATGAAATTATATATTTTTAGAACCTATTCCTAATAGATTAAAAATAATAACATTAATTATAATTAAAAAATTACCTAGGGAAGTAAAAGATCAAATATTACGTAAATTAATAGTAGAAATTATAAAAGATGGACATACAAATGAAAAAATTATGGAAAATTTTGAAAATGAAGAAATCAATTTATTTTATAAAGAAACATATGAGTCATCATAAAATCAGACTCTATTAAATAAATATTAATTAAAAGAAAATAATCTATAAAGAACAAAATAAAATAGTTCTTCAGGAAGAACTAAATTAATGGAAATAAAAGATATCTTAGATAAAAAATTAAAAAGAGTAAGAGTAATAAATCAACCGATATTAGATGAGCTCTTAATCCCTAGAAAATTAACAAAATCTCAAGAAAAACAAATATTAAAATTAAAACAAGAAAGGTATAAAGAGAGAATAAACTATTATGAAAAATCAAAAGAATTAACAAATACTAAATCTATAAAACAAAAGTGTGATAAGATAATAAAAGATTGCGGAGATACTGAATATAGAACATATTGTTTAAGTCAATCAAAGAAAAGATGAAGAATCATTAAATATGTTAATAGGTGAATATATAGAAGACCTAAAAACGTTAATAAAAATGTTAATAATTGATGTTCAAAACATGAATAATGAAATAAAAGAAGTAAGAAATTAATGATATAAATATATTAAAACTTGAATTAAGAGAGTTAAAAGAGAATAATAAGTGTAAAGACAAGAAAATAGATTTAAAAAAAAATTATAGAAAAAGAGATGACTAGAATAGGAAAGAAACATATTGAACAAGAAGAAATCGTAATAGAATCAGGAAGTATGGATGATGAATTTAGAAAAAATATTTTACCACAAATCATAGAAGAAGAAGAGCAAATGAAAAAATCTAAAAAAAAAAATTACTAGGGAAATTTAGAATTGAAGAAAAACAGGATAATAAAGATGAATGAAAAATTAGATTTACTTATAGAAAACTTTAATAAATTAAGTTTAGAAAACTTAGAAGAATACCAAGTTTTTATGAATACTGGAGGAGAACCTAATAAAGCAGAAACCTCTAATAGAGAATTATTAACTTGGGTAGATTCAATGATGACCTAATGATAATTATAATAAACCCATCAATCATGGAGGAGCAAAATTAGATTTAAATTGTAAGATAGATACTAAGAAAGTCTTATTAACTTGGGGAGATTCAATGATATTATTATTTTTATATAATAAAGATGATACATGGGAAAGTACTGAAAGAAAAATAGATTTCTTAATAGCATCCTTTGAAGGAGATATTAGAAACTGGTGGGAATAAATAAATAACGATACAAAAGCACTAATAAAAAGTAATGTACAAACAGAAATAATAAAATCAGATAAAGAAGTATAGAAAAATTAGTAGAATATATTGCAGATAAATTTTTAGGAGATAATTGGATAAGAAATGTTAAAGAAGAAGCAATTAAAGAAAAAGATAATGTTAGAATGAAATTAATAAACTTAACAATATGCTATATGTGTAAAATTAAAGAATACACTTGTGAGTTTAAAGAATATTATTATACTCAATTTTATAGTAATGAGAATCAAGATGCATACAAAGATATGTACCATAATAAATTACAAGGTTCATGAGGAATATATTTTAAAATAGAATTTGAAAAATATATTAAGGATAATTCTGAAATATCTAGATCTTTAGGATCAAGAATAAAGTTTTTATTTGTAAGATTTGCATATATATGTCAACAAAGACAATTATTGAAAAAATCAGGAAAATTAACTAGGATATGCTGTGAAGATATGGAAAAACCTATACAAAGGGAATGTAATCCTAATAGAAGAAATAATAAGAGAAAATAGAAAAATAGAAAGTTTAAAAAATTCAGAAATTTTAGGGAAAAATACATAAAACTCGAACGAAGATATTACAAAAGAAAATATAATTCAGATAAAGAAAAGAATAAACCTTATAAAAGGAATAAAAGTCAATGTAAATGTTGAAATTATGGAGAAATATGACATATAAGCCCTGATTGTAATAAGAAAAAAGTTAAAATATTACAAAAGGAATATTTAGAAATAAAATATGAATTAAATGAAATATCTGATATTGAACAATATTACGATCAAGAAGTATATATAAGTGTAACAGATTCGGAAGATAATGAGTCAGAATCTGAATAAAGAAATTGAAAAAATAGAAAGCGATAACATAGATATACAAAAATATGAAGGAATAGATGGTTTTGAATTAAAAGTAATATTTGATAATAACAAATTTAAAAAAATGCAAAAATTATCTTTAAATTTGAAAGTAGGGAAATGAAAAGTATTAGATAGAATATGGAAAAGAGAAAGAAAGCAATAAATGAATATCATAAAATTAAAAAACTATAGATATTAGAACAACTCAGAGAACCCATAAGTTAAACCTTTTAACAAAGAAAACAGTAGATAAATTATTAACAAAGATTAATAAAAAATAAAGTGAAAAAATTCAATATGTCTATTTAGCAGGAATACAAATAATGTTTAAATCCTTATTTATGGAAGGAATAGATTCACCCTTAACCGTAAGTTTACATAATGGAAGAATAATAAATTTGAAAGATAGTCATTTAGGAACTATAGAAGGAAACTTTAGCATACCAAAAATTAATTTTTACTTGTTACCCAAAATATTGTGTCTTATTAAAAAATAAAAACTTTAATAAAGTCTTAGAACTACATTTCAAGTTGCATATAAATGATATAATGCAACTACGAGATCAAATTATGATTATACAATATAGAGCATTGTACACATTTACTAATTCTAATTATGGAAATATCTACTCTAAAAAACAATATATAGAAGTTCACTAGGAATGTAAAGATTATACAATTAGTGGTGTCCAAAAGTTTCGAACTGAACTGAACCTGAACCGAACCGAACCGAGCGATTTCTTCATAAGTTAAATACCCGAACGGGTACCTGAATCGAGAATCGATAAGTTTGGGTTGAGTCTCGAGTCTAGACCAAGAACGGAAGAACCGAAACTAAATACTTTTTATTTTTTTATTAAATTATTTTATTTTTTCTTAATAAATTAACAAATTAATTAAATAAATAAGATCTTTTCATAATTTTAATTTTAAAGCTCAAATAATTTTAAAGCACAAATACTGAAAAATATTTTATTTTTATAACTTTTAATTTGTATTTCATTTTCTTCATGCAGACAGGCTGCTTGAAGCAAATAAATTATTGATATGGATAACCGACATTTTAATATTAATATCTACTTTTTGATATTTGTATGCATTGAATTAATGTTATTCGAAATCTAGTTATTTATATATTTTTGAATTGGACTACGTTAATTTGTAAAAGTTACGAATGAAATATCATTAATTATGTTTATGTAGTGTTGTTGTAAATGTTAAAAAATTTAATTATGGTACAGAACCGAACCGAACTGAATCGAACCCGAATGATTTCATAATTATATTTGGACCCGACAGTTCTATTTATTAAATACCCGAAACCGACAGCCCTAAGTAAAATAGTGGAACCAAGCAAACAAATAAATTTAATTCCTGAGGAATATGAACTTAGTATAATCAAATATAAACTTGAAATAACAGAAGTAAAATAAAATGATTATTTTGATACAATAATATTCAAAGATAGAAGATTAATTAAATTGTCAAAAAGCCTTAGATTACCAAATTAAAAACAATTAGAAGGAACTAGTAATAGAAAAGAAATAAAACCCTATAGAAATACTGGAAATATGAAAATAGAAGGAAAATATTATAATGGAAGAGAATATATAACATGGTCAAATATATTAATAGATACAAGAGCAATCGAATGTCATATAGCTTCAATTAAATAAATGATTAGCAATTCATAAGACTGAACCATATAGATATGTAAATTTCGATGGACAAATACATACTACAAAATTAGAAGTAAAGGTACCAATAGAAATATGAGGAATTATATAGATAATTGTATAAACATAAATCCTCATATATTATTAGGGGTGAGTTTTCTAAATGGATTAGAAGATTATAGTGTAAAAAGAGAAGGTTTTTATATAACACATAATGGTCAAACTATATTACGCGAAAAGAGATGAATAATCAAATAAGTTTTCCATTAGTTGTATATATACAACTCACCATAGTAGAAACAAACATAACAACTTGTGCTTTAATTGATACACGAAGTGATATAACAATATTTAAAAGCTTTTTAATAAAATCATGGAACGAAAATAGTAAGATAAAAATAATAGGAGTAACATAAGATAGTTTCCAAATAATTAATAGTGCTGATAAAGTCAGTATAATACTTGGAAATAAACAAATAATTATAAATAAAATATATAGTTATAATAAATTAGAATGTGATATATTATTAGGAAATGACTTTACACAATAATTTCAATATTATAAGCAAAATAATTTTATGATAATGTTACAAACATCATGTGCACACCTATTAAAAATCTCAAGAGAATTTAGACCTTATAAAGTTCAGCCAGCCTAGTGTGGTGATAAATGGGAGAGAAAATCAATTATAAATAAATAAATAAATACAAAAATATTATACAAAAAAGTTCTAAAATCAGGGATAGAAATAAGTATAGAGAAAATCATAGAACAACTAAAAAAATCTGTGGAGAAAATACATTATTCTTTTGGAAACCACATCATCCTAAAGTCAAGATAGAATTAATAGAAAATATAATTATAAGAGTTAGACCAATGATTTACACTATACAGGATACACAAGAATTTAAAACCCAAATAAAAAAGTTATTAAAAGAAAAACTAATTAGACATAGTAATAAACTTCATAGTAGTCCAACTTTTATAGTCATAAAACATTATAAGCAAGTAAGAGGAAAAACCAGAATAGTAATAAATTATAAGGAATTAAATAAATACACAATTTGATGGATACTTCTTACTAAATAAAGAAGTTCTAATAAACCTTGCAAAAGGAAAACAATATTATTCCAAATTTGACCATAAGTCAGGATTTTGGCAAGTTAAAATAGAAGAATATAGTATACAATACATAGCCTTTAGTACACCCCAAGGAAAATATGAATGATTAGTAATGCATTTTGGTTTTAAAAAAATGCACCGTAAATATATCAAAGAAAAATGAATAATATATTTTAAAAATTTAATGAATTCTTAATAGTTTATGTTGATGATATATTAATATGATCTAATACTAAGAAAGAACATAGAAACAATTTGATACAATTTATAAATGAATGTAAACAAAAAAAAAAAAGGAATAGCCATTTAAAAAAGAAAGCTATAATAAAAAAAAACAAGAGATTGATTTTCTTGGATTATCAATAGATAGAATAATATATCTAGAAAGATAGAAAGTTTTCCAAATAAATTAAAATAAAAAGAACAAATACAAAAGTTCTTAAGATTTTTAAATTATGCAGAAGGATTTATTGAAAATCTTTCAAGAAAGGGACATAAAATAAAAATACTATTTAGAAAAACAAATATTAAATGATGGAATGAAAAATATACATAAATAGTAAAATCACTAAAAGAAGAATGTAAAAATTTATCAAAATGAAAACTACCAGATGAAAAAGTTAATTTGATTGTCAATACTGATGCTTTTGATAAATATTGGGCAGCTATATTAAAAACAGATTTAAATGAAATATGTAGATATTCAAGTGGAACTTTTAACCAAACAGAAATAAATTATACTACTCATAAAAAATAATTATTAGCAATTATTAAAGGAATAAAGAAATTTTCATTATTTTTATTGTCTAAAAAATTTATTGTTGAAACAGATAATTCTCAAGTTGTAGGATTAGTCAAGAATAGATTACCATTAGAACCTCAATACAAGAGGTTCCATAGATGGCAAGTTTATTTAGCATTTTATAATTTTGATATAATTCATATTAAGGGAGCTAATAATTGTCTTGCGGATTTTCTCAGCAGAAACATAGAGTTTGCGGATGGATAGAGACAAAGTCATAGAACTATTCCAATCGGTTCTTCATATACAAAAAAGGGTTGACGTCCTCAAAGAGGAAGCTGAAGATATAGAACTAGAGCAACACAGATCTCAGAGATATTCAACTCAAATATAAATATATTGTTGAATGTCAATGCTAAACATCATAAAGAGACTATAGAACTCAAAAATCAAGTTGATGATATTGCAACACAACTAAAAAATATATTGTTTGAAACAGAAATACAAAAGAGCTCAGAAATGAGTTTTCCAAAACAATACCAAACAGGTACAGCTGGAAGCAACAGTGGACCCAGACGTGATAACCTGCCAACCGATACAAAAGGAGATGCATTTCCAGTAACATCAACTAAAAAAGTGATGATACGTGCATATCCAAATAGAAGTAATTCCAAAACTATCAATATCATGGACCAAGATGATAAGATCCATTTAAATCCAAAAGAAAAAGAACATGCCAGAATTGTACAGACAGTTTATGAAATAAAAATGTGTAACTCCCATTTCATATCTTCGGGAAATAATGTTTACCTCAGAGTCACAATCATGGAAGAAAGCAACCCTACATTCATAAAAATTATTGCAGTCTATGGATTCTTGGATTTGATATATCCAGGAAAAAATCTCAACGAAATATCAAAATTTGGTACTATGTTCATACAAGAAGTGTCAAAATTTTCCAAATGACGAAGGGTATATCTAAAATTCTACTCAATTAGTCCTGAATTCAATGGAGTTGTCTATTATCCGGTTGAACATATAATATCAATTGGATATATAGCAGCAAACTTCCAAATAGATGTCACAGAAAATGATAAAAAAAACCTCCAAAAGTCACCAAGCCATGGATCAGACATAGAAGAACCCTTGGAATCAAGGCAATATACAATATTGCTAAGAATCTTTATGATAAAAAAATTCTCAAGCCTATGCTAGTATAAGAATTGGATGCTAGCAACAAATGGATGACATGAAAAATCAGAAATAATGAAGGAATACATTACAAGATTTAACATATATCAATTTCCAGGATGTCATATCACTATAAAAGAATCTTGCAAGATGTGAGACTATCCAAACTGCATGGAAAGATGTGGACCAGAAGGACAATAATAAGAAAGGCAAGCGTATCTTTGATAAATTATTGATATGATGTAAAGAGCTAAATATTTTTTATCAATAATAGAAGTGATGTAAGTGATTATGTAAGATGCCAATTATCAAGCCTCATGTAGTAGTTTAAATAGAGGCCTTCGGGCTATAAGAAAACGCAGAATTTGGAAGAACGGACTTGAGCTCTCAAATTGCGAGAAAGCAAATCTTTCTATCTTTTGATATAATCTTATATCAATTTCAAAATATATCAATAAAATTCCATTCTTTTCATAAAAAAAAATGAATTTCTAAATTTCCATTATCATAGATTCTTGATAGATCTAAGAGGATACATCTTTCTTATTTTAACAATCAAGATAATTTTTCTTTAATCCAAGTCTAAAGATTTATCTTACGGCGAGGGCAAGAAGCCGAAATAGCAAAGATCCCGTTGAGGCAAGGAGCCGTTGGAGGGAACAATTTACATATTTAGACTTCAGAGTCTGAAGGTCACTCGGTTCTAAGAATAAAGATTCAGATCAAAATTAATATAGAACTACTATTTCTTATTAAATTTTGAAAGAAATTTATTTAGATCTTAAAGAATGGGATTGTTCATTTCAATATTTATTTATTATGATGTTTGAATTATTATGTTATTGTTTCATGATACTTATTATATTCAAAAATGACAGGATATACAATTCAATGATTAGATAATTTGTTAGAACAAGTGTTAGAAAAAAGTAAGATATATTAAATCTCAACTAGAAAATACATATATATTATCTGAAAAATATAATAAACTTATAAGAAGATATGAATAAAAGATTGCAGATTATGCTAATTTATTATAACAAAGAACGAATTTATATTTTAAAAGAAATATAAGATACTAATCTTTAAAACTATTCATAAAAGAATGATATGTTTTGCAATAAAGAAATTCACTTAATTTAGGGTAAAATAGGGTAAACTAGATTTTTCAATAAAAACTAAAAAAGCCTAATTGACCGGGCTAATTTGAAAAATCTCCACAAGAAATGTGCTTAAACTTGATTCATGACGAGGGGAGACACGTGAATTCAAATTATCTTTAATTTAATCGGTTTTTATGTTTTAAAAAAAAAAAAAAATTGAGTAAGAAGATGAAGTGGAGGTAGCATGGGCTAGGTTGAAAAATAAAGTTTTAAAGATTTGGGATTGTGGGAAATTTCATTTGTCAAAAATAGAAGTTTAAGTACTAAAAT
Organism: Fraxinus excelsior; assembly: GCA_019097785.1. Classification (NCBI taxonomy): domain Eukaryota; kingdom Viridiplantae; phylum Streptophyta; class Magnoliopsida; order Lamiales; family Oleaceae; genus Fraxinus; species Fraxinus excelsior. The sequence goes on from CM032638.1 coordinate 19,066,145, forward strand.
TGCAATTATTTATTTTTAATTTTGACATTTTTTAATATTTTTAACGAAAAATCTAAGTTAATGGCACGAGGTTTTTTGCACAATGTTTTAAATATGAAATTTTCTACGATTTTCAATATACAAGGGGGTATGTCGCAAATGAAGACGTTTCTAGAGATTTTCTATTATTAATCCTTTTAAAAAAAAATGAATCAACTTGTCGACAGCGTGTTGTATTAATACGTAATCAAAAAATTATGTCTCGACATCTCCAACACGTGTTGTGTCGGACACACATCTCCTTATCATTGCATAGTATATGTACAAAATGTAACATATCCTCCCTGTCCTTGCAGCAGCCAAAAACCACTAGGGGTCAAAATTAACTACCTCAATTGAAGGAGAGCAAGTAGTTGTAAATATAATATCAGCAACGGATAATTTATCCTTCTCCAAATATTATTCCAGCAGTCAAAGCTCTAGACAAAGAAAATAAACTTTTACAAAGGTCAGTGCCAGTGCTTGGCGAAAGGACGAAAATATTTCAGGCAGCCCAGAAAGGTTTAGGTGCACTTGAAAGGCTCTTAGAGCCTAGAGGGCTCCTTGATGGTTTCCTCGAGATCGTCCTCATCGTCATCATCTCCATATTCCATAAGCTTGATTAAAGTATCTACACCAACAAACACAGAAGAAGTAAATTAAATAAACAGATAAAGGCACCACAGATTTCGTCTGCCGCTAGTAGATAGAAAAGCATGGGACAAGAAATGTTTCATATGTTGGAACTTTCCCAGCATATGCTCAAGAAGCCACGTCAAAAATTTCTTATAGGAAAAATAATATAGGGGCAACAGTAGAAGTACCAGGGATGGGTTCAGGTTTTGAGTTATGCAGATTGCTGTTGGTCTCATGAGTTTTAGGAGTTGAATTGAACTTCGGCGGAGGCGGCGGTGGAGGCATGCTCTTGAGAGGAGGTGGTGGTGGCACATTCTTGGGAGGGGTTGGTGGAATTACATCAGGGGATAGCCGGATCAACTTCCTTGGAGCAGGCATAAATGACAAGTCTTTTGCACCTACATGTGATGTTAGTTCACGTGGCATTTGAAATTCTGATCCCTGTAATTTATTCTGGGAAACGTTTAACAATATCCCTTAAAGTTAGAATATAATATGGTGCCATAATGTCTGGGAAAAGAACAACTTTATAAAACCTTGCAAATCTTCATCAGTTCTGCATCTGAAATATAAGCAAAAGTACATACATGTGGGGCGAAGGTACTCAGACTACGATATGGTACAGAAATTGCAATTACTATGTTCCCCTTGACTCTATAGACAATATGGACCATTCAATGTGCGTTAGTGTTATATAATCTGTTATTTGTGGCTCGCATATAACTTCTAGTATCCCAAAGACAACGAGAAGAAAAGGTAGCAGTAGGTGGAAGAATTGAAACCTAGAAAGATGTGACTTTTAACAGCACGATTGGCAGTTGAAAACAACTAAAGCAGAAACAGGTGCTCAAGCGAATTCTATGCACACACATCACATATCAGCTAAAAATAAAGATCACAAAATCCTGATTCGGCATGAAAGAAAAGCAATGAAACAGCATGCAGCCATCCCATGCACTTCCATGTCAGAGAACCCTGTGGATATCAGACTGTAAGCTTCATACAAGGTCAGAGAAAATACCTGGAATAAGAAGTAATAAACATCAGGACTGAAATAACAGTGCATTCATTTATTATTAATAATAGCGTGACTAAATCTTAATTTAGATAGAAAAAGTATAAAGGATTCCATAGGAGTAATTAAATACACACCTAGTGCAGAAAATCATGTGCGTACATTGGCTTGCAAAATAAGTGAAATAACAATTAACATAACCTATTGTCCGTTCAAGGCATGAGTTGTGCAAACAATAATATAGTAAGTGTGGATCAACCAGTACCAACAATAAAATAAAAAATTATACATCAGTAAAAATCCTCAAGATACAATGCAAGGGACTGATAAAATATGCAAAACAATACACCAAGCAGCAGCCTTTATCTACTATTTTCAAATTAATCACTAACACCATGAAATCATGCCGTCTAACAGAAAGTTAGCTGCTGTTTGTTAACTATATAGTCCCAAAACATATTTATTGAAACCAAGACAAGATTATCAGTGTTAGCTTTGGCTGGCTGCGTGACACTTGAAAGCAGTGGCTTCCCTAAACAACTTCATAGTCACGTAGGCAGTTCACTCACAAAATTAAATCCTCAGCTACCAGTCCTCCTCTAAGTTTATTAGAGATAATGTAATGCATTTACCATGACAGAAACTTAGAATATCCATTACACAGGATAATAGAGAAACAAGTACCTCTTTTGCTGCAGAGGGCAGAGGGGCATAACACTGGAGTATCAGATAATTAAACAGAAGGCTTGTTTGAATATATTTGAAAGGATACATCAATTATGGCATATTCACAAATTTAAAATGAAAGAAAAAGGGGAGGGCAAACCAATCCACTCCCTCCCTAAGGGGAACCCTAAAAAATGCTTCACTGATAGCGTTTTAGATTACAAAAATTGTGTCTTCAACCAAATGAAAATGCAACTTCTAGCCGTACACTATCAACTTTCACCAGGGATTAAATAAAAACTTGGAGAGCTAAACTAACAAGCTATACTCTCTTTGTTTATTTCAAATTTCAGTTAGTTAATCCCCTAATTGGCCAACTTCAAACCACATACGAATTGCATGGCATGGCCTCAAGTCCATGATTTTATTAAGCTTCCGACTGGTTTTGCAGATTTTAATATGGAAATGGGGAATAAGAACAGTAAATGAATTTGTATTGCTATTTACTGAGACTAAATGTTGTACTGAATTGAATTGCAATGGAAACTGAAAAGAAATTACAAAGCGTAGTCGAGCATTTGAGAGGCTCGACTCTCTCCCATACTACTATCCAAATTACATAAACTTCCAAAACTACACCTCCCCTTACTTTAATGAACTCAAATGGAAATATTAACGTGCCATTGGGGCCTATCAGGTTTGTGTTTAACTACCTTGTGAGTTCCTTCAGCAGACGATAAAAAGGAAAAGTAGGACCAATAAAATAATTCTAGTTAAGTTCCTCTAATCAGAACCTTGAAGAAGTTCAAACCCAATGCTATTCATCAGGTATAAACATCATAATATTGTTCCAATTTTTGTTGCTAGGTAAATATATGATTAATACAACTATTGGAAATAAAAGACCTAGTGGTAGTCATATGAAGGCAAGGGAAAATCTTCAACACCCCCCCCCCCCCCGGTCCCCAAAGAAGTGAAAACTATGTCTAGTCTCAAACACAGTAATCACAGATACCTGGTGGGAATTTACTGGCCCTTTTGCAGCAATGGATAATTCCTGAAACTTCCGTCTCCGAGGGGGGCGCTTCTCCTCAGAGGGACCCACCTTTGCAGGTAATTTTGCATTTGCAGATGTTGCAGGGCCAACTGTAGCAGTAACAGGAGAAGTTGACTGTCTAAGGGCTAAGGCAACTTGTTGTAAAGGCGTAGCTTGGGGATATATCTCTTCATAACCAATATAGCTTGTTCCTCCAATCAACGAAGAATGAGGATGGCAAACAGTGCTAGCCTGAGGCATTCCTCGATTTGACAACCCCATAGATTGCAATTCTGCTCCATGAGAAGCATCATCAGTCGCACCAGCTGAAGAAGTGAAACTGGAAGCAGCCTGTTCTTTCACAACTGACTCATTCCCAGAATTTTGGACTTCGCCCAGCAACTGAGGTGGAGGTGGGACAGCAACATACACTTTACATGAAGAAGACCTGTAAATACAGAGATGCAAGAGGCCATAAGTTATCCTGTGGAGTAAGAAATAGCTTGGGGTCTAAAATATACAAGATATCAAATCCTTAAAGATGAACAGAGGGCATAGAGAAGAGATTAAAACACAGAAAAAATTGTATTTTTTTAGTTCTAAAAAAATGAAGAATAAAAGAAATCCACATCTATTTTTTGTATGTATGTGCTTAATGGGACAATCATTTTTTGATAATTTGATCAATTAGCGCTGTCGCTTGTTTTTCCTTTGATATGTAAATTATTCTTGGAGCGAAGGATGGATTAGGGATTCATAAAACAAGGCACACAGGTACACTTTAAAAACCAAGAGTGTCTCACACCTTAGAGATTGTAAAGTTAAAAATTACATGATATAAACATATTTATGTAAATCCAGTAAAAGCTAATAGCTAATAACCACACTGTACCTGTTACAAGAAGAACCGGATGCCATTGAAATGAGGCATGCAAGTTTCTTTCAATCTATGATAATTTTACATGTCTATTTTTTTTTTTTTTTTAATACATCAGTATAAACAAATCTCATTACCTAGAGGCACCACATTCTGCACTTATCGTGTCCAAAAGATTTTCAGCCAAAAGTTTTGCACGTTCAAGACTAATTGGATCATTGCTCGACAACAACAAATGCAACGGTTGCTGTGCTTCTACAAGTAGAGCAATTGCAATAAAAATATTAACAAAGATCAGGATAACCAAATAGCACAACACGAAAGTGATATACGACAAAAGACTACCTTCGCCCAGTGCATTTTCAGAATTCCCAGAACCAAGTCCTCTTAGTAAGACATTTGTTCCTGTTTCGCTCATAATATGGTTTACATACTGGTCCTGCATTTACAAAAGCCAACCGGCAGCAACACAAAAGAATCTCTCCGAGTTGAATGGAGATGTCAGAGAAAGCTTCAAACATTAGAATCTCCCATTATCACAATAACAAACTTTAATATTAAGTCAACAAGCAGTATCATGCGTTCCTAAAAAATACAGAAAAGAGGAAAGAAGCAACAGCTGAACAATTGAAGATCAATGGATGAAAGATGGCTTGAACTAGTAAGATGAGAGCAATGAGACCATTACCACACGCAAGAAAAGCCCAGTTGTTCAATAGAGATATAACATAGTGTCGATCGTTTATTAGAGCTATACCTATATTAATAGATTTGAGATCCTAATCAAAAAATTTCTAATGGAAGCATTCGTTTGTGAGTTTACCATTGCACTGATAATAAAGAATAAAGTGATGTGCATCACCAAGGGAATAAGTTCAACAGAGCTACCACAAAACTATTCCAAGCCATGCTTTTTTGAAATGGACACCTATATAAGGGACAAATAAGAAGTGTCGCTCCCCACTTCCCTCTTGTAAGTGCTAAAAGAAAAGGAGAAATGATATGAAACTTCAATTTATTTATTTTTTTGAAAATATTTCTATCAAACATGAGGAGAAGCATAGATCATTGCTGCTGACATAAGAAACCATGGGTGAAATTTTCAACGAAATTTTGCAAAAAGATATAATGAACAGAAATAAAGGTGTTGGTCAAATTTATGTTACGTATGCACAGTTATTGATTGACGTGCTTGATCCTCCAAGAAAAATTCATTTAAGGTTTAATACACCCAGACTCCTACATGGAAGCCTCATAGTGTAACTCAGATTCTAAGCATAAGATGTATTATCTCAGTATTTCCTGGTTTTCTGGGATGGGAAAATTGCGTCCCTCACATGTCATAATGTTGAGACCCAACATAAGTTCATCCACCAATAAATTAATATATCATGTCACCACAGCTTAGCATAAGATCGGCACCATTGCTCATTAGATCATTCCTATCTCTATATATATTAATAAGTCAAATATAAAATGCAACATAATTTCATTATTATTAAAAAAAAATAGAAGCCCAACAATAAAAACAAAATAAAATACTAAATCATTTTATCTTAATCCTTAATTCCCCCAATTTCATTTTCTTCAAAATCACCACCATTATCTTCTTCATTACTATTAAAAATAACTCTCTAACTCTGGCTCATAATAGATTAACAACCTCAAGTAGCCCAACACCTTCAAGAGTATCAAATGAGTCATTGACAATGTCCCACATTTTTTATTCTCCTCTTGAATAATTATTTTATTTTCTAGATAAAAGATGAATAAAAACCAATTCTTGAGCTCATTGTGGAGTTATTTAATTCATTCTCATAGAGTGCGCAAAAGAGCAAATTCTCCTTGTTAATTAATAAATATTATTTATTTTCAATAAGTTATTAATAATAATAATAGTTATCTATTAAGTAAAAAATGGCATCTATTGTCAGTAATAATATAATAAGTTTTAAAGAGATTAAAATCAATAAAACTCTTCTTCTTCAAGTGTTCTAAGGTAGCTGATACGTATCGAAAATATATATAAAATATATATAATTAAAAATAAGTATATGGTACGCATTGAAGAGTGTTCAAGTGTATCCAAACTTGGATACGTATGAGACCGGGTATGCAATAAGTTTACAAGTATCTGTGCTTCTTAGCATATCATCATAGACATTATCAGCTTTGTAAGCCACATAGAGAACTTGTGATTAACCAACGAAACATTTTCCTTAGCACACTCCTGCAACAAGTTTGGCCTCTTACAGAGAGAGTTACTTCTGATGAAATATTTTATTATAAAAAGTAATATCCTCATCACCCCTGGCAATACCTTGAGAAAAATTAAAGAAGGAAACAAAAAAAAAAAAGAAAGCAGATGAAGACAGAGAGAAAAAAGCAGTCAATTAACCACCTTGTGTGTGTCACAGAGATCTTATGTTCAACTCTTTTGACATAGCAATTCTACCCACAACCCGCCAGCCCAAAAAATTATCCACACCGCCACGCCGATAAAAAGTAATCTCGTCATCACCCTTGGCAATACCTTGAGAAAAACTAAAGAAAGGAAAAAAAAGAAAGAAAGCGGATGAAGACAGAGAGAAAAAAGCAGTCAATTAACCTCCTTGTGTGTATGTCACAGAGATCTTATGTTCAACCCTTTAACATAGGAATATTACCCATGCCTCCAAAGAAGAAATCAAAGCAAAGGGAAGCTAGCTCGTCGAATGTCTTATGTTCAACTCTTTAACATAGGAATTCTACCCACCACCCGCCAGCCCAAAAATTATCCCCACTGCCGCCCCCGATAAAGATTTAAAAAAATAAAAAGTGTAGGCCAAAAACATAGAAAATATGATAGAAAAATGGAAGAAGACGTAAAGAAAGGTACAGGGAGGAAGAGAAGCTCACATTTGGACCACGAATACGAGAAGCAATATTCAAGGATGGATTTGCCTCAAAGCCCAAAAACACACAGGCAGTCAATAAAGGATTAACCTGAAGTAAAGACAACATCAATTTGGTCGCAACATAATCTCAATTTTGAGGGTGAAAACACAAGAGTTCAACCAACTTTGAGATAAGTTCCATTTAGTCACTCAACTTTTTCTTTTTCCAAACTCAACTGAAGTTTCAATTTCTTTTGAGTTTGGTTGCAGATAAAGTTTCGATTTAGTGGTGACCAAACTGAAATAAATTTGAATTGAGTGGATTTGGAATAAAAAAGAAGAAAATAAATAGCTAAGAACAAATTTAGCTAAAAATTTGGTGATCTTAAGTGTTTTTTACCCCAGTTTTACAGCTATGGTAGCTCTCTGGATTCAATATTACCTTTACCCCATTGTTCACAGATCCCTGGTTCAGAATTTCTTCCACCATAGCAGCTGCATGATCAACTGCCTTGATCCGTTCTGCTGTTGTCTCCAACTGAAGCAACAAAAAGAGTATTTGAGGAAATAGAACACAACCCAGAAAATAGATAAACGTTTACAACACTGTAAGATATGTAAAGAAAATTGTCAAACAAAATAGTTTGTGCATCTTAGAACAGATCTTAGAACAGACAGTAACAGTAATACGGTGAGGAAAATAAGCAAATCTCAAAAAAAAAATAGAGAAGGGGGAGACTTCATAACACTAATTTGGAACAACATAGATTCAGGAACCATCACTCATTAGATAATTAATAACTTGATGAAATAATTTCATAGTATCTTAATATGTAGCAAGCATCTTCACTAATACCAAACCTAACCAAATCAAACTTATAAACCGTACATAATGAACAGTTCCTAAGAAAGGCAATGAGATACAAAAAAAAAAATTATAAATATATATCTGAATTATTTCCCCTTTTAAACATATCTCGCAGCAAAACTCATTCTGAAGACACTTACCTGTGCCCCAGCGGAAATGTGAAGATAAAGAGGTCTTTCACCATCGCGCGGTGCATTTGGAGGCCGATACTTCCCCCTACAGAATGCATTCCACATTATGTTTCATATTAAAAGATAAATTAAAAGTAAAAGCCTTGAAGACATTATCTATGGCCCCACTTACCGAGTTATGACTATGGCACCTGTGCACTTTTGAATCTGTTGATTATTAGATAAATTTATCAATTGCCAACTAATAGCAAACAACAATCTAGGTCCAACTAAAATCAGAACAATAGGAATTGAACTTCTCGACTCCCATCTACCACATAAAATAAAGGCCAGACGAACCTCTTCCTGTGTTTGGCGTTTTGTCAGCTTATAGCGAACAGCAGAATCAGCATCATTTATGACTATTTCTCTAGCTATCAACTCATCTTGGAGGTTAGGCTACAGATGAAAAAATAAAACAATTAAACAAGAAATTTATAATAAGTAATTCATTTATGCTTCACAGAGAGAGAGAGAGAGAGAGGAAAAAATGTCGGTGATCTGGAAATACCATTATAAAATTAAACTACTAACAGTATATATGAAATGCAACTCAAAATATGAATTGAGACATCATCAGAAGGTGGAGATATTTATAAAATTAAGCTACTAACAGTATATATGAAATGCAACTCAAAATATGAATTGAGACATCATCAGAAGGTGGAGATATTAAACCAACAGGATTTCGATCCCTGAATCTTGAAGAAGAGAAGGTACAGATAGAAAAGAATAAAGTAGAGCATTTAAAGATTTTCTTTGATAAAAATTAAAAAGTTAGAAATCTAAGACAGTAAAAATTTGGATACCAGTGAAGAAGACTCGTTACATTCAAATACATATCTTAAGTGCCTACAGAAAGCCCATAAAAAAAGTTTCCAAAGAAATAACTAATAAAAAAAACAGGATTCTTCTTTTTACTTGAACAAACTTTTGGACAATGGCAGCAGCATGCTGCTGTAGAGGCACTTGAAGCACTTGGGGAAAGGAGGCACCAACAGTAGAAAGAGGATTTATGATAGAAGCACCCGATACTGGGGAGACAGTGGGCATTATCCTGGCAAGAGATCCAAGGTTTGCCAATGGAAGAATCCCAGGTAATGCTACTCCAGCTGAAACTACTGACTCATCTGGCTGATCCCACTTTCTCTTTTTTCTACAAATTTTATTCCGAAAAGTTAAAAAGAAACTGAATTGTGATCAAGAAAACATAGTTTTTTATCCAAAATATATGCCCAACTGACAAATGCAGCAAGTTAATCGAGTCCCTATAGCTCAAGTTGTCAATGATATAATCTATAATCAATTTAGACATTTTCCATATTTTCACTTCATGTTGCAACTGTCACATTATATGCAAAACCATAACCACTTACAAGAACAATCGCTCAAGTTATTTAAATTATTCTCCGAGTTGCTCACTTCAATAATTTGAGAATGGTGACTGATGGTAAATTCAAACATTCCCCAACCTCAAAAGCATCTAAAAATTCAACTAAAACATAATATATAAACAATTGATAAACCAGAAAATCATTACACAAACTATTTTCAACGCAATAAATAGAGGAAGGAACATAAAACCATTCTTTCAAATAAAATTAGAAGATTATGCACGATACACGAAGATTCAACTGAAACTGGGGGAAAATAAGACAAACTTGTGTGGAATTTAAGGGGGGAAAAACGCACCTTTGTTTGGTTGTTGACAAATCGGAAGATTCGGAGGATGAAACCCTAGTGCAATTATCTTCTGTCATTTGAATATTTTTTTATTTACAGCTGTTTAGTTATTTCTTGATTGATCGAATTTTCTAACTGGAAACAAAGCAATATTTTGTGTATACACGCATATGTGAATGTATTGAGGCGTTTTGACTCCGGTGCGAATGCCTATCAATTATTGAGGAAGGCAAACTATGCACGAATATTTATATGTTATTATTTTATATTTTATTTTATGTTTTCAATTTAAATTATATTTAAAAGAATAAAAAAACAATAATGAAAATAAATAGTTAGAGGGTGTTTGGTAGAGATTAAAATCCAATTAAAATTGAAAATATAACCGTTATTGTTGACTTTTATTAGACGGGTAGGACCCAATAACGATCATATTTTCAATTTTAATTGAATTTTAAGCAGTACCAAACATGCTCTTAAATAGAGTGGTAAATGAAGATTTTTTGAAATCCCACCTTAAATTCCAAAAACCCCAGAGAGGGGATGATAATGCCTTCACTGTCCCTACATGTGTCCTCCCTACTTAACCTTTATTCATTCACAATTTTATCGTCACTCCTTTGACACTAGTCATTCCTAACGATGTATTTCATCTAATGGTCCATTAAATTGTCACAAGCCATTTTCGTGTTGAAAAAAGATGAGATCCATTTATAAAAGAAGGCACGGTATATCTATTGTTCATGAAAATGTTCGCAGTACTTTTTCGTTGCCATGACATTGTTATTCGTTTTCCCTATTTTTACCACACTACGGATGTAAAAACGATGTTGTTCTGTTTTCTTTTAGGCCTGTAAGTGATATTTTCAGTGCATTTCCAAGCTATCCAGCTCTCCCCCTTTCTCTCTCTTCTCGAAAGGTTATTTGTGCGATTTCACATTTCCATCTAACCTTACAAATTTAATGTTTGCCGATCTATTTGTCTTCGATGTTGTCGTGATCGTTGAATTTTGATGCAACATTTTTGGATTTTTGGGATTTGGATCAAGTTTTTTGCTTTTTGCTTTTTTGGGTTGTTTAGAAAAATGAAGTGTTTTTTGTCCTTTACAATTATTTATTTTTTAAATTTTCATTTATTTTGGTTTTTTTTTAAGTGTAGATTGTAATGCCTCTAAATATGTTTTCCTCATTTTTGAATTTGTGTTCACCTTTCAATCCTACCTTGCAAATATTATTGGCACGCTACTTTGTCTCTAGAGTTGTGGTGGTCACTGAATTTCGAGGTAATTTTTTTATTTTTGGGATTTAGATTAAGGTTTTTTGCTCTTTGTGTGTTTTGGGTTGTTTTTGAAAGTGAAGGAACCATTCTCTTTGTATTTCAATTTTATATTTTGAGTTTTGAATTCATTTTGAATTTTGTGTTTTGAGTGTCCATTTTGAAATTATTGAAAATATGTTCTTTTTAATATTTTGAAAAATTGTTTTGAAAATTTTGATTTGAATATAAATAAAAACACTCAAAACGACAAATGTCATTTTGACTTTTCTTTGTAAATTTTTAATTTGTTTTCAAAAATAGGAAAGAGAGTACGTTTTCGCTGTTTTGAAAAATCGAAAACAAAAAAGGGCTTGAAAACGGTCAAAAGAACAGACCCGAAGTGTTTTTCTTTTTTGCCATTAGAATTGTTTGTTTTGTGAAATTTTCATTTGTTTTCATTTTTTAAGGTGTACATTGTAGAACCTCTAATTTGTTGCTCTTATTTTTTAATTTCTGTTTTTGCCTTTGTAATTTGCTTCGAACCTCTTTTCTTACTTGTAGCAATTCTTGACTTTATGAAATTTACGAACTTCATTATCAGAAATCTCTGCAATTGAATTTGAATTTTTAATTATTTTTTCACACAGAGAAATCAAGGTCAAGTATATCATTTATGAATGAAATAGTTCCATCAATTGATCAACCTTTTTGTTTAAAATTATACTTCTTTCTAAAAATGAAGTGTAGAACAAATTAAAAGGGTGTTTGGTGGGGATTAAAATTAGATTTTTAGTAGATTCTGATAAAAGTTTTTGAAATACATGGTTGAAAAGTTGTGGAACTCATAAAAGATGTGATTAATATTGATTGTTTGATTTTGACTTGGATTAAAAATCAGATTTTAATTCGACCTAAACATACATTAAATCTTTGCGACAAGTTATGTGAACCAATTGTTGCCAAATTGATAGATATTATGCGAATAAATCTCCCTTAAGCTAATATCCTTTGAAAAGTCATATTTTTTATTTAAAAAATAATTTGATTTGAATATATTGTGTGTCCTGAGCTTGATTAAAGAAGATACAACATGTCAACTATTTCACAAGTTGTTGTTATTTGGTTGACAATGGTGATTATAAATAGTAATATACATGATATTTTTTTTATTATCTTTGATGACTCAGGTATCTGATTTTCACCCAACTAATCCTGAAGAGTGGTGGTCTTTTCCCTGGTTCGCCACCCCATGTAAATCCAGATATGGTCATAACTTATAAACACTTGGATTGAACGTTCGGAAAGTGGTTCTCCTCCATGTGGACCTCCTTTTACGACATGTGGACAGGACTCCAAGAGTGGCGACAACGCACCATAACTTTGTCAACACATGACATCTGTCTTTCAATATAAATGTTGTCTTCCAGCTGAAAGCCAAAGATTGATTAACCAAGAGGGGTGAATTGGTTTTTAAAAACTTTTTCATTAACTATACAAGATTTTAATCTAATAATCACAAAATGATAATGAAACAACTCAAACACAAATATGCACGTAGATAATCGAAATAAGTTTGCACAATGTAAAAGAAGTTAAGTAAAAGAGTTAGAGAGTGCAAACGATTTAATATAGAGGTTCGATCCAATGCAATGATCTACGTCCTCCGTTACCAAACTTTTCGTCACGAACAATGCCTTTTTCACTATATTGATTGATTTGTAGTGCAATCCAACCATTTACAACGCTTCCGGTGACTTACTACCAAGAAAGACCGATCTTTTTACAATGTTGAGTTTTTTGGGACCTCAACTCGACCCATAATTCAAAATAAATTTACAAGTGAAATTTTCTCTTCTTATCGAATGATAGAATCAAGATTGATAATAAGAAGAGAAGAGGTAACACTTCAATAGATGACAATGAGTTTAGCTCAAAGTGTTGATATGAAAAACTTCTTGAAGAACTAAGGATTTTCACAAAATTAATCATTCAAAAGTTTTTTCAAGAATTTAATGTTTTCGATCTTCTTAAATATGGAGAATAAGGTAGTTGAGATCAATAAAAGTCTCACTTTAATGCTCAAGAAATGTTTATTCAAGTGGATGAATAGTGAGGTATTTATAGCTCTCAAGCGATCAAAAACTTTGTCAAAACGGACACACTTTATCGGACGTCCAGTAAAATACCGGACGGTCAATTAGCCATTATTTTTTGTTATAAAATTGGACCGTTGAAAAATGACCGTTGTGGCCAAAATTGGTCATATCGGATGTCCAGTACCACCTCTTTAGCCCGAAACGCCATCGTTTTTAAATTTGTCAAACGTAAGTGTTGGAGGGATGTTTTAAAATATTTTTCAAAGTGTTTGTCATATTTAAAAGTATATATTACAAATTTTTACGTTTGAAAAACATATTTTTCAAGAAAACATTTTGTCGTGAGTTTTAGATTGTAAAATCAAAACTTTGAGCTTGTCATGATGCATTGCCAAGTAATAAAATGTTTTACCTTTACATATAATTGTAAAACGTCTAAGTACTTAGTTTGAATGATTTGACGTGCATTGCTTGATTGGTACTTCGACTTGTATCTTGATTTTCATGGAGGCAACTTTTGCGGGGTTTGCAACATCATTCTCAATGACCTCGTTTGTTTGATCTTGTTTCCATGTTGATTTTTGTATACAAATTACTCGATCTCGAACTTTGTGCCATCGAAATACTTTTGTGCAATGATTATTGGGGACATTTGAATCAATTTGTTAGTAATAAACATAATTTATTTTTGATAATCTAAACGAGACATCAACTATAGGTCAACATCAACTACCGCGGAGATTCGAACCTCCGATACTAAGTAGAGAACCTTCTTGTCTTACCACTGCGCCTTATTCTTGGAGGCATAATACACAGTGATATTTTTGTTCATGGTAAAGAGGGTAAAAGTAATAGAATGTAATATTATTTTGGATATTATGGTGCACTTTAGTACATTTTTTTTCCTCATGGTGACTCAAGGAGGCAAAGTATTTTATGAAGTGATACACAGAAAAATAAATACAAAATGTACGAGAATAAAGAATCCGTCGATGTAAATAAGTTTTTCCTCCAGGGGAATCAATTCAAATAGAAATACCTGGTAAATTTTACATTGTAATTTGTGACTAAAATTTTATCGTCTTGTGCATTATTTGAGCTCTAGCTCTTTTCACTTTTCTTTTTCATTTTAGATAACAAAAAGACATTCTTCCAAGTAACACTCAAAAGAACAAAAAAATATGTAAGAACGATGATGTTTTTAATGTGAGTCAATTCTACTTAGCTGGAGAATTAACTACGCGCCACTTAAAATTAGCTATTTATATAAGGTTTATTGTCATAGTTACTAGGCTTAGGAGCAAACAAGTGGTTCAAACAGAAAACAAATCAGAATGTTCTATTGAAGATGTTAGAATATCTTCAAAAAATTATTTAAACATAAGATACTCTTTATTTTGAAGAGTCAATATTTAAAATTATATTTTAAAATACTCTTTAAATATTACTAAAAATCAGCTTTTCACCTATAGATAATTACCATAAAAAACGGATTAGTCATTAGTATAGAAAAACCACCAACGGGATTTCCGTTGGTAAAAGTGATAGCTCTTCAAAAACAAATATTTCATGTCTAATGTTGTTGTTTAATATGCATACAATTTACCAACATCGAGATGTAATTCAACTTTTTTTTCTCTAAAAAACGTGTCAACCTTTCACTTATGGTTTTTCTGTGGATGAAGAGTAGTTCATATTACTGACGGAATTGTTGTTGCAAGGGTAATTAATTTTTTTTAAAAAAAAAATAGAATCAACATTTTCACCAACGGAAAATTCGTAGGTAAAGATTCATATTACCTAGAAAAATCCGTTGATGATATTAATAAATTTTAATAATTAAAAAATTCAATCATTCACCTACTAAATATACATAGTTGAAGGATAATAAAATATAAATAACTACTTATACAATATAGTACAATACACTACAGTTAAACCAAAGGTATAATACATTACAGTCAAACTAAAGGTATAATACACTATAATCAGACCAAATGAATTTTTATTCCACATCGAAAGTTCACAACAAAATTTTTGGAGATGCCCTCTATAAATTATTGGTTCAATAAGTGGTTAAGCAACTTTTTGGACCTTTCAATCCATTTGGCTAAAAAATTATAATTATTAAATAATAATAACAATAATAAAAAGATTAAAAAAATATTTTTTTTGCCACGCCGTGCACCTATGTGATTGTTTACAACATTGATTTTTACCAATTGTAATGGTAGACATTTACTAACAGAAAATGGGTTGGTAATGGTTAAGATTTTCACCAATGAGGTTTTCGTTTGTAAAAGCTTCACACTTTATTCGTTTGTAAAAAGGTTTTGTCTTTCCTTACGGTATGATCCGTTGGTAACTATTAGAGACCTATAAATTAACAATAGATTTTTGGTTGCTAATATTCTATTGGTAAATAATAATAGCAATGGTTATCCTGATTTCAGGAACGAAAAATTCGTGCTTGAAATCATTTTTTAGTTGTGAAATTAGTATTTCAAATAGAGAGTGAGTTTGGTTTTCCCAATTTGGAGAGTCAAACCCAATCTTTATAATTAATTACATTCAAAGTGTTTCAATTTTCAACGAAAAAAAATAATATAATAATTTGAACGGAAGCAAGCGAAAATAAAAGATAGAAAAAACAATAACTATTTTTTGAAGTAGTAAAATTAAGTATTAAAATAAAAAGCATCTTAGAGTATTTAAAATTGTTTACTCTCTAAAGTTATAGATACACCCAAAATTGTAAGATTTGCTGTTTATAAATAGAGAATTTCTTGAAGATACTCTTATGGCTCTTGAAGATACTCTTGCGGCTCTAAATCATACAGTAAGAAATGAAAATTGTAGCTTTTATTTTAACAACATAAAAAAAGGAAAATTGCTACCGTGATTCCAAATCTTTGCGTTTTTTGCAAACTTTACATTAACCTTCAGTTTGTGTCACCATTGATAAATTCGTAGATGCAGTCCAAAATGATGAAAAACATTAGTTACACCATCAATTAACCTCAAAATGGGAAAAAGACAAATTTTGACCAATTTAAACATGGGCATTTTCGTCCACTTCTATTTCTCCCTTTTGAAAATCCATTTTGAAATCTTTCGCGGTACGAACCCCAAGATTCATCTTCTACAATGTTGAATGAAAATAGCCAATAATCTGATGAAATTCCAGAAGGTATTGCATTTCACATACGAGGTCGTCTTCCCGAACCTATATATGGTAAGTTTTTAAATATTTTCAAAATTTCTGGTTGTAGACATGTTTGCCTCAAAGTGGGTTGCCAAGTGTGATCATGTAGTGTATATTTCCATCATTTTAAGCATGTTATTGAATTGGAATCATAAAATATGTAATATTTATTTGCGCTACTTTTACATTCATTTCATTCAACAATGGTTTGGTGTTGATGACGGTTTGTTGTTATGATTTTTTTTTTTGTCCTAAGAAAAATTCAAGTTATTTCATCATAAAGCTACATTAGGCGGTGTGTTAATCACAAAGATTCGAAATTTTTTATCCGAGTATAGGAAGATAGCCTATCTAGACTACGTGTACCCGAATTGGTTTAATAGATTTCACCTCAACGGTGCTACGAAAATGCTAGGTTATTTTGAGAAAATAAGGTGTGTATATAAGATTGAAAATAAGAGATTGAGTGAGGCATCATTCTGGTTGTTGAAAGATGTAGACTTCATTAATGTAGTTAGATTTCTTGGTGAGAATAAACTTGCTAAGATGTGGTGTGTGCCGATAGTTGAAGCATTAGAATGCCATGGGATGACAAAGTAGGACATGATATTTCAGCTATTGATGTTTACACTAGTGAGTTGTTGGAAAAGGTGGAAGAAAAAAGGGAAGTAGATGTTGACAAACAATTTGAGCATAATGTATACTATGCTATGGAGGTTTATGATGATTTTCTAGAGGATGATGACTTGTGTGTTGTGGATGAGGCTGAGAGTAAGGTGCAACTGATGAAATAGAATTGGATGAAGGGATTTCTGTTCACGTTCATGTAGGTGAAGTAAGTAGCTTACATACACATGAAAATCATGTACATGTAGATCGTAAGGAAGAGGCACTTGCTTCACCTCAAAATGAATCACATGTTTCACCTCTGAATGAGTCATCTGCTGCAGTACAACATGAGGCACATGTTGATGCATCACCTATTGATAAAGCCCTTACTGCTTCATCCCATGTTGATACACCACCTGCAAATGCACACACTTCTTCTACAGTTGAATTGAGTAATTTATATGCACAAGATCATGTACATGCAGGTGATGATAATATAGATTATCAACATATAGGTGAAGAACTAGTGGTTGACCTACATGACTATAATGAAGTGCCTGTTGTATATTACATCGAAGAGGCACCTACTGCAGATCACAATGAGACACTTGCTTCACCTCAAAATGAGTCACCGGCTTTACATCTAAATGAGTTACCTACTGTAGTACACTATAAGGCATATGCTGATGCATCCCCTATTGATGAAGCCCCGCTACTTTACCTTATGTTGATACACCGCCTGCAGATGCACTTTTTTCTCATGCATCCCTTGCAAATGCACCACATGATGATGCATCCCTTGTTGATGAAAATGTGGACCATACTGACACTAGAGAAAGAAATAGGGAATTTGAATTTGAGAAATGCGTGATGGAGGAGTTTAGTGATCCAAATTATGAGTAGGAGAATGATGTGCATGTAGATGATTATGATGAAAATACATTCTTCAGGTTTTCTGAGGGTTTTGATTTTGGTGATGGAAATGTGAGAGCAGAACATGAGGGTGCAACATGGCATGTAGATAGTGAAAGAACAGACAATGATGAGTCAAATGATCTTAGAAGCATTCCAAATGATACTAAAGAAGTCGATGGCTCTTCAAGAGCTAGGAATGAGCTTTGGTTTAATCTTGCTACAGACATGTAAGATCCAGAATTTCAAATAGGTACGATGAAGAAATTTTTGTTTGTTGTATGTTTATATCATTTAAAATTAAACTATTTGAATCCAAATAAGACTTAGCCTTGGTTTTAATCTTGTAGGCATGGAGTTCGATAGCATAAAGACATTAAGAGATGCAGTTGTACATTATTCAATTAAAAATGCAAGGTAGGTCATATATGTAAAGAATAAAGGAACAAGACTACGAGTCAAATGTTAAGATAATTGTTCATAGATTTTGTATGCCTACCAGAAACTAGACAAAAGTTTCAGGATTAACACATTTAGAGATGAACATATATGCACAATGGTGTGGCACAATAAAAGAGTGCATATTGGTTACTTGGTAAAAAAGCATATAAAGAAGTTCAAATCTGATCCATAAATGTCTATGAATAGTTTTATAGAAACAGTAAAGGATGATTGCATGTATGAGATCTCTAAGAGTCAATTGTATAGGACAAGAGCTAAATGTGCAAAAGTTGTGAATGAAATTGTGACTGAACAGTACAAGATCCCGTGGGACTATGGTGAGAAGTTGAAAAGAACTAATTCTGCTGGACAAAAATGACAGGGTCATACATTCAAAAGACATATGTTTAAGGGCTTGCAAAGAAGGTTTTAAAGGTGAGTGTAGGGATGTGATTGGTTTGGACAGATGTTTTCTAAAGAGTGCACAAGGTGGGTAGTTGTTGGCTGCAATATGTATTGATGCATATAGTTGCATGTTTCCTATAACTTGGGTCGTGGTAGATGCGGAGAACAAAACAAATTGGGAATAGTTCTTAGAACTTTTGACATTTGATATTGGGATGTATAATGTCAAGGCTTAGACATTCAATTCTGATAAACAAAAGAGCTTGGTAGACTCCATAAATCTTATATGTGAGGGTGCTGAACATAGGTGTTGTGCAAGACATTTATACAACAATTTCACCTTAGTGCATAAGGGACTGACTCTGAAGAGCATATGTTAGACTGCATCAAGGGCAACAATAATGTCATAGAGGAAAAGTGCAATGAATGAGATGAAAGATACGAATGAAGCAGCATTTAAATGGTCCAATGAGAAACTAGCATCATAGTGGAGCATATCACATTTCCATGATTATTCGAAGTGTAACATCCTACTAAATAACTTATGTGAGGTATTCAACTCCTCCATATTGATTGCAAGAGAAAAGCCTATTATATCAATGCTTGAGAAGATAAGACATCAACAAATGTAGAGGATAAATGCCAAAAGGAAAGCTACACAAAGATGGGATCATGCTTTTGGCCTTAGACTTATGAGTATTGTTGAGAAAGCAAAGGCAAATGCAAGGTTCTTAAAGGCTGACTATGCTGGCAGTGAAAAGTTTAAGGTGACCAATAGGGACGGAATAAGATGGAGTATGGACCTGATGAAGCGTAAATGTGCATGTAGAAAATGACAACCTGCTGGAATACATTGTGTGCATACAATGTCTTGTATGCTATTGAGAAATATTGGCATATATGAGTATGTAGATGTATATTATAGCAAAAAAGCATACTTGAGGTCCTATAGCTCAGTAATCTAACCAATGTCAGGTCTTGAGTTGTGGCCAGAGCTGGGAAAACATCCTCTAAATCCACTTCTAAATAAGGAACATGCAAGCAGATCATAGAAGTTGAGAAAAAGGTCACAAGTAGAACCATCTACAGGCACCAAAATAGCAAAGAGTAGAATGAAGATGACATGTAAAAGATGTTGTGGAACATGCCATAACAAGAGAACATGTTCTGAAGCATATACACAACCAGCTCAATCACAAGGCCAGGAAAAGATAAAAGCCTCTACACAGCAGAATACAATGCCAACTTCATCACAAGGCAATGGCAAGATAAAGACTTCTACTCCCACCGAGCCACAGGCAAAGAAGAAGAAAAATGGACAAAAATAACATAGCTTTATATATGATGATGCTTTTTAACAAATTTTTATAGGGTGAAGTTTTTTTGTGTAAAATTACCTTTGGTATAACAAAATTGGAATTGTTTTTGTATAATGAACAAACGAATTGAAATGTAAAATGTGAATATTCCAATGAAATAATTGTTCTTGGTGTCTTTAATTAGTGATTGTTGTTGGATCATTGTGTTCTGGGTGTTTCAGAAGTGAAATAGGTTTGGAATTAGCACCTAAAGCAGTTAAACAGATATTTTGACTCGAGTAAAGAATTGGGACCTAAGCTTCAACTCTTTAAAAGGTTTAGGACTTTCAATGCATTCAAATAGAAATGTTTGGGACATATGCTGTAACATAGTAAAAGGTTTGGGTCTTTATCGACGAATATTTGAAAACATTTGAGACCTACAATGCACCATATACAACAGGTTTTCATACAGATTTTTCCCATCATTTTGACGCATTTGCTCATAGGGGGAGAAGGGAAATTGTGAGAAATGAAAATTAGGGCAACACTGTTGAATGATAACATGTCTTATTTAATGGAAAATAAGTTACAAGACCATAGACAACACTCGATTTCTAACTTATAAACCCACCTTCCAAAACACAAACACAACATTTGACACAGATTTATGCACATACCCATTTCACAAAAACTCCACATGCAAATCCTAATATCCAAGTCTTCCATGAACCATAGCTTCTTGCATGTAGGGTGTTTAGTCTAGCTTTCATCTCTTTTCTAACACGTAGAAATCCAAGGATTATCTCCATTGATCTGCCGCACATTGGTGGGTTGTACTGTCAAAGAAGTTACATCCACCGACATCCGACGCCGTGGGCAAGTGAGAAATCTTCTTCATGGGTTCAAGTTCGTCTACGAGGTCTTCATCAGCACAAGGTCATTGCATCTGCAGACATTGCTCTTCATATTCATGCTGGAATAATTTGAGATAAATGGAAGAGAAAGAAGAATATATAAAACTTGGAAAATGAGAGAAATGAACAACGATTAGTACAGTGAATAAAGGGAAAATATAACTAGACGAAAATGCCCATGTTTAAATTGGTCAAGATTTGC
Organism: Fraxinus excelsior; assembly: GCA_019097785.1. Classification (NCBI taxonomy): domain Eukaryota; kingdom Viridiplantae; phylum Streptophyta; class Magnoliopsida; order Lamiales; family Oleaceae; genus Fraxinus; species Fraxinus excelsior. The sequence goes on from CM032638.1 coordinate 19,087,333, forward strand.
CTTTTTTCCATTTTTGAGATCAACTGAAGGTAGAACTAACGTTCGTCATTTTGGAATGCATCTGCGAATTTTTCAAAGGTTTGGAACCGCAGCTACAATTTTCCCCAAAAAACTATTTTTAAATTAATCGATTGATGAAAGCACATTTTTACTGATATATGGTTAATTATCCGACTATTCACTGAACTTTGTTTTGAGGTTTTTAGGGGTTGCTGAACTTCAAAAATTCTTCCATTAATTACTGAACTTTGAAAAATATAATCATATCTATCACTCACTCAACGGGTGGTTAAACAATTAACGGGTTTGCTGACGTTGCGACGAAATTGCATACATGGCACCACTTGGCATCCACGTCATTAGAAAATTAAAAATTTGAGTGATGGATGGGATAACAAATTACAATGTTCAGTGCTTAACTAGTAACTTTTAAAAGTTCAATGACCCGGTGGAGACTTTACTCAAAGTTCAGTGATGAATCAGATAATTAACCTCTTTTTTATGAGCTACGTAAAATTGTCAAACATGATGCAAATTTCCATGTATTTTATTACTTAGTAAAAAACTTTCTTTGAGCTCATGTGTGACAACATTAATGAACTTCTTAGTGCTCAGATACTTATCTCGACCAAGACCGCAACATTATAAAAAAGTGCATAATGATGAGAAGCACGAGATATTTTCTTCAATTTGCCTCGTTAAAAGTAGGATAACATTATGACTATAGACTAAGAAACGACGCAATGGTTACTCACTTGGATTCATGGATAATAACGACGAGATCTTTGGTCATCTTTCGAGACTCCGCTACACCATACAAGCTATTTCCAATTTTTGTTGAAAATAAGTTTTATAATAGTGAATGTGTGGTTAAGAAAAAAGGAAAAAACTTCGGGTTTATTTACAAATATTTTATTATGAGAATGTATGGTTGAAAATAAATTTGAGAAAATGTGTTTTTAAATCATGGGAAGTAAATGGGGCTTAGTCTGGGAAGTAAATGGGGCTTAGTCTGAAAATTTTACGTTAAAACATAAATAGTATCATTAAAAATATTACAAACCAATATTCTATAATTCTAATCACTATAATGCAACAACGTGATAGAAATATTTTAACATCTTAGTCAATACTAATTGACGCAACATCTATAATTTAACAAATAATATATTCTCTCCATAAAGATAAGAATATGGTACAATAATTCATTGATTAGTTAAATAATATAAAATAACTAATAAAAGAATATAAAAAGATCAAATACAACAATACTTTCTATAACTTTTTGTGAATCATCAAATGGCTCTACCACACCAAAATATTGACTAATTATTATAGATTCCTTGTTATTATGAAACATTTTTTTAGGGCAAATCTCATCAACCATATTTTTACGGGAAGGAACTTCTAAAGAAATCAAGAATCCAACCCCTAGTATGGAATGCAGACTCAAAAATAATTGCGAATATTTGAATAACTAATACATCTTTACCAATTTGAGGGATGATCTTGTACTTATTTGCATTCAATTTCCACCAAGTAATATGCCGAAATGCTTATTGATCAAGTTTTCAAAACAATCATTTAAGTAATTCACCAAATCATTCTCTAAAAACTAAGTTAAAATATAAAAATTAATTGAGTGACATACTCAGGAAATTGAGACATAAATAAACAAAAAAAAAATGATGTCGGCTAAAAATTTAGGGGAGCTCAACACAAATTAGAACAAAACAACATAGCTATCAATAAAATATAACAAACAATTACAAAAAAAAAACAAAAAACAAAAAACAAATTTTGGATAGATTTATGTATATTTGGGTATGATCTAATTAGTTAGTTGTCATAGAACTGTCTATTTAGGTATTTAGTTTAATTGGATTATGTCTAATATGGATATATCTTTTTAATTGGGATATGTTTAGTTTGAATTGAATTGGATAAAGTTTAAATTAATCTGTTTTCAGAGTATTCATTTATTTATTTGTAAACATTTTGACGGTTTGAAACCTAAATCAAATCGATTTGAAATGATTTGGTTCAATTGAAAATCAAAATATTGACGGATTCACGTGGACTCCAATCAACGATTTCAATTCGATTCGATTTGACGAATCCATTGTTCAATCCTATGTTTAACCTTACTCGACGGAGCGGAAACGGTTCGACAAATTAGGACTATTCATCGTCAATTCAAGCTAGCATTGTTAAAAATTAAAGTAAAAAATCAATAGATAGAGCGATGTCCTAATACTTCTACAAATTCGAATTTTCTCCAAAAAATCTTCGAAAACATTTTAAAATACTTTCTTTCAGTAATTTTAGTTTAAATAAACTCTGAACTAACACTCAAAAAAAAAAAGAAAATAAAGAAATCAGTTAAAGTTAATTTAAATCAAAACTATACACAATCCTCGTAATATTGACATTGGACTTACATTGACATTTTTACTTGTCTTTGACACCATACACATTTAAGGGAAAAAACATGTACGAAAACAAGGAAATCGACTGCAACCAAAAATGTTTTGAATAAATTATTTTTTGTTGGTCAAAGTTAGTAATAATTAAATTATTTATGTGGAAAGTAATTATTACTTTACTATCAAAAATAAGTTTTTTTTTTTTTCTCTAAGTACTAAAAATTATATATTCAAACATATTTGTAGACGAAGATATACAGATAACCACAGACGAATAAAGGACATTCCCCAAGCTCTCATTTTATGGAATCTTGCATTGAAAAGCTTCTCTCAGCCACATAATTTTAGTGATGAAGATTGTATCCAACATAACAATCTTGATCAATGCCAGTTATAAACTGTTCTTAAAACAGATTATAATGGACCTACAAGAATTAATGCTGGAAAATCCATTTGAACATAATATGACTAGCAATTACAAGTGGGGTGGCAAAAGGCTCAAGTCCATGTCCATCAAGTTCTTGTCACTCTAATTTCGGAAAACGCAAAGTTACATTGATTCATCCTCAAGGTAATAAAAAAAACTGTCCATTTGCCCAGCAAATCTGTCCCGTTTACTTGTATAAATATGTGGTTGAAAATGAGCGCGAGAAGTAAAGAGTTATGAAATAATGATTGTCAATCAAGGCTAAGGCTACAATTGCTTGAAACTTCCAAAAGAAGAATTCTTGGCCAGTCTAATTAGAAAAAACAATTATTTTTAACTTTTCAAGGTTCCTTAGTTCTTGTGCAGATTTTCCAGTTGCAATAGCTCAAGATGTGATCAATTACAAGGAAACCATTCACATGACTAACCAAACTTTCCATAAGGAGCATTCACTGACCATCACAAGGAGCTGCAAACCAATGCCAGACAAGATGACCGTTTTAATGAATATATGGGAATAAAGTGTCAACAAAAATTAACAGAGGAACAATTTTGTATGTCGTCAATGCTCAAAATTTCAAATTCCTATTAGCAAAACACGTGAATACAAGTTAAAAAAAACAATTGTGCTACATGAATATCAAGGTTGACATAAAACTTGCCATGATACAACGTGACATTTTATGATGGGACAGTTAAAAATAGAGTCGACTTTTTCATTTAATCATCTACTGCCACATGCAATTATGTCATGCTTTCTGTCAAATCCTTCTGACAAAGTAGCTTTATCCTACAAAAAAAAAAAAAATCTCAATACCATGCTGGTAGAGTATCCCTTAATCTAATACAATACTGTTTTCAATTTCACTTCTTATGACCACCATGCAATGATTTTTGGGATCCCTCAAAAAGATCTAAGAGGTGGTCTTCTAAATCATCGGCTGTGTATTTAATGTGCTTTTCGCTAATATGATTGATGTGTCTTCCAACAAAAGTCCGATAAGCCTGGATTACCTTGAGTGATGTTGAAATATGAAGATCGTCTCGAAGCTGGCTATCCGGGATTGACCATCCCGTCTGGTTCTTGTAAACCTCCTCGAATGCAAGATAAAAGCTCTGCAGTCTTTCCTTGAGAATAGTCCTCGAACTAGAATTTGAACTGGGATTTTGGATCCCTTCATCCTTGAGCAAAGACAGCATCGAGCTCCAAGTAGCTCTCTCATAATTCATTGCATGTTGTTGAAATTTCCAATTGTGCTTCCGAATCCATCCATCACCTAGTACTGTTCTGAGTTTGGAACCTTTCACCTTTTCAGCCATGTAATGTATGTTGTTCATCAAGAAAACGTGCTGTAGGGAATCATCTTTGTATAATTTAGATTTGTCATCGAGGTTGCATTCAAGAATCACAATGAGGGATTGGAAGTGTTGAGACATTGGAGAAACCAAGGAGCTTCCTTCAATATTCTCCTCGTCACTTATTGGACTCATGTCGAGGGAAACTGAAAAGGGATCCTCTCTCTCATGGTCCTTCAAGATCACGTCAAGGGTTTCCCGATAGTCAGCAAGAGTCTTGATGTAATTCATAACATACCTAGTGAGATGATGGACACCACCACCTGGGAAAGGATTGGTCGATACATTAGAGGCAACGGCATTCTCAAATTCTAGAAAAGTTGCTTTTGCACAATCTCCCAATCTCCTTAAGATGTCTTGGTATTCAATTTTAACACAAGATCCCGTGTCATCGGAGTATAAAGAATCGATATCAGGAATAAGATCTGCAAGCACATCATACATGTCAAGAATTCGAATCAACTTTTCTGGTTGATGGGGGCCAATGGCTATGGCTTCACCGAAATTCAGAAGTTGCAGAATTGCAGTTTTTGACGAATCAACAAAACAAACTGAACTAACTGATTCAAGATCTCCAAAAATCTTTTCACTCAGTAATTTCTCACTGGCAAGGTATACCCGCACAAAAATCTTCATAGCCCGTATCCATCTCCTGATTTTGGAGTTCAATGTTTTCCATTCCATCTTAAGCACATCCTCAATGCTCATTTTCTCCACTTCAAGGATGTAAATGCAGTCATCTAAAGCATCTTTTTGGACACTAATAAATGCTTGAGAACATTCCCTACCAAAATTTGAGTCAAACATTAAATTGGCAATACTTTTTAGGTACGGAACTACATCTTGATGTACCAATTCGATGATGTATTCCTCCGAACCTCGGCTCATACTATCTCTCTGAACTACATCTTCAAGTGAATCATCCCCAGACGAGATTATGGACCCCGCCTCCATGATATCATCTTCATTCGAACGAAAAGACATACGCTCTGGTTCAAAAGGCTGCCTATTCTGAACAAGCAAGTTCCTAAACTCCTCTTCAAGCCTTGCCATAGCCATCTGAAGAACATCATGAGCCCTATGCAGAAGTGTTGCATCTTCACTACCATTATTTAGGCTCAAACTCTCCAAACTCTCAGTCAACTTTCGAGCTTCATCCGCAGCCTTCAAATATTCATAAGCTTCTTCCGGGCCACACTCCCATATAATCGACTGATCCCTCTCCCAATTCAAAACCTTATCCTGTATCAAATTAAGCTGCCTCTCAATCTCACTAAGTCCCTCATTTCCTTGAACTCTCTCATCTTTGTGTTCGTTCTCTCTAGATATATCACACAACTGTGTGCCTAGATTCGCCAAGATTTTCTTAGCATCATCTGTCAAATTCTTGTTCGTTTCAAGAGCTTTCACAATTTGCTTCGCAGCAGCAATCAGTTTTTCTTCTGTTTCCATCTCTGGGATGGTAGGTTTATCGTCTGCCATATCATCCAATGATTCCAAAATCAAGAAATCTCCCAAATCCAAATACAATTACTAGACTAAATCTCACACCCTTTTTTTCTCAATCAAACAAAATTTAAGCTAAAACTAATCAAATGCAACCAATAAGGAAACCCTAAAATAAATCCCAATCGATTTTGTAAAAACTAGCAGAGCAAAACAAATTCAATATGTGCCAGATACATAAAGATCTTCACAAGAAAGAACGATATACATAAATTACAAGCTTATTTTCAAAATCAAGGAAAAAAAGAAATTCAAATCTTGATATACCCAGAACAAAATTCTTGAAAGTTGAATAGAAAAACGCAGAAATACACAGTAATATGTATCTTAAACAGCTGTTGAAAGTACTTATTGGGGCTTTTAAACTAAAAACCTGAGCAAAATGGCCTATCTCCAAGACTTTTCATTCTTAATGTTCTTGATTCGATTCTGAACTCCGAAGCAAAATTCTAAATCCTTGTTGGCTTCATATATTATAATTGCTTGGAATTATCGAGGTTTTTTCCTTAACCTCCCTGTGTTCGAGGAAAATACATGAAAAGAAGAGTCAATTATGCACGATATTTTGAAATCTTGGCAAGATTAAGACAGAAATTACTGTATCATAATTTAACAATTCTGCTACATGAATCACTGATTAGTCAGCAACTTTCTGTTTATAAGATTAATATTTGGGTTAAAATCCAGTGATAGTCACCTAACTTTAAACTCGATGTCACAATGGACATTCAATTTGATTTTATTTCATCACGATCACTCGACGTCACTATGACCATCCAATTTTATTTTATCATGACTATCCATTTTCATATAATGTTTTACTATAATCATCAAATTTCATATAACGATTTACTAAGGTCACTCAATTTATTTTCATCATTTTCATTAATTTTAAAAGGAGTAAAGTGGTAATTTTACATTATATATGTAATATTTTTTTTAAACAAAAATTAAAACCTTTTTTTTTTTTTACTTAGAAAAATAAAATAAATAAAAAGTTATTTTTAAAAAAAATCTTCCTTAAAAAAATAAAATAAAGCAAAAACTTAAAAAAAGCGTTTTTAAAATAAAATAAAAACTTATTTTAAAATAAAATTATTTTTATTTTTTAATTTATTTCATATATATAATACAAAGGCACCGTTTCATCCATTTTAAAATTAGTGAAAATGGTGAAAAGAAATTAAATGGTCATGGTAAATGTTATATGAAATTAGGTCCATGGTGAAACGTTATATGAAATTGGTTGACTAATGGGAAATAAAACCAAATTGAATGACTATTATGACACAAATATAAAAATTGGGTGATCGTGATGACACTATATATAAAGTTGAATGATCATGGGTGAATTTAACCCTTTAATATTTTGATTACATCCTCATGGATCTGAAAGCTGAATAAACTAGACAAGATTAGCTGTAAACAAATATTAATAGAAGTGTTACACCATGGAAGCATATGCTAATTAAAAAAATTCTTTAATAATGAGATTAGGGATGGGGTGAGCAAGGACGGATAGGCTATTTTCGTCCCCCATTCCATTGATTATGTTTGTCACTTTGTCCTGCCTCCATACCATCCTCAGGGCACCGACCCCCACCCCTCTCGTTTATTCGATTAGACAGGTAATTCCTCCCCATTCGAGGCGAGCCTCGAGAGTATCAACTCTAACGGATTTTTTTTTTCTTCCCTACTTGAAATTGTTCGATCACCTTAAAAAATCTCGTTCTTCATAGCATGTTTGGCTAAGCTTAAAAAGGCTAAAAATTACTTTTAAGTGAGTTTTTATTTCAAACTTATTTATTAGATGACTCATTTCTTTTTACATTTAAGTAAAATGTTAATTTTTCAAATATCATTGTCATATTCAAATAAGTAACTAACTTATTTTTAACTTATCACAAAGTATTTACTCTCCGTCACATGTTTTTAAAGTAGTGTGAGGAAATACTTTCACAATATCGTGTGGAACGTTAAATGTTCATTTTATGACACGTTTTCTTAAATTTCCCTCCCAAGCAAGACGTCTTTGCATCTATTTGTTCTCTATATTGCTTTTCTTTGAATAATTTTTTTTGTCGACAACTCTCAATATTGTCGGAGTCGATGCTCTTTGAACAAGGCGAAGTGTCATGTCTTGGTTCATCAACTAAAATATTATCTTATTCCTCCAAGTATATAAAGACTATTGTGGGTGGTGGATTGGTCAAAGACGATTGGCATTGTGTCAATTTATATCCCAAAATAAGCACGTGTCAAATAATATAAGCATTTTCTCTTCTACCGTTGTCGCCATTGATTTTTCGAAGGGAGTGTTTGAATTGGACGGAAAGTCTTGGTACTTGCACAAGTACGTGTCCCCTTTTTATACCTAGCATCTGATTGACCCACGTTATTTTTTTTATCCTCATTCTTCTACTCATTTTCAACCACACATTCTTCAATAAAATAATATTTTACATCACATCAATAATTTTTCCTTCTTTTTCAACCACATATTCTTCATCACATCACTTCAAAAAAATGCATTATCTTATTTTAATATGCACCAAACACACTGCTATTAGCGAATTGGTAAAGAATAATGTTATGAGTGTAAATTGATATAATGTCATCGGTGATGTGGAGTGAAATTATATGATCAATTAAATATGTGGATATGCGATTCACTTTAGTCCATGTTTGATAACAGTTATAATGAGATTTTTTTGGGGAAAGTGAGTTTTAGAATAGTAATTTTTTTTTAAAATGTGTTAAAAAAATTGAGTTTATGTGCAGAATATTTTATTAAAAGAATATGTGGTTCAAAAGAGTTTAAAGTTATTTGTACGAATTAACTATGGAGGCAACTTTACATGTGCTGAGATGCCCATTTTTTTCTGTAACATAGCATTGTTCTACATGAAATTGTTAGTTCGTAAAATGAGAAACTAAATGTAGCCCATGTTTGGTACGCATTAAAATTCTTATTCTCATTTGTCTACTCATTTTCAACCACACATTTTTCAATAAAATAATATTTTTTATCACATCAATAATTTTTTCTTTTTTTTTCAACCACACATTTCTCATCATATCACTATTCAAAATCAATTATTCCCCCAAAAAATCCCTCCCACACAAGCTCATACTGTCATCGGTGATGTGGAGTGAAATTATATGATCAATTAAATATGTGGATATGGGATTCACTTTAGCCCACATTTGATAACAATTATAATGAGATTTTTTTGGGGAAATTGAATTTTAGAATAATGATTTTTTTAAAAAATGTGTAAAAAAAAATGAGTTTATGTGCAGAATATTTTATTAAAAGAATGTATGGTTCAAAAGACTTAAAGTTATTCGTAAACAACTTTACAGGTGCTAAGATGCCTTATTTTTTTTCTTTTTTCGCCCAATCCGATGAAAATCAGCCAAGTGAGATTCTATACAATTCCCTGTAAAACTTTTCTATAACATAACATTGTTCTACATGAAATTGTTAGTTCGTAAAACGAGAAACTAAATATAGCTCATGTTTGGTACGTATTAAAATTCTCATTCTCATTTGTCAACCACACATTCTTTAATAAAATAATATTTCACATCACATCAATAATTTTTCCTCATTTTTCAACAACACATTTTCCACCAATCTACAATTTCAGAATGTATTCTTCCAAAATAATGTGGCTTAAACACACCCATAATCTATAAAATTTAAAAAGTAAAGAGTTCATTATAATTTAACGTGTGTTTGACCCCCATTCTTTACCAATTTTTTCCAAGCATTTTTCAACAATTGTGGGCCCGTCAGCCGAAAAGGACGGTGACAACCCATTGTGGCCACATGCGTTTAGGATCGAAGTGTTGTTTTTGAATTATAAACTTTCCATGTCTTTAGTCCCTTTAACAAGCATGAATTGCCACATAAGCATGTTTTTGGTTGTAATTGACGTGAGAAATCAAGTCATTAGAAGGAAGGGAAAAAATTCAACGAACAACATCGATAATAATTTGTGGTTATCTCTTTTCCACAAATTACCAAAATTTTAAATGGTTATCAAATTCATTTACAGCGGAATAGTGAAGGGAAAACAACTTGGTACCTTGATTTTTGTTTCCCACCAGTGCTGAGGGGCATGGATTATGTCGATACCCGAGCGATACTCAATGCTAGTGTATCGCAGCAACTCGAAGAGATGCTTGTGTTCATTTCACAATTTATTCCAATAGTTTTTCATTTGCGATATATTCTAGTTCTTTCCTGCTGAGTTATTGAACAATTCACAGATACGTTGCCACCCTTTTGTCAAAAAGTACGTCTTTTCAGTGGCATTCGGCAATGACAATTTCACATGTGCGCGATGAACGATTTGTGCTCTGACGGGTTCCATTTTGCAGACTTATGAACCATGGGCTGGGGGCTCTTGTGGGTACGACGACGCATGATCGAAATGGTCTGGGCTATTAGTATTATATTGCTGCAACGAAAAATTTGCAGAAACAATGAGCTCAAAATTCATGAAACGAAACACAAAGTATTGTACACGGGTACATTAGAGCTCTGATCGTGGACTAATCCTACAATGAAAATCATAACATAAAATCACGGGCAGATCACAGATGCCATGGAAGATAGACAAATTATAACCAGAGAACGACACTGCCGGCATACGAAAAATTGGGGCTGAAAATCAAAGACGAAACTGTTTACCATGTGTTCGGGGTAATAGTGCCATTGGGATTTGTCGTTTGCCATCTCTGAGGTCGTTTCTTTTGTGTTGTGGTCGTCGATGTCAAGTCGCGGAAGATGAAGTTCTTTAGATTTATTCGCAGAGATGAGGTGGAGACGATGGGCCGGTTAAAACTCTCAGATCGAATCGAGCGGTTCTTCATAAGTTAAATTCCCGAACGAGTATTTGAATTGAGAACCGATATGTTTGGGTTGGTTCTTGGTTCTAGATCAAGAACTGAATAACCGAATAATAATCGAATCTATAATTTTTTAAATTTTTTATATTGAATTAATTAATTTTTTTTATTTTTTTCTAAATAAATTAACAAATTAATTAAACTAACCAGCCAAGTCTAATCAAATTAATTTTTTATTAGTCCAACATTTGAGTATTATCCTTTCCCTTTCCATTCCAATTTCATTTGGTAAGCAATACGTTCACTCCCGTATAAAACCAAATCATTTGATAATTTTAAAACCTACATCCACATTCCCAAATCAATTTTGAAGCTCCTTCATGTCACCGACAACGGTAGCTATTGATTAAATCAAACAGTTGGTTAGTATTATCAATTCTTAAAAATATTTTATTTTTATAATTTTTAGTTTATATTTCATTTTCTTTATGCACGTTGTTTGAAACAAAAGAATTATCGATATGGATCACCGATATTTTAATATTTGTATCTACTTTTTGATATTTGTATACATTGAATTAATCTTATTAGATAGCTTGTTATTTATATGTTTTAAAATTGGACTGCGTTAATTTGTAAAAGTTTTGAATGGACATGTCATTAGTTGTATTTATGTAGTGTTGTTATAAATGTTAAAAAATTTAATTTTGGTACGAAATCGAACCAAACGGTTCCATAATTATATTTGGACTCGACAGTTCCATTTATTAAATACTCGAAAATTTTGAGTCAGTTCGATTCTCAGAATCGAATCGAACCTACCGATGTCCAGCCCTAGAGACAGGCGATGCCAGCACGTCAAAGATGACTTTTTTGTGGAAATTTCTCTAAAGTGGTGCTCACCAGTGGAAAATCCGACAAGAGGTTCGATTGAGGCGCGGAAGATGAAGGTGATGGGCTAACTCGACAGAGATGAGGTAGAGAGAGGTGGTGTCGACACAGAGAAAGTAAATGGCAACAGGACGTGAAACTGTTGAATGGTCTTAGGTGAAAAACGCAACAGGGAAGTTCGATTGGAGTTGCATTCCGTCGATTTCTTCGTTCCAGTATAGCGGTTGGAGGGGGCGGCGCAGTAGGATGTGAGAATGGAACGACATTATCATTTATGTATACATGTTTGACACCAAATACGCCAAATATTGCATTGTTAAAAAAACTCATTCAGATGAGTATCAAACGGTAGCTTAATAAGTTATTAATAATCCATAAATTGACAATTATAAATGTATATTAACTTAAATGATTATTTCATATTTCCCAAATTAGCCATTGTTTGATAGCCACTATTTGGTCAAAATAATATTTTGAATAGTGATTTTTAGGAGAATGTGTAGTTAAAAAGTTGAAGAAAGTTTTAGGTTTACGTGTAAAATATTTTATTGTGTAAATGTGTGATTGGAAATGAATATATAAAAAGAATAAGTTTTCAAATAATGATTGTCAAAGTATGACACTCATAGTTACTCAGGGTTCCAAGGCTATTAATTACTAGAGGTTTAATTGCAAGTACAAACTTCAAATGATCATCATGTATCGAGACATTAAGTGATAAAGTCATTAAGCCCTATTTGACGACCATTAAAATAAATTTTTTTTCTTTAAATCATTTTCAATCGAATAATGTTATATGTACAGCAGAGTTTTATAGGAAAATTTACAGATTGCCACTTAGATTTTCATTGAGTACTAGAAAAAAAAAAAAAAAAAACTCAGCACTTTTAAAGTTGTCTGGACAGTTAAGCTATTTGATCTGTACAAACAACTTAACTGGGGTGAGGGGCAGGGTGCATAATTCTCTCTTTTTTTGGTTTTCTTATTTAATTATTTTATTCGAAAAAATGTAGGGTTACATTCTTACCCTTAATTTAATTTGTCAAATTAGATCAATTTTTTTAGTTTTTTGGTCAACTGACGATCAAATAGATGGATCGTTCTTCAAGTACTATTAAATAAAAGGTTTCAAACTGTGGGTGCAACATGTCAAAAGATTTAAGTATAATCTGCAATTAAGTAAAAAATTTGGAACCTGACTACAATCTTTTCTATCAAACTAGTCTACGCACGTGCAATGCATGTGATGTAGTTTAGTTGTGTATTTAATAGCGTGGAATGATTTTAAAGTATTTTTTCATTATAAATAAGGTAATGTTTGTATAATTATATGAATTGATTCTTTTGTTAGTTAATCTCTCTTACAATGGAATGTTATAATGTATGTATGTTATGGTATTAAAAAAAGGATTGCAAGTTGATGGAACTTGTATGAATTGCATGCTTTTGGGTCTTTCTTTGACCTTGCAATGGTTTTCATACAACTTAAGTTTATATTTACTCCATTGGAATTTCGAACATCAATGACAACAATAAGCGAAATAGTTGAGACTAAAAACAACCAAAAAAAAGTGAAGAAAGTTAAGTGAGAATAAAATACCCATGAAATATATTAACTTATTTAACATATTTGTAACTAATGTGAAATGTCCTCACGAAACCAAGTGAAGAGTACTCCATTCTATATTAATTTCTTTTGCTTTGACTTACATTGTTTTAGAATGAAATCAAACAAATGTATTATTTGAATTTCTCAAATTAGCAAAAACAAATTTCCAGCACAGTCTAAAAAATAATTAAATCTCATGCCAACAAATAATAATAATACCAACTGTAGCACAATGTGAAATAAAATTGATGAATAAAAGTCATAAAACTCTAGTATAACATTTATAAAATACATAAATTTAAAGTCAAGTAACGAAATTGTAAAATTCAATGCAATAGTAATAAACATTGAAGTTGCTGCCTCAAATATTGATGAAATGAAATTTAAAGAAAATTATAAATATTTTTTATATGCTACTATCAACAAGTAAATACTAATTAAACATAATTGATAAATTTCAATTTTTAGAAGAGAATAAATTTTTACCTTTTCAACCGAGCAAAACGAAGAGAAGAAAATTCAAGAGATTGATAGTAGCCAGACCTTGCACAATGTTAACGAACGAAAAATCAGATTAAAGTACAAATATGTTCAAAGCGTTGGAGACATTTTTTTGTTTAATAATGAGAATAGTAAAATCAATTTCACTACCTCAGGAATAGTATGAAATTAGGTGTGAGAAATCAAAAGTAATAAACGTACTGCATAAACTTATATATAATACAATTAAAAACATGGATAGTTCAATTAAATGAACTTACCCAATATAGAGTGCACTACTGTAATAAATTATAGTTGGACACTATATACAAGAGAAGAATAAACACAAATTAGAGTCTACAATTTGTTAATAATAGTTGAATGATAAATATTTTAATAGAAGCTTTAGGGAAAAAATACAAAGCCTAACTAAAAATTAAACTCTACAAAATCTAAAAAAAAAAAGAACAGAAATATCATACCTCAAGAGAGCAAAGTTCACTTAAAATTGAAAAGTTTAATATTTTTTAATTTGGAGAATGATACGTTACAAACAAAAAAATTGGAAACAAATTCAATATTTAACAGAATCCGGAATGACTAAAAATATGACAAGTAAAGAAAATTATAATAAAAATAAATAATCGAAGTATATGAAGTATGAAGTAAATTACATATTTATTGATCAAATTGACAAGTGACGACACTCGTGGGGGTTCGGGGGTAACACCCCCGACGGGGATTGACATGTCCGATCATGTAGCGGGGGTCGATGAGGCAGCGCCTCTCGTGGGGGTTCGGGGGCAACCCCCGACGGGGATCGATCTGCCCGGTCAGGTCGAGGGGGCAACGCCCTCGAATGGAATTTTGATTTAGATGTATATATGGAATTGAATATTTTCTAATATTTTTGAATAAAATTATTAATAAATGAAATTGTATTTATGTAGGTATGAAATAGAACAGAAAACTTAAGTGAAAAGAAAAAAATTGAAGGGTTATATATATAACCATACTTGCTCCACACAACGGAGCATTGCTCCGTATTCTGCGAAGCACTTCCTTTGCACAATGAAGGTGGCTTTTGCAGAAATACAGGTAATTAGTGGGAAATCTTAATTATATCACTTTATACATCTAAATCTATATAAAATCAGATATTAACATAAAAACCAAAAACTAATTCGCTCAAATCATATGAGTTTCAAAAATATGAGTCAGTAGTACGAAATGGACAAATCAATACTACAAAATGCATGAGTAATTCTCATTTTTCTTGGGGGTGGGGGGCCATTACCTTTTGACAGAGCCAGAAACATAGAAATTTGAAATTTTTTAACAATGGCATGAAGAAAACGATAGAGTTATTGGAAGAGGCAAAATAGTTTATTTATGCAGTGGGTACCAAAATTCACAAACACATAAAAAAAATTAATTAAAAATCCAATAATTTGACATGAACAGCAAGAAAAAAGCTTTCTATAAAAATTCAAAACGAACCCATCAAAGAAAAGTAAAATTGAAGAACCGATTTGAAGAACTCCGTACTTTCTGACATAAAACTTCTTTCCTCCCAAAACCCTCATTCTTCCGATGGCAAAGAAGCAAGAAATGTCGCACGACGGGAGAATGAAGGAGTAGAAAATCAAGGGCTTTCTGCGGGCTTCGGAAGGATTTTGCACAGATTAAGAGCGACAGAAAGGATTCACAGGCAAACGAAAATGAAGAAGGAAAACTTCGGAAGGATTTCGCGGACAGAAAGAGTCGCAGGCAAAGGGAAATGAAGGGTAACGAAAATGAAAGGGAAATAAAACGGCGTCGTATATGTTGACGATTATTGAATAGTACCTACAAAACTGTCTCTTTTATATGTATATATATGGATATGGATATTACCAACCAACTATATAAGGTTAAAATAATTGTTTGGAGTTTTGTGCTTCTGCCGTATCAAATCAACCAACGGATTAGATAAAGACGTCTGAAACTTAGGACCAATATCAAATAGAAAAGTCATTAACGGCAAATAAGCAACATTCAAAGAAAATAATCGTAAAAAAGTCAATAACGGGAACTGATATGTTGAGGACCAATAATGCCATAAAAGATGAACTGGAGAGTTCTTTATGTTATTTCAAAACATTTAAGGACTGAGATTGTAAATTTTTCAAAACACGGGGTACCGCTACGATTACAAGAGACGTTCCAATAATAAATTAGGTAATCATACAAAATATTTAACGATGATGCTACATACATCTTGTTTTGCATCTTTTCTGAAATTGTGCCACGTGTCCACACGTGTTTAGACAGTTTAAAAAAAAAAAAATACTTTTTTGCCCAACGCTTTTTAAATTTTCACACAATATCAAAAAGATGTAAACTTTGGAAGGTACACTTCGCATAATTCAATATTTAAATTCGCTATGATTGTAATTTCAAATTTGTTAAATAACTAAAAGAATGTAAATTTACTAATATACATTATATGAAGTACAGATGAATTGAGACGTTTGGATTCATATCTAGCAAAATTTAAGTACTTGTTTGGAAGTGTAAAAAAGTTGATTTTTTTTTTTTAATAAAAAAGAATGGTAGATTTCACGAAATAAGTGATAGAAAAGTGAATAGTAATTATGCATCAAATGTAATTTGTATTTAAAATTAATTGTTCTCATTTTTTAAAGTTTTCCAAACGAGTTTTAAGACTTAGTCCATGTTTGGCCCAGATTAAAATCTAATTTTAATTCAAGTTAAATTCAAATAATCAATATTAACCATATCTTTCATGAGTCCCACAACTTTTCAACCACAAATTTCAAATTTTTTTATTACAATCTACAAAAAATTTAATTTTAATCCTCAACAAACACCCCTTTAAAGTCACGGCATATTTCAACTACGTCAGTAGACAAATTCTACTTTTAAAATTATACAAAACTATTTTTATTATGGAGGAAAATATTGAGACAAAAAGGGTAAAGAGAAAAGAGAAAAGAAAAAGGAAAAAGACAGAAAAATGAAATTCGGACAACTACGTGTTTCTCAAAGAACAGCCCACCCACTGTTCTTGTCTCTCTCATACACACGTCTACTCTCTCTAGACTAGACTCTGTTCACGAGTAAAAAGGCAAAGATAACAACTCCCCCCAAAATTAGGATTAGGATTAGGATTAGGGTTTTCCCACTCTGTTTTTTTTTTAACTTAAACAGTGTGTCTGTGACATCGAGGGCCCATAATTTTTTCTTGGCCTTTTGAGGATTCTTTTGGGATTTTTGAGTAATGGGTCATCTTTCTTTTCTGATAAAATGGCATCATCTTCACAAGCCGTTGAAGTTCTTGATTTTGCTCTGGGTTTTGTTTTCAGCTGAAAGCGACGTCGTTTGGGGCTCTGATTCGGATAAATCTGCTCTCTTGGAGTTCAAGGATTCAATTTCGGACCCTTCTGGTGTGCTGGCCAGCTGGAATTGGAATAATCCGGATCACTGCTCGTGGACCGGGGTATTGTGTGATTCGGGCTATCGGGTCGTGGCGTTGAATATTACAGGCGAAGGTAATTCTTTATCTTGTGCTAGAATTGCTCAATTTCCACTCTATGGGTTTGGAATTAGAATTAGAAGGCCTTGTCTGAATAGCAATAATAAAGTAAAAATCTTGGGTAAATTATCGCCTGCTATTGCGAAACTCACTGAGCTTAAGGTGTTATCGCTCCACTTCAATGAATTAAGCGGTGATATTCCTGTGGAAATTTGGGGTATGGAAAAGCTGGAAGTTCTTGATCTCGAAGGGAATTTAATTTCTGGGTCATTGCCGGATAAATTTAAGGGGTTGAAAAACTTAAAAGTTCTTAACTTGGGATTCAATGAGATTTTTGGGGGAATGCCAAGTTCATTGTTGAATTTTATGGGTCTGCAGATCTTAAATTTAGCTGGAAATCAAGTGAATGGGTCTATTCCAAGGTTTATTGGTGAGTTTAGAGATTTGAGGGGGCTTTACTTGTCGTTTAATCGGCTTGGTGGATCGATACCTGGTGATATAGGGGATAATTGTGGGAAGCTTGAGCATCTAGAGTTGGCGGGAAATTTCTTCACCGGAGGGATTCCAAAAAGTCTTGGAAAATGTAGAGGGCTGAAGACACTTCTGCTGTACTCAAATGTGTTAGAGGATGTGATTCCGGTTGAACTCGGTCAGCTGAATCAGCTTGAAGTGTTGGATATTTCTAGGAACAATTTCGGTGGTGCTATACCGTCGGAACTTGGCAATTGTACAAAGTTATCTGTCCTTGTGTTGTCAAACTTGTGGGATCCTCTTCCGAACATCTCTAGTTTTAGAGGTGATATCTCGATTGAAAAGTTGGCACTTATTGCTGATGAGTATAATTTCTACGAAGGTACGATTCCAGCTGAAATTACTAGTCTTTCAAGCTTGAGGATGGTGTGGGCCCCTCGAGCAACTCTTGAAGGAAAGTTGCCTGATAGTTGGGGTTTTTGTGACAACTTGGAGATGTTGAATTTGGCTCAAAACTATTACTCGGGGAAAGTCTCTGAGGGGTTAAGCAACTGCAAGAAACTGCATTTTCTAAACTTGAGCTCAAACAGATTGAGTGGGGAGATTGTTGACAAAATTCCTGTTCCTTGTATGACTATGTTTGATGTTAGTGGGAATTTTCTATCTGGTTCTATCCCCAAATTTAGTTACAAATCTTGTGCAAATATCCCGACCATAAATGGGGATTTCGTGGAGCCACATGATCCATCAGCTGTATACATCTCATATTTTGCAGAGAGAACTCAAGTTGACATCCCTTTGCCATTTTTTGGCGATGATGCGAGTTTTGCCGTGTTCCATAATTTTGGCTCTAACAATCTTACAGGCACAGTTAATTGGATACCAATTGCACCTGAAAGATTAGGGAAGCAGACTGTTTATGCATTTCTTGCTGGTGGAAACAAGCTCACTGGATTATTCCCTGGAATTTTTTTCGAGAAGTGTGATCAGATGAGGGGTATGATGGTTAATGTCAGCAACAATCTAGTATCTGGTCAAGTTCCAGCTGATATTGGCATGAGGTGCCAATCTTTGAAGCTCTTAGATGTCTCTGGTAATCAAATTACTGGAATTCTTCCTCCTGGTATTGGAGATTTGGTATCACTTGTAGGTCTTAATTTGAGCTGGAACCAATTGAAGGGTCCAATCCCGAGCAGTATTGCTCAAATAAAGGATCTTGAATGCCTTTCTTTAGCTGGAAATAACTTGACTGGGTCTATTCCCGCAAGCTTGGGCCATCTATACTCTTTAAAATTGCTTGATCTGTCCTCAAATTCTCTCTCTGGTGAAATTCCTAAAGATCTTGAAAATTTAAGGAACTTGACTGTCCTCCTCCTCAACGATAATAAGCTATCTGGGCAGATTCCGTCTGGCTTCGCGAATGTGACCATGCTCTCAGCATTTAATGTGTCCTTCAATAATCTCTCTGGGCCACTGCCTTTGAATGGTAATTTGAGGAAATGCAGTAGCGTCCTCGGGAACCCTTTTCTGCACTCCTGCTATGCATCCTCTTTGTCATCATCATCTGCTGATCAACACGGAAGAATTGGGGATTCACAAAGTTATGCTTCTTCACCACCAACCCAAAAAAGTAGGAATGGAGGTTTCAACCCAATTGAGATTGTATCCATCACATCTGCAGCAGCCATTCTGTCAGTTCTTCTTTCTCTTATTGTCCTCTTCTTTTACACTAGAAAGTGGAAGCCAAGGTCCAGAGTCAGTGGAACTGCTAAGAAAGAAGTAACAGTGTTTTCTGACATTGGGGTCCCATTAACTTACGAAAACGTGGTGAATTCTACAGGGAGTTTTAATGCAAGCAACTGCATTGGAAATGGAGGCTTTGGAGCAACATACAAAGCCGAGATTGCTCCAGGAGTCCTTGTGGCAATAAAACGGCTTTCAATAGGACGTTTCCAAGGTGTTCAACAGTTTGATGCAGAAATCAGAACTCTTGGGAGGCTTCGCCATCAGAATCTGGTGACATTGTTAGGATATCATGCCAGTGAATCTGAGATGTTTCTTGTATATAATTATTTGCCAGGTGGTAATCTGGAAAAGTTTATCCAGGAGAGGACCACAAGAGCTGTCGATTGGAGGGTACTTCACAGGATTGCTTTGGACATAGCCCGTGCACTTGCCTACTTACACGATCAGTGTGTGCCACGCGTTCTTCATCGTGATGTGAAGCCTAGCAATATCTTGTTAGATGATGATTACAATGCTTATTTATCTGATTTCGGACTGGCTAGGCTACTCGGCACTTCAGAAACACATGCCACCACTGGTGTGGCTGGCACTTTTGGATACGTTGCTCCAGAGTACGCGATGACTTGCCGTGTGTCTGATAAGGCGGATGTCTATAGTTACGGAGTTGTGTTGCTTGAATTGATTTCCGATAAGAAAGCACTCGATCCCTCCTTTTCTTCCTACGGAAACGGTTTCAATATTGTTGCATGGGCATGCATGCTCTTGCGTCAAGGGCGTGCCAAGGAGTTCTTCACTGCCGGGTTGTGGGATGCAGGCCCACACGATGATTTGGTTGAAGTCTTACACTTGGCGGTTGTCTGTACAGTTGACTCTCTTTCAACCAGGCCAACAATGAAGCAGGTCGTCAGACGTCTAAAGCAACTCCATCCCCCATCTTGTTAGCATCACACGAGGAATTATTTTATTGACATAGTAATACATAGAAAGGTAAGCCCAACAGAGATTTGCAACGTCCGACTTAATTGCTAAACTGCTCACTTATAGGTAAGGTCTTAAATTTTAGCTGGCTGCTTGTATATTGTAGTGTAGATTTCCTCCTTATCAACGTCATATTTTGAATTAGGGAGTTTACCGATGGTTCTCTGAGACTGAATGCAAATATTTGTATTGATTTGTATACTTTTTTCTCATTGTATCTCATTTTTATTTATGTTGTTAATAAGAACAAAACATCGAAATATTCAGCAAAAATTGTTCTACCCCTCTTTCTTACTGGATAAGTCGCGAAGTGTCTAGTTTTGTTTCATGCCATTGCATTGGTTATATTTAGACCTTTAGGAACTAGGCCGAGCAGCAAATATGCCATCTTTTCCTTTTGTGATCAGAAATTCTTGTATCTCACCGTCTTTCTCCTTGTGCTTAAGCTGTACGTGCTGTCATGTCCTTGCATAAACAAAGATGCATGGCTGTTATTTCCTGAAATTAAGCTCTTGCAAGGGCTATGACTGAGAATGGTTACAGAATCCTTGCAGGATTTATCTAATGTGACCTCGATCGTTTTAGAATTCTGAAGGCTGGACTGAGGTGGAGATTCTTGGTTAAGTTCTACAAGTGTTTTGGTGACCCAACCCCTTATATTGGGCGGAGGATAACCCTCCTGACCAACAAGATTTCCTTCTCAATAACTTCAGTCGAGTACCATCTGTGCCGGGCATACTCTTCAGGTCCCCAAGGTGTACGGCCACTGGTACATGGAACAATATAGGCCAGGAAAATCGACAAAATGGTTGTGGCTTCTGTCAAAGAATAGGCCTTGAAGACTGGGCATGAAACCTGTTTGCAGGGCTCAGAAGTGATGTTGAGTACGAGGTATCTGCATGATTTTTCAGGATTCAACGCTGATTTTCAAGTAGAGGATTGTCTGTTTTACCCAAGATATGCCAGAGCATTTCACCAGCTCAACTGAAAGACGAAACCTCAATAAAGTCCAGAGCATTTGCATGCGATTCAGTTAATGCAACACTAGTGGAACACAGAACATTGTCACACCGTCAAAGATCACGAAGCTTAGACCTCGAGCCATATAGAGCCATACAAGAGAGATTTTGCGAAGACGATCTATATTAAATACAAATTTAGGTCTCCACTGTAAAAACTTTTTCATTTGATTTTGTTCAGTATATACCATAAGTTTAACATAAGATAACGAACGTGATCAGATGCACAAGTTCTATGCCTATGGTTATAAACTGGTTATCTCCATTTAAGGGCATCACCAATGTAGGATTTGTTTAGTGGACCATACCAAAAAAAAAAAAAATACCACAGAGGAAACGTACAAGCATCAAACCATGGAACAGAATCTTGATGCTATGAACTTGGATTCTAAACCGAGAATAGGATATAATTTTTCACAATTGCGTAAGAGGAAAACCATAACATATAGGGGAGGGGAGAGTGACAACAAAAAAAAAAAACCTTAATTCTAAGATGAGTAGCATTAATGACATGCTCTCGCAACTCGGTTGAAGCACCCGTTTAGTAACGGGTGTTCGACTCTAATCGAGAGCAAGCTGTTTATCTATTTCTTCTAGATAACTTGCCGGATCATTGCCAAAACAAGAAAGAAAAAGTAAGTAGAACATGGTCTTTACACCGAAAGGATTGGCAGAAAAGGTACTAGGTACTACAAGAACGGAGAATGGTTAACGACTATGTGCCTCAACGGATTTGCCACATCAGCTCCGCCAGCATGCTTTACAAATTCAGCCGGTGAGAGAAACCTGCCATGACAAACACACACTATTTTCACCTCCTCTCCCTTCTTGTATCGATATAAGAATCCTTCGATCTTTCTACCATTTGGCCCGTCACCCTTTGTGGAGACGAATGGCATATCGAGCATGACATTCTTATGTATTTCTTTAGCTTCCTTCTCAGCGGCTCGGACAGGTTTGTGCTCAATCTGTGCTGGCAAAGACTGGACACTGGGAGGGCTCTTCGCCTTAATGCTTTGTTTCACACCTGCCGTAAATAAACAGGATGTGTAATGTTAAAACTTCACAACATTATTATCATTTAAGAGATTATTGTTCAAATAAACAAGTCAAAAGAGTACGATCAACTGCAGTTATCTGTGGAAAAAGACTGCAACTGCAATCTAGAAAAAGATTACTGCTAGTCTCCTAGAGTGCAAGCACCACTAGGTACCTTTCTACCGATTCTCAACATGAGCAATAACGGAGAGAAGCTTCCTTCAAAACAACAAAAACCAAGTCTTGTTCCCGAATTTAGGTAGGATTGACTACATGAATCCATTTCCCCCCCATCTGTTAAAGTTAATTACAAAATTTACTGAAAGATTCAAAGAAACTAAAACCTGTTTGGGACGATTTTCGCCACTCCGCTCAGTTCATTCCTAGATTTACTGAAAGATTTAACAAACTGCATCTACTTTATCTTTTCCTTCTTCTACCGAGATCTAGTCCCTCAAGTAATTAAAAAAAAAAAAAAAACAAAGCTGATATGCTATAACAATCAAGAAGCAATTAAGCAAAAAACAGCACAAATTTCGTAAATCACAAATCAAGCAATTCATCAACCCAAATAAGTAAAAAAAAAAAAAGAAGAAAAAGAATTAAGCGAAAATATACCTTCTGAGCGTTGACTTTGAAGATCAGAAAGTCCTGAAGAACCACTTCCCTCTGATCCAATTGAGCCCTGTGATTTCGGAATCTCAATCCCGTGTGCATTAACATTAACAATCCCAATAATTTCAGATTTATTGTTATTTTTATTATCTTCACAAGAATTTTCCTCCAAATCAACCTTATCTTTCACCACTCGTCCATTATTCAACTTCTCTAATCTCTTCCTTTTCGCCTGCATTCGCCTTATTGACTGCAACTCCCTCCTCTCCCTCAGCTCCTCCTCCGCCTCGACCGGCAGCGAACAAGTCCTCGTCAGCGGCGCGTACACGTCAACCGACACCCCCACCGCTTGTCGCCCTCCAGCACCGCCACCAGCACCCACCGTGAAAACCAAATTCGAAATTGAAGAAGAACGTTTCAGTTTTTTCCCTGCCCTTTTCGGGTCCACACCAAATCTTCCATTCGTAGATAGTCCCAAACTCAACTCTATTTCTTCATTTTCATCATCATCTTCTTCATTAAAGAAACGTTTTCCGTTCATGAATTTATGCAACATATCCATTGAAAATCCGTTCATTTTCATGGAAAGATCAATTTTTTCTCTATTTTCATTCATCATTCATACATAAAACAAAAAGAACCCAGATAGAACGAAACAGGGAAAAGGAAACCTTTTTTATGAAAAATAGAAAATAATATTTGTGCAGAGGGAAAAGGAAAACGTAAGAGGAAAACTAGGGGGTAAATAGAGGGAGTTTTTTATTTCAATGGCGGAATATAAAATGACGAGTTTGTCCCTGAAGAGTAACGTAAATGCCTTGGAAATGTGAGACGTGGTCGTACTGACCAGGTCTCGAGGACGTCTCATAAACAGTCGTCTACCATTTGGTAAGTTTAAGGGAACGTGTCGGTTTATGGAGGCTATATAAGACTGCCACGTGTCCATGACATATCGTCCTCATATGGCCGCGACGTTCTAGTTTCTCTCTCTACGATTTCTGCTAGCTGTAAAGCGGCGTGGCGTGCTTTGAAGCAGACACGTGGAAAGAATACTTTGATATGCAAGCTGTTGTACTCGCGATGACACGACGACACGTAGATTTTTGTTGTTGTTTAATTATAAAGCTCAAAAGGACTTTGCTAGGTACCCCAATAAGATGGAAAGACCCTTTAACCATAATGTTATTCATCTCCTGTGTATTTACAAACACAATTTAGGTAATTCTAAATAATATGTTAAATGAAAGATCATTTAATTTTACCTATCATTTAATGTCACATTAATGCTACCTAAACTATGTTTGTAAACTCACTAGGGATGAATAGCATTACTCTTGAGAAATGCTATGTGCACATGGAGATTTCCTATTGAGAGAGCACCTACGGAGATCCCCTATTGGAAGGGCACCAATAGCAAGTACCCTAATAAAATCGAAAGACCATTTAACCATTGGGAAATGCTATGCGCACATGGAGATCTTTTATTGAGAGGGCACCCACAGAGATGCCCTCCCAATAGGGGATCTCCAAGTGTTCATTATGGACACCGTTATGTTATAAGTTATGTACCCATAGCATAATCTCACTTTTATCACGAGGACGTTTGATGGGGATTAAAATTAGATTTTTAGTAGATTGTGATAAAAAGTTTTTGAAATGTGTTGTTGAAAAGTTGTGGGACCCATATAAGATGTGATTAATATTGATTGTTTGACTTTAATTTAGATTAAAATCAAATTTTAATCCGAACCAAACATGCCCTAAATTATACCCATTACAATGCGATTATTGTATATAGATGGACTTTTGTAGAATGGGTTGTTGTGAGACGAGTCCATAGTTTTTTTTATTGATTATGGGGCCCACTCTTTACATCTAGATATCAATTCCGATGTATAAATAGCAAAATTAAAAGCTTAAAAATCATATCCATACAAATTGTTATTATTATCGGGAAAAAAAAAAATTTATGACACGTGTCTAATAAACAAGTTATTAAAAAAAATTTATTGTGATTGAATTTTGTAACTATGATCCAAAAGTTCAAGTACAAAAATTTGAAAGCAAGAAAATGATATCTATTGCAAAATTTAAATTATTAAAAGATTATATTTTATGTTTTTTTAATAAGCAAGTGGGTTTATTAGATGACATGATCCATCGCATGAAACAAATCTGTCCTCAAAGGTAGTTTTCATAATGCATGCAACTTGCACACCTTTTTCATAGTAATTTAATGTCAATTTGCAATGAATATTATGTCAATTTTCAAAAGAAAGATGTGAAAACAACCCAAAAGCTACATTATTGTCATTGTTTTTATGTAAAAAAAACTTTTATTGATTGGAATATAACTCGCACGAGATATGAAAAAAATTCCGTTTGACAAATTGACTTTTTATTAATATTATATTATTCAAATGCATGCCTTCAAATCAAACGTTATGGCTGATTAGATACGCTTGATACGATGAAGTAAATAATATTTTTTTTAAGGGAAATTTACACTTCTGAAAAGTTAAGGAAATCCTTTTACAATAACTCCTTGTTTTTTTTTTTTATTACTTTCCTTTACTTGAGGAGGTTGAGAACGAAATGTGCAAATGTGCCTTCTTTTTATAATTTTTGTTTAGTTCTATTCAGCCCCTGTTTGAGTTACATTAATTTTTTCATTCTCATTCTTCAATAAAATAATATTTTTCATCACATCAATAACTTTTCATTCATTTTCAATCACATATTCCTCATCATATCAACAGTAAAAGTGCATTCTTACTCCCAAAATGTGCACCAAACAAGCTCTCAAAGTTTAATTTATATGGATTCGATATGAGACGTCAAAGCTTAAATTCAATTTACGAGCCATCATTATTCTTTCGTTATTTTCAAACAAATTAGAATCAACCTCGTGTGATTCGATGAACATACCCGTTGTTGATTTATTGTAATTTTCAAATAAAAGGTGCTCTTGGCTTGATTATTGTTGGATCTATTCCACTTGAAACTTCCATTTTTGGGTTCGTTGTAAATAGTCAATGATGATGTTCGAGTAAAAAGAATATATACATTCTTAAGAGTCTACAATTAATAACAATCAATAAATTATGAATAATGCTACTTTACTCGAAAAATGTGACATAATGATTGACAAAATAGGTGTTGGCAAGATGTGATTGGTTGAAAAAGTTGACGGTGTTTTAAACAGTTCAATGATAGATGAATAATTCTATTCGTACATAATCCTTTACCGAATTTGTTACCGAATTGAACGGACGCCCCCCCCCCCCAATAGGGGGCCGCCACTTGTCAATTCGGTAAAAAATTCGATAAAGGATTATGTACACGTAGCGCGATCGATGATAGATTACCATGTGACATTATGTAAATAATTATGTCAACCATTATGTTCATGTAGCATGATTGATAAATTATTGAGGTGGATACAGCTAATTAGAGGAGACGAAACAAAACACTCGAATATTTTTGTTTTAAGATTGTCTGGTCTAACTTATCAAACGTAGTACTTCTTTACTTATAAAAAAATCTTAGATCGTTGATTACTAAATAAAGTTGGATAAATAAAATAATGTGAATTTGGTCCACAAAAGAATATTTCCAACAAATTGTAAGCGAAGATAAGATATAAAATGAAGAAAGAGATCTAGATTGGACCCTCACAACATCACAAGGGGCCGGGCTTCAACTTGCACTTTTGAAAAGGTGGGTGTCTGCCACGTGGTGCGGAATCACACGTGTTAAGCTGTGGTCGCAGATCTACAGCTAAGCCGAAAACAACTTGCTGAAAGCGACGTCGTGTTTTAATAACCAAGTGGAAGTTAAAAATAATGATTACGTCATGCGGCTACCTTACGCACTCGTCTTGTCGATCTTTTTCGGTTTATCAATCGGCCGGGGACTTTGTGGTGAACCCACCGGTATTTTGATTCACTTCATTGTTTCTTTCTTTCTCACAGTTAATTTTGAGGAGAGTGAAAGGGACAATTGACAAAAAGGAGTATTTGGGAGTAATTATTACAAGTTTGATACTTAGTTCATGTTTGGTTCGGATTAAAATCTGATTTTAATTCAAGTCAAAGTCAAATATTCAATATTAACCATATCTTTTATGGGTCCCAAAACTTTTTAATCATACATTTCAAAAACTACCATCACAATCTACTAAAAATCTAATTTTAATCCATCACCAAACATCTTCTTAATTATGCTTGTATATTGATTATTTTAGTTGAAAAAATTGAAATTGGACGAAAACGGATGAAAATGAATGATAATTGCTCGAAATGATGAAGTTGGACAGATTTGAAAACTTGGGCACCAAGGATATCAATTGAAGTAACTAAGCATATGTTTGGTACACATTAAAATTTTCGTTCTAATTTTTCTATTCATTTTCAACTACACATTTTTCAATAAAATAATATTTTTCATTCTTTTTCAACTACACATTCTCCATCAATCTACTATTCAAGAATACATTTTTCTAAAATAATATGGCTCAAACGCACCCTAAGTACTCAATTTGAACAAATAATAATAATAAAGAAACAAAGACCAAGTTGTACAAGTAAAATAATAATAATAATAATAATAATAAAGAAACAAAGACCAAATTGTACAAGTAAAAATATAAATTACAACAATTTCGGATATATTAATTGGACTAAAATTATGGTTCTCCGTCATCTTAGTACTTTATTTTACGATTGTCCGTAGGTTGGTTCGATTCGATTTCAAAATTTTCGGGTATTTAATAAATGGAACCGTCGGGTCCAAATATAATTATGGAACCGTTCAAATTCAGTTCGGTTCGGTTCCGTACCATAATTAAATTTCTTAACATTTACAGCAACACTACATAAATATAACTAATGACATTTCATTTGTAACTTTTACAAATTAACGTAACTCAATTCAAAAATATATAAATAACTAGTTGTCGATAACATTAATTCAATGCATACAAATACCAAAATGTAGATATTAATATTAAAACGTGGTTATCCATATCAATAATTCTTTTGGGTTAATGGGCTTTAAAATTAAAATTATGAAATGATCTAATTTATTTAGAAAAAATAAAATAATTTAATTAATTCAATAAAAAATTATTTAGTTTCAGTTCTTATTCGGTTCTTGGTTTAGACCCGAGCTCGACCCAAACTCATCGGTTGTCGATTCGGGTACCCGTTCAGATATTTTACTTATGAAGAACCGCTCGATTCGGTTTGGGTTTGGTCCGGTTTGAGACTTTTGGACACTCCTACTTTATTTTAGACCTAATTTGTGTCTACAAAGAGGAATCTTTCATTCAAATAAAAGGGAGGGTAATTAGCGAAAAACGTCCCTACCTATGACGGTTGTTGTGGAAAACGTCCCTACGTTCGATTTTTTGGTGCAGAACGTCCCTACCTTTGCATTTTCTTGCGCAAAACGTCATTTTGGCCAATTTTTAACATAAAATGACCATTATACCCTCTTATATAAATAAAACAAAAAAGAAAAGAAAAGAAAAATAAAGAATAAATTGCAATCTAGTCCAAAACATTTTTAAAAGTGCAAATCAATCCAAATAAATTATAAAAATAATCAAAAATCAAAAATAAAAATAAAAACTTTTCCGTCGAGGAGGGAAAGGAGACGGGGAAATAAAGGGCGAGACAAGAAATGGGGATAGGAGAGAAAAGATTTTATTTTTATTTTTGATTATTTTTAATATTTTAATAATTTATTTGGATTGATTTGCACTTTTAAAAATGTTTTGGACTAGATTACAATTTATTCTTTATTTTTCTTTTCTTTTCTTTTTTGTTTTATTTATATAAGAGGGTATAATGGTCATTTTATGTTAAAAATAGGTCAAAAGGACGTTTTGCGCAAGAAAATGTAAAGGTATGGACGTTCTGCACCAAAAAATCGAACGTAGGGACGTTTTCCACAACAACCGTCATAGATAGGGACGTTTTGCGCCAATTATCCTAAAAGGGAGGCTAGAGGTAAAATTTTAAGGCGAAATTACACATTCAGATATATTGAATATTCAAAAATTGTATCTCAATTTGAAATTTGAAGGCTGAAGAGCACAATCGACGGGAGATATACATGCTTTGAAAGAAAATTAAAGATCTTTGATGGAAATTGGATGCCAATAATAACAATTGCTTGATTATTTTATTCATTTAGGGTTCGTTTGATTGTAGGAGTGGAATTTAGGTGGAAAGAAAATGAATTTCAGAGAATTGAATTGCCTATAATTATTTTTCTGGAAATTATCAATTAATTGTATTTGTTTAGTATAATTTTTCACGTGAAAAATATTAAAATTTTGGATCTCTTGATGTTCGTTTGACTTTATTTTACATGAAAATTGTTCATTAAAATGATAAAATTTGTTACAATTTGAGATAGAATTTATTTTTATTGCCAAAAAAATTGAAAAACCAAATCCCGCCTAATTGGTGGGAATTGATTTTCATCAAAAACAAGGAATTGGAACCTTGTGAAAAAAAACCAAGAAAATTTAGTGTATAAAAAATGCTAAAGTGAAAGATGGAATTTCTTTTCTATGGAAAATTTTCCTCAATCAAATATGCCCTTATTGTATTGAAACTAGTGATATTTTTAATCATTTTGTTATTTTATTTTAATTGTATGATTGACTAAATAAATTGATTGTTAGGATGAATGACGTAACTTATATTAGCCCCTGTTTGAATCACATTATTTTTCTCATTCTCATTTTTATACTCGTTTTCAACCACACATTTTTCAATAAAGTAATATTTTTCATCACATCAATAAATTTTCCTTCATTTTCAACCACATATTCCTCATCATATCAACAATAAAAATACATTCTTACTCCCAAAATGTGCACCAAATAATTTGTTAATATTTGTTTATTGTGTGTAATTGATATTCAATTACTTGATTATCAATTGTTTAATTTAAGAACATAATTGATCGTGAAAAGATATATTTGTCTAATTTGTGCGATAAGTGACATGGTTTGTGAGTTTGAGAGATATTTATAGTATGTAATATTGATTGAATTCCTACGAATTAATGCTTCTATATGTTTATGCATTTATAGAGGACATATAGTAAATCTAGGCTTGTGAATGAATAATGCTACTTATACATAATGAAATTATATAGTAGTTTACATATAGATGAAATATAAAAAAGAGTGATTTTTTTTTATTTGGTTGAAAAAACTCTAACCAATCACATCACATCAATCATGTATACGTAAACCATTGTGTACATGTAGCACAATCGCTTGTAAATAGTGTTAATTTTACTTCGGAGAAACTATTAGCTAAGATTAATTAATTTGATTGTTAATACATCCCAAAAAGGGGTTGAATGAATTTAGATTCAATGAATGTTAATTGACCCAAAAGAAAACTACTTAATCCCAAAAGTTCCCCACAAATTAGATTAGTTAAGTTAATGTATGATAAATTAGTTATATAATAATCACTTGAATTTTTAATAGATAACCACAATAATTTAGAGATAAACTATATTAAAATAAAAATTGATAATTTAGTTTATGTATTAACTCAAACTTTTACTTTATTACTTGTCACGGTCCATACTTTTGCTGAATCACGAGATAAATGATATTTGAGCAAATTAGCAAATTTACACCAACTTTATTTATTTTAATTTTCTCTTTATTTTCCATTTTTTGACGTTCTCTTATTATTTTTACTTAGAGAGTTTATAAATAATTTTGTTTAAAAATCAAAATAAATGAATAGTGAATAAACGGGTGATACTTGTAGATTCCTCGAAATTTGTATTGATTTTGAACGGAGCCATATAATATAAGACCATGTCCAATTCTAATCTCCATACGATTCATTATTGTACATTTTTAACTTTCTTTGTTTGGAAAGGAAAATGACAAGGCTTACGTGAGGGATTGTTGCTCTAATAATTTTCGCCAAGGACTTCCTTTGTTTAGGAATGAAAAGGAAAGTCTTTACATTTTTGTTCATTGAATTGAAGAAAGAGAATGCGTGAGGGTTTTCTTTGCGTTCTTGGTATGTGAAGTGAATGAAACATTAGCCAAACGACAGCTGCTTGATGTTTTGTTTGATTTGGATTATAAGATAAAATTGTCGAAAAAATAGCATTTAATAATATTCTTGTTTTGAGCAGCTATGGAGGCTTGCACTTCAATGCGTGCCTCATGCAAAGTGTTACTTATGAAGGTATGTGTGTTACCTTATAAGTCTATTGAACGTGCTTTTTATTTATGCATTTAATGGATTAATAACTTACTAGTGTCATTCTTTTTTGAGTAGTTTTCACCTCTTACGGGGTATTATAGACACGCGTCAACCCTAAAAAGCTAGGATTAAAAGAAGTAGAAATTGGAGAAGAGAACTAGTGAAAAGTCCTAACCCTTTCGAATGGAAAAAAAAATTATGGTTAGGCTTCTCAACATTTCGCACGGTGTGGTTATGAGTTCTTAACATTTAAAAGTGAGATTTTGGGTCCCTAACCCATTTAAATGTGTTCCCACATTATCGAAACCATCAACGTGGAAGTTTAAATAGCATTCAACAATCGGTTGCATTGAAGAATTTTTTTAAGTAGTTTGGTGATTTTCTACTCCAACTTCACGTAAAAGTCACATTCAATTTTAATATCCATATTGATAGTTTCGAACACATGGGAACACATCTTCACAATTTTAAGAGCTTGTTTTAACCCCCCCCCCCCCCCCCCCCTAATTATTATTTTTCAAAAATTCATTTTTTTAAAACTCATTTTCAACCACACATTTTTTCAATAAAATAATTTTACACATATATCGAAAACTTTTTCTTCATTTTTCAACCAAACATTCTTTATAAAATACTTTTTCTCCTAAAATGAGTAATAGGTTGGAGACCCAGAACCTTTTTTTTATAAGGTTATGACCTAAAGGCACTAGGGGACCTGCTGTAGGGTAGGGATGGCAACGGGGTGGGGTGGGGTGGGGGCAACCTCCCCCGCCCCCCATCCCGTCACCCGTTTAAGGCGGGACGTGACTCTTGCCCCGTTTACTATCTCGTTTAATTTTTTTTTGATAATTTATTTTTATTGCCCCCAATGCTAGAATACTTTCGAAACGTGACTTCACTATTTTTTGTTTAATTTAAAGTTTAAAAAAGGTACTCGAAGCAAAGATGTAAAAACATCTGACAAAAATGTAGGTTTAACATGTTGAAAATGATGTCCTAAAAGTGATATTTACCTCCTCTCGATCTTGAAATGGCTTAGAGGAATCACTGACAAAAAGCTAGACGATTAATCTGCCTTCGGTTGCGTCTATGATAAGCAAAATTATACTCTGAAGTAGAAATTGTTTCGAATGTTTGAATTTAGAGTTTGGGATTTACCAATAACGAATGGACGTGAGATGTGCCATTCCATGTCTCAACGTTCAGATTTTTAAAACCTCAGCAAGGTTTTTACATTGCTGCTCCTGTTCAATCGAGCAGGATGAAAGCTGAGAGAGCCAATTGAAAACCTAAATGGTGTATTCTTTACTTGTTTTTGACTATACAGAACTAGAAGTTTAGTCCCATGAGCCACCTTTAGGCACCGAGGAATGAAGTTCCAATTGGATCCAATTTTAGCAACATCCAAAGAAACCTACTTGAAACTATCTCCATCAAACAGAAAATACGAATTCTCGCAATGTTACGTTCCTCGACTGAGAGAAAAAGTTGCCCCTACAAAAAATTTATGTTAGAAAGAATACAGTATACTACACTAATTGCCATTTCCTTTGTTCAGGCAACTCAGTTTACAATTATAAAGGACTAGAAAGAAAAAAATCGACTTCCAAAAGTTAATTTGACTACATTAACGACTAAGTTTTACTGTTTATCTCACACAGGCCACAAAAAAAGGTCAAAATTTCCGCCAATCATTCTCAGATGGACATCCTACGTTGAAACGGCATTTAGACGTGGGCTTCCACGACGACCACCTCTTCCTCCTCCTCGATAACTTTCTCCACCTCGTCCACCGCTAAAGTTTCCACGACCATGGAAGCCGTCATTTCTTCCATAGCTCCTACCACCAGGTCCGCCACTAAAGTTTCCACGAGCCCTGTAGCTGTCTTGTCGAAATCCTCCACGTGAATTAGGAAAACGACCCCTCCCAGTACCCACTGTAAAACAAACAGCAGTATTATCATATGAATCAATCTATGTGAATCTGTGATCCAAGCTTCTTTTAAACGTATTGATCGTGAAGAGATCACAGCAAAAACTCTTTTGCGAAGTGTTCTTTGGACAGGAATAATAAAGGTACGTATGGTATCCTGTATTGGACAAGATTTGAGAGTATAATGGACATAATTTTAGTCTCCTCTAACTCACCTCGAGTAGTGGTCCTCTTTATCTCGACAACAGCTTTACGATCTCCTATAGTTATGGGTGAAGCCTGAATAATAACGACATTAAGGATAGCAAGTATTTTAAGAAAAATATAATCAATTCATCATGCTAAATGATTTCAACCTTAGGGTCAGGAATTTCAAATATTAATATTTGGAAGCTAAAAAACAAAAAACACTGAAAGCTTGAAGCTGTGAATAAGATCAGTATACTTCTTCACTGACTTAGCCAACCCACTAGTGGTGTCTGGTGTATCTTTTAAGAAGTTTTGCAGGTAACATCTGATCAAGTGCACACAAGGAATCATGTTAACAATTCGAGATTCAAAATCTAACAAAGTTGAATTAAGCTGGGTTCAACACACCATTTTGGTTCAACTCTCTCTAATTCCAAAAGCAGTCACGAATGACTATCTTTGATAAATAAAAGTATCATAATCATAATGTCCACCAAATCAGTCAAACCAAAACCAGGTGATGAGAAGTTACACAGCACTGTTAGGGCATGCTTGGGAGTTTTTGAGTACCGATTATGAGCGTTTTTTAAACCAGTTTTGAGCGTTTATAAGTGGACCGATCTTGAGTGGTTTTAGTAACGGTGTTAAAATAGTCCAACCATGCTTGGGAGTTTATTATTCGTTGTTTCCAAAAGTTGCTTAAAAGAATAAAATTACATATACGCTCCTTAGTGAAATTTTCAGTTTGTAGTTTCTTGTACACTTTTATTTTATTTTTCACTCAAGTAATATTTTACTTATAGGTAATTTTTTTACATGTAAGTTAATATTTGATTTAAAAATTTAAATAATGTTAAATATTTACTTAAAATTTTAAGTTAGTATTTTTTAATTATAAGTAAATTTTACAATTATAAGTTAATTGTGTACTTCCAAATATTTTTTACACAAGTGAATTTTTACTTATAGGTAACTTTTTATATTTTATAAATGAATTTTCGTCTTAATAGTAATTTTTTTTTACATAAAAGTGATTTTTTATTATTTTACTTGTAAGAAATTTTTTTAATTATAATATAATTTTTTTAGCTAGTATATTTTTATTTAAAAGTTAATTTTGAAAAAAATATGTTGATTGAAAATAATTATTTTATATAGAGTAAAATTAAAAAAAGTTTTGAGAAACGGCAACAAACCCCCAATTTGATGGATTGGAGAACCGGTCAAAATTACAGTATACCGATTTTAAGTAATTTTTAAATCATCCAAAGCTGGTGAAAAAAAACCTCCCAAGCGGACCCTTAGGTTTACTATATTACCTAGGCATGCTTTGCACATTATACATCCCGTGCACACATCTCTCTCGGACTTCCTGTTCCCATTCTTTTCCCTTAAATAATAAAGGTTTTACTTAAATGGAAATTTGAATTGAGGGGAAAATGAGCCCACATACAAGCAGAGATCACATCCATAAAGTAGGATTTTCCATTATGGGCCACCCTTCAGGAATTTCATCAAGTAGAAAAGCCTGGTCTAATATATTTGCTAGCTTCAAAGCTGCATGATGTTTTATTGTTGACAATGGTGGAAAATGAGAGAAACTGGTCAGACTATTGGTAAAACAAGATTGTGGCTTTAGATTTTAGATAACGAAAACCAAGCATAGGCCATCGCATTATAATTTTAAGCAATCTCAAATATATCCATTTAAGCCAAATCTGTTCCCTAAATAAAAGACAAAAATCACTTGATTTTGCTTTTCTTAAAATTTACAGCAAGAACCTCATATGTGCACATTAAACGTCATTAATGTGATTCAGTGACATGTCTGCGAAAAGCTTGAATTCTGAAAAATATCAATGGCTGTCTGGACATCAGGAAGCAAAAAAACCAGAAAAAAAAAAAAAAAAAAGCTCGCTGAAGATCTTACTAATTGTGCCAGTCTCAAATTTTAATTAATATGTGGTGGGAAAAACAACAAGATCAAAACGTTTGTGCTATTTACAAGTTAAAGCAATCCGATACAGAAAGCTTAATGCAGCACAACTGAGTTTCATGCAACATAAAGGTGAAGATAAACCTGCGAATTTATGGCACTAAATGGTGATATGGACGGAGAGTGAAGATGGAACTTTGCATATTTTACGAGGCAACTGGTTCAGGATCTTTTTAGGAAAAGATTGCAGAAAACTTAGCCCCAGTTTGATGCATGTTAAAAAGAGTTTTTTTTTTTGGGAAAATGAGTCTTGAAATAGTGATTTTTTGGAGAGTGTGTGATTAGAAAGTAGGGAAAAGTTTTGGGTTCACATGCAAAATATTTTATTGAGAGAATGCGTGGATGAAAATGAGTTTTAGAAAAAAGAAAAAATTCAGCTTAAGACAAAAACTCTTTTAAAACTTGAATAGTTCAATAGTGAGCAAAAGATTAGAACTTGAAATTGTTATCTTGGAGCTTCAGGAGCAAATAGAAAGTGCTGTTTGAAAAAAAAAAAACCGTGGCACACGTAAGCTTCGGTGTGCGTGCCTATTGATTAATTTCCTTCATTATAATTAGGTATTAACAAAGTCTCCAAAACATAACACCTGGCCTGACTTTAAGATCCTTTCCAAAGTTCAACTACAAAGATCCACATATCACTAAAACTTAGCCCATTGAACCACTTCCTGCAATTATTAAATATCCCTCGAACTCCAGTAACAGAGATATCACACCATACTTAACACAGAATAAACTAGTAAAGAGGCTTTCAATCAGTCAAGTGGCCTTCAACACATTTCTGTGGCAAGGTTGTAATTTCTACACATTCTCTGGACGTATTTTAAGAACAAGATAACAGAAAAGGAAAATTAACGTACAGACCTGAATTGCACTTTGCATGGAGCTGAAATCTTGAAATTCAACAAAGCCAAAACAGAATCTGTGTATCTGAACAGGAAGGAAATAGGAAGAAACTATTAAGCTTGTAAAGAGGCACAGTCAGGTTGTAAAAATCATAAAAATAACGTCTATCAAACCAACCTTATTGCTTCTAACTTGGACCCCATTTTGCTTAATAGATCCAAATTTCTTGAATTCTGCCTCAAGCTGATCAGACATTATGTCAAGAGGCAAATTGCGGATATAAATGGAATAGCCCTCCACTTCAACAAAATAAGGAAATTAAAATGACATCACATTTTTGAATTACGAGTTCAAAAAGGGAATAACAAGTTGATAATTTCAATAATTGACTTGGCTCTCAGAAGTTTCTTGATTCTTTTAATTTCCTCTCATCATACATGTTAGACTGAGTAGTGCTTGTTTTCATGCACCGGTAATTAGAACTTTGCCCTCAACCAGAAGCCAAATATGGTAAAGAAAACAATACCTTCATCCTGGAAATCGTCAATTTCGGGGGGTGCATTAAGAGCTGCAGCTGGGGCTGATGCTTCAGGGTCAGAAGCATGTGTAGCCACATTAACTGATTGCTTTTCAGTCTTTGTAGGAACCACTCTCAACGTATTAGCAGGTACGTAAACTTTGGTTGACCCCTTCTTTGATTGTGAACTTAGAATTGAAGCATATGACTTCTTTGGAGCATCCTCTTGGATAGTAGAAGAAGCTGATTCTGCAACCGCAGATGTGTGATTTTCATCCAAATGAGATTCAGCTTCCACCACAATATCCTCGTCAATACTAACTTGCCTCTCTCCAATCACTGGGTCATGTATATCCTCTATGTTTTCAACTACCTGTTCACGAGAGCTTGCCTGGTCCAGATTGGGAGGATCGAGCACTTGAGCAGGCTCTGAAAACAAAATGGAAATGATAAAAAATAAACTCTAGAAAAAAAAGGAGAAATTTCAAGACTGCAGCAAAATAGTAGAATCATATATAAAAACAAAGCCAACCTGGATCTGGGTTCAGAGTAGTTGATGGTATATCATCAATTCCAACAACTGGTCCTGCACTTATGTCAGGTTCATTCTCCTCCACGTACCTAAAAACATCATTGAGAACATAGTACCCTTTGTCTTGTTGAGCAAGAAAAAAGGTTTGTGAGAATTTCCTTCTCAAGTTGTCCTTTCCAGTCAAGCACCCAGTTACTAAAACAATCACTCCACCCTCATAAGAATCCTGAGCATCTGCAGTCTTTATCTCTGCCTTGAAGTTTTTGTAGTCCAAGGAACATATTTTATCATTGATACTCTGTCCAGCACAAAATCAACACGATGCAGATCTTAATAATAGTTATATGGCAATCAAATTAACAAATTAAAAAATAGTGGTTAAATAATTATGAAAATAAGTACTTTCTCAGTCCCATATTATGAAACTATCAATTTTGAGTTGCATCACATGGACGTCACTTGTCCAAATGGAAGAAAATTTCATTTAGATTCCAAAAGAAACCTTCAAAAGAGAACAATACAATTTAGAAGTGGTGTTAACATGATAGAACTCATTCAAAACACGTGGCAAAAGTCAAGGGTAGTTTTGGAATTTTAAAGGTGTTGAGGTGTGGGAGTAAAATAAATCAATAGCTCTTTAATGATTTCTTTAAACAAAATCAAGAACAAAGCAGAGATTTCTACCAAATCTCACCAATGTTTAGCAAAGAGGAGATAAGCAAGAAACTACACAAGAATAGGTAGTGTAGACGGTATTTTATGAGAGAGGGGGAGGGAAAAGTGAGGGAAGGTAGTTATTCTTTATTTTCCTTGCATTGCAGAAAACTCATGGGAAATTCTTACTAGAAAGATAACTTTTCTTGCATTTTCCAGGGAAAAAAAATGTCTCATTCAGAAGTGCAATACTATGTGAGGAAATTCAATCAGTTACATTTATTCAATTAAGTACCATTTTCTTTCAATAATTAAAGATTTCCATTGCAAACAAACACAGATGAATTTTTTTTTTCTTGTATTTTATTTTCACAAGCGTCTCTTAGAAAATTCTTCCCATGCAATTTCCTGTCCTTCAAAGGGATACTGCAGTTTTTTTTTTTTTTTGGTGAAACTCATTTTTTTGCAATTTGCACCATTCAGGTCTACCAATTGACCCATCTTTACCAGTTTCCTTGGTTCAGCGTTGAAGATAGTGACACACCGAAAAGCAAGAGACAAGTTTTTACACAAGAATATCAGCAATTTGATTCCAAAGTAAAATTTACATGATGTAACCTATTTTCTCTCATTAGAGGATCTCCCATGGTGATGTAAGTAAGGGCTCATTTGGCATGGTTTTTGCTTCCTATAGAATTTTTTTTTTTGAAAGAAGTTGCCTTAATTTTTGTTTGAACATTAATTTTTTAAAGCATTTCCTATTTCAAAAGCGTTTTTAGTGGAAGTCACAATTGACCAACTTCCTCTAAATGCTCTTCTAACTATCGGAAGCACTTTCATAAAATTCGCTAAACGAGTCCAAAAGCAGCTTTTGGGTCTCAAAAACTCATTTTAGCTTTTCAAAAGCCATGCAAAACGGTATCTCCAAAACCACTTTTGCATCCTGATTTACATCCGATGGAACTAAATCCAAATTTTGCTCCAATAGAAAGATCTAAATTTACTTTTTGCCTTTTGTGGATGTAAAAAAAAAATGTAAATTTACATTTATTTTTACATTTTCTGCTGGAAAATATAATTTGCATCTTCTTTGTGTCTCTCCATTGGAGAGTTTTTGGCCACTTGGAGATCTAAATCTCTATTTTACACCACCATTGGAGAAGCTTTTATCATATATATCCTGATGATGGCCAAATGAACTAAGAAAACGGGAACTGTTCAAACAGGAGCTATTCAAGGGTATTAGCTCAATTTACAGCTGGACCCTTTTTGGGATCTAGTTTAAATAAAACAAGACCCATGACATACTGAATTCAGATTAGTTAATGGGCCATTGTTTGACTGTCTATAAAGTACATTGTCCTAATACAAGTTCAAATTTTCCAAAGTATCTCTATAACACTTAAAATTCGCCCACTAAACCCCTGTCAACCTTGCCGTGAAGGTCGAACGGCATCTTAGGGGAAAAGTGTTCTGTATATTAAACTCCACACATCTAGCGAAATGTTATAAAGATTAGTCAGCTACAGCAAAAGATATAATGCAGAAACTTATTGCACGCATAATAAATTGATTGTCACTTTTTAATTTGAGGGAAATAATAAAAAAGAAAAAGAAGAAGGCTGCAGGGAGAGAAAAGCATGATGCGTAGAAATAGCAGTACTAGATACAGAAGCATACTCAATGCTCAAAAAACTTACTTTCATAGTAGTCACCGTAGTCATGACACCGTCAGAACCTGGGCGACTTAAAGCACTTGTATCCTGGTAAAATCGGAAAACCAACTCAGGGGAGTGGTGGAGAATATGGTAGTACTGCTCAACAAAAGCATTTGCAACAACTTGAGCACTGGGAGCTGCTGTAGGAGTCTCTGTTTGCATTGCCATTCCTACAGAAAATCAAAATCAAGTAAATATATATTATTAAACTAGTGTCTTTCAATTCTTTTGGAGATGAAGCAAAGGAGCGCAAGAGAATAAAAGAACCTCTAGCTACTTGTTGCGAATACCCCCAAGAAATATAGAGCATTATACAGGCAAAGATAATCTAAAATTTAAGTGTAACAACAGACTAAGCAGTATTATAAACCATCTGCAAAGATAATAACTGGCTCCAGATTTCAAACTTTTTAAATTACAGGTAAGAAAAATACATTGATTTCTGCCCCCAAAAATGGTGCATTCCAGTAAAACCGATTTGTAAAATGTCCATGGCACTAGCATATATACTCGGTACCAATTTGTGTTTTTAAAAAACAGCCAGTAAATCCCGAATTGCAAAACAACAGAACCCCGAACTCCAAACAGCAATAACACAGATATTCCACTAACTATTATATCAAGCAGCATTATGCACCTTAGTGATAAACAAACAACAAAAAGATCACAGCTTTTCAATGAATCTGTAACAGCATAAAATGAAAATAAAAAGAATCCACATTTTCAATGAAAGATTAATAGTTGGTTTCTGGAACATATTATAAAACCCCATGAGTATTTACCAATGTTACATATTTCAGGAGAATAGTTCAATAAATAAGAATAAATCTCAAAATCCAAGAAAAAACTAATAAATGATAGATATTTTACTAAATCCATCTGTAGATCTAACTCTAAAAAGGTAAAGAACAAAACCCTAGAACCAAAAATGATGTAAGTTACGAGGTTTATAAGAAAATCTCTCAATTTACAAAACAACATTTTTGAGCAGACGAAAATTTCAGTTAAACGTACAAAGAAAGTTTCACAATCATACCGATCACATTAAATTAAGCGCGGATTTCCTCAAACCGAAATAGAAATAGCCAAGTTAACATGATCCGGTTTATTATCAAATTAATTTAGTTACCTGATCAATGAACTACTCTGGGAATAAATGAGTGAGAGAAAAAGACAGAAATGTTAGAGAGAGTGGGGAGAGAAATACAATTGGAGCACAATAGAAAAAGACCGTGTGCGTGAAAAATGCTGCAAAGGCTCTCAAGAGTTTGGGCTACCGATTACGAGAGTAAATACAGAGGAAATGGCCAGCTGACTCGACCATATTTCCACAGTAACATCTGAACATTAAAAAAAAGTTTAAAACTATGAAAAGGTTAAGTTAAATACCAAACTTCAAAAATACATTCTTCTTCTATCAACTAATTGAATAGAGAAATTTCAAATTAGTCATACAGTCTATGATCGTGATCCAATCAAAAAAATATCATTATAGTCAATCGATCGACCACCACACAATGTTCATTATCTTCAACAAGATTAGTTTTTTTGAGATTATAAGATTGATTTTTCATTTATTGTGTTTCAGAAATTTGTAGATTAAATTATTATTTATAATGTTTATTATTCATTATTTAGGTAGATTATTGAGTGTAGTAGAGATTTATGTGTATATATTACAATTTGACACCTCAATCTCGTCGAATATGGCGAGTCCGACAATTTCTCGCCATTTTCGACGAGAAAACAGGCTTAACAGTCGGCTTGGGCCCTCGAACTGATTCTTAACTGTTAGTTTTAGCCTGACTTTTTTTCCTTTTCAATTTAAATTTATTTTTAATTCTTTTCATTTAATGATACTTTTTAAAAAAAATTAATTATATTATATTATATTCTTTATTAATTCAGTTTTTCAATTTTAATTAAATAATATTTATATTCTTTATTTAATTTTCATAATTTATTTCTATTTATTTTTTTTATTATAATTTTTTTGGAAATAGTTTTAAAATTTATTAATTATTTATTTTTTTGATTTAAAATTATTATTAGTTCTTTTTTGTTTATGAAAAAAATATTTGTTTATTTTTAATTAAATAATATTTATACTCTTTGTTTAATTTTCATAACTTCCTTTTATTTAATTTTTTTATTATAATTTTTTTGGAAATAATTTTAAAATTTCTTTATTGTTTTCTTCATATTATAAATATATATATTTTTTTAAAAAATTAAAATTCTTTTTAGTTCTTAATTTTCTATTTTTTTATTATTTTCTTTAATTTATTTTTATTTTTTTATTATTTGTCTGTAATCCGGTTCGCTTAATTTTTTTGATATTATGTTTATTCCATATATTTTGTTGAAAGTTCTAATATTTGAATTTTTACATGATGAAGTACTATCTAGATGTATAGTTGAGACACATAACGGGAAAATGTACATGGAATACTAGCTTTGATAGTTTCATTACTGTGTTGGAATTGCTGGATGGGTACTATGTAGATATCTTACGCCGGTCCTTCTTGTGGCCCCCGTATCAGTTAAGAGAGGTACAGTACTCTGGAGAGATTATTGATGCATTACTAAGTCGATTGCTTAGGCCAGTCGATAGTGATGCCTTCCACTTTGACCTCGGGGCAAGGTTGTTACTTTCTCCATATTTGAGTTTGTCTTCACGACTAGACTAAAGAAAACGGAAAACAAGGCAGTTACTAACAGTAATCAAAAGAAGCAATATGCTGCACGAGACTTATTTTCAAGGACATGGGACGATACTTCTATCGCAGTTGATCGACATAATCAGGGAATACAACCAGATGTTGGACAAATTGAAGATATGAATGGTCTACATCCTTGAGAGCGTGGTGTGGTGTCATCACAAAAGGACTACGATCGACTTTTTTTCATTTGGAAGTTGTTGACGATATCGATGCTTTCAATAACTATTCATGGAGCCGGAGATGTTTTGAACACGTCTTCACCAGATCACACTCGAAGCCCAAGGGGTCCATGCGTACGTACGATACTTATGGATTGCCTCGACTGTGTAGGTAAATGTTTAACATAATCTACATTAAAATATTTTTATAATGAATTTATATATTATAATTGTATGTATTGTAGATTTGGGCGTATGAGACTATCCCTCTCTTGGATACCCGGTTTGTTAGGCGAGAGGAGAACGCTATCCTCAAATGCATCATTGACGAGTATTTTGAGCAGACAGATGTTCATCTAGCAAACATTTATCGGCCTTCCTTTACAATCCTTAGGTGAGTATTACACATTTATGATTTATATTGTATGCTGTTTAAAAATTTCATCACATGATCATTAATTAGTTGAACTGTCAATATGTCACCTTGAGGTTCTAATTGAATTGATGTCGTCGATGGATGAGAAAGGTCGAGGTTTTGTGCGTGAATTAGCCATTCCGCATACTCAACAAGACCGGATGTTTGATTCCATCTTAGACCGAGAATATGTATG
Source organism: Fraxinus excelsior (assembly GCA_019097785.1). NCBI lineage: Eukaryota > Viridiplantae > Streptophyta > Magnoliopsida > Lamiales > Oleaceae > Fraxinus > Fraxinus excelsior. The sequence goes on from CM032638.1 coordinate 19,130,431, forward strand.
TGAATTGAATATAATTTATTGATTATCGTTTTATATGAGTTAATCTATTTTAACTATGTTAATAATTTTTAATATTATTATTTGTATAAAAGCCTGGTCCAATTAATCGACAATCACCTCCATCAATGGGATCACATTTGTTGAGGGGATCACCTCAGTCGATGAGATTCCCTTCTCCTCCATCCAGGCACCTTCCCGTAGATCTCCGCACACATTCAGAGTCGTTAGTTTGATGATCTATATGTCAGTCTGAATGGATTTATGGCATATAAGGTGGGCTCGTTATGTCGAGCGATGAGAGAGGAGGTGGGCGAGCTACGAGAGAAGGTAGAGGTATTGCAACGAGGGTTGAGCAGCGATGTATCAATTTATACCATGATGTTGCAGTGCTATGAGGCCATATAGGAGAACTTCGATGTCACATTGCTCCGTGCGATATAACAAACAGACGATGGGGTGACGGAGATTGGGGTCATACACCGTTGTGGACATATGATGATAAATTAGAATCATTTTTGTTATATGTGAAGCTGAAGGTGGTGGTCCCGATGATGACAAAAGAGGTGGCGAATGAGGAGAGGACGGAGGGGTGGCGATCCCCAGAAAGGAGGGAGTGGCCTCAATGACGAAGGAGGTGGTGGTGCCCAAAGCAGAAAGGGTGGTTTCGATGATGGCGGAGGTGAGGTGCCCGAGGCAGAGGTGTGGCCTCGATGACCGATGAGATGGTGAGCCACAGGGCAAAGAGGGTGCGGATGAAAGATGACGCCAATCGTGACAGAAGGTAAGAAGCGTACTGTTGACGTTGGTGGTTGGCAGGAGGCCGAGATTACTGTTACAATACGTCGTTTCTCCTTTCATGGCTGAGGCGAAAAGGAAAACGTTCGTCGACGGAACGTACCCAAATCTCTTTCGAGAGGTGGACTATGCTAAGTGGAAAGCATTCGAAAAAAAGTGGTGAAGAATTATGCATGGTAAGTAATTTATGATTTTAGTAAAGTACGCTACGCTAACTCATCTATGCTTCTTTTAAGAGTTTTTCTATTTCTTTTTTCAGAGATAGCCACAAGATAGCTCAAAGGATGATTCCAGATGCCTATAAGTGGTTTCATGATATCACAATTTCGAGAGTTTAGCTCGTCGACGATGTAAGTGTAATATCGTAATTTTTATTTATTATGTATATCTATTTCTTTTTTAATAATGAAATAACTCCCTCTATTTTTTGGGAGGGTTGTACACATATGTACATTTCAATGATCCTGAATCATCACTGCCTTTGCTGTAGAGATTGGCTTTCCTAGTTCCACAAGATATATCTACGAATCCAATCATTCATGTCTGACACGGGGTCAACTCGAGCTTCACTTGGAACCGGGTAGCTGTGATCGTTCCTGTGATGGCTAGAAGAGTAGAGGTGATTGTACAAGACAGACTAGCCATCGTGTGAGACACAACGACAACGAGACAATCGAAATCATAAGTATTTATATTTTTTTAAAATTTGAAAACTTATTTTTTTAGCTATACAGTACCGAAAACACATTATTATTTATTTGCAACGGCGATTATGGCATTTTCGCAATAAAGTATATCAAAAATTTTAGTATAGCACATAAGTTAATAGAATCAACCAATTCTGGATACAAAATTAAAGGAATAAGTTAGCGTGCCCGATTTGTATAAATTCAATTATGATCCGTAAATATTGTATATTTAATTTTTATTTAATTGTGAAATAATTATAAATATTGTAAAAATACAGATATTGTATATTTAATTTTTCATTTATTTGTGAAATAATTGTAAATATTATAAAAGAATGTAAATATTGTTCAATTATCGGCGATTGTCTAATTGTCATTTAGGAAAATCCGACTTGTACGAAATTGGCAAGTATGCCATATTGCTTTGTACCTGTTGCACTTACGCAGTTGAGTAAACTCTCCAGTAGATGGTATTCTAGACGTACGTGAACGTTTAGGACCACAAGATTCAATTTCAGGTTATAACAAACTATTAAGTGGAAGAATATGGTCGAGAACTTCCCATTCGACTTCATTTTGTAGAGGGCATATAGTCTCGACATATGCTGCTCTCCAATAATCAACTGTATAATAAGGAAACATAAAGTTCTAGCTGTAAAGCCTTTATACATAGTCACAACGATTGCATGCTCAAGTGAAATCAACTACAAGTGCAGGTGCTATCAGTCAAGCCCACCATGTATGCCACATTACGTGCATATTTCACAGAGATACGCAACTCATCTAATGGTTCCACAATCAACTTTCTCGCAACATCTGCAGTCATGAACAATTTATCCTTCTGAGCTTGGGCTAGCACACTCGTACAACTCTGTGATTCTGCACATCGGTTGTGAAACCACATCTGTAGCTTATTACGAATGTTCTCAATCATTGCGAGAATTGGTAACTCTCGATTATTCTTGAATAACGCATTGAGAGACTCCGTATTGTTTGATGTCATCATGTTGTATCGATATCTTGGAAAATGTGATCGCACCCAACATTCAATTTCCATTTTGTTAGATACTCCTATTCCGGAAATGATTTACTTCTTATTTCCACCATGAATTTATTAAGTTCTTCAACACAATAAGCTTTGGTCGCTCTCCTGAACAATGAAACAATATCTTTGCCTCGATACTTAGTTTTCAGGTTGTTTTATATATAGTACATACAATACCTATGATGTGCCTTGGGAAAAACTTCAGTTATACCATTTATTATAGATGGTCTCTAATCAATTACAAAGGCAAGGTCCTCAACTACCCCGATTACTTCCCTCAACTTTGTGAAGAGCTAATGCATCGACGAATTATTCTCGCTATTGTCTATATCGAATACAAGAGGGTAAATTTGAATATTGACATCTTGACACGTAGAAATGGTATTTATGGAACCCACACATGATTGATTCAACTCAAGAAAGCCAAGAAGTCAACGTTTGAAAGCTCGATCCAATAAATTATTGAATCAAATAACCAATACAATAGCCGACAATATGTTGACCCCGTGATCATAAAACTTATGAACTTTACTTAATTTGATGAACGCCACAAGAACTTAATTCTTGATAAGTTCATAATTAGTTGGATGAAGAAAGAGAAGAAAGCAATATGTCTTTCAATTAATCTCTCAATAAATTGTGTTTTATTCAATGATTAGAATGAGTCATATTAATAGGGAACCCAAAAAACCTAACAAGAAAACGGAATTAAGTCTCGAAAGATATAAAAAATATATATATAATAAAGAGTTTTAACTAAAATAGAAGATTACGCGAAATTTGAAAAATTCGCGGCCCAGTTTGAACTATGCGGGCGTAAGGTTAATAGCATGCGGTCGCATAGTTGTATCTTAAACTTTCAACTTCGTTTCGGTAAGGGGCTATGCGGTTTCACCTCCAATATAACTATGCGATTGCATAGTTGTCCCAACAACTTCCTCGTCTGTTGCTTGAACCACATTGATCCATCTGATTTCTTCTTTCAAACCCAATATAAAACTAGTTCCTTACGACAGATTGGAATGGCCCTTCCTGTTTTGCCTACCTGTAGCCGACCACTAAGGAACCCTATCAAGTTGCTTGTTGTGATCGATGTTACGTCTACAGTTACTTGAATAAGCAATCACGATTAATCGTTGAGGAATGGCATATGACTAGGTCTCAAGCGAAGTAGGTCAATTGTTTTATCCATCATGTTTAACCTTCCTATCATACTGCCATGACAACAAAATGTGCCAAGCTTGCATAAGAACTATATCACACATCACTTCATCAGTATGTCTTTCAACTCCACATAATATTGTAACTCTACCATATTAGCTATATCCATAATCAAACCATTCAAAAATCGTGCCATGGTAACCTCCCTATCCTCCTCAACATTCGATCTAATTATAGCAATCTCCAACTCCTTGTGATAATCCTCCACACTCCTAGACCATTTGTAGAGGCTTTGCAAAATTTGATGAAGTTCCATATAATAATGATTAGGCACAAACACCTTATCCATGATAGCCTTCAATTCTTTCTATGGATTAATAGGCCCCTCACAGCTCCTCAACGATTAATGGATCATTACTCGAACTTGCCCTCGTATCTTGATCACATTAAGCAATAATTAACTTGCCTTCATATCTAGCTTTCAGAGTTATACTATCGACTAAAATTAGCGATAGTATTAGATTTCGAAATGCCCAAATGCATTGTACAAGAGCCGTGAAGAAAAACTTAAAGCAATTATTGCCATCCGTCTTCATAAAAAATTTCGAGTCAAGATTAGTTGTATCTAAGTTATGGAAATATTTCAAATTTAGCATAACTCTCCTCAGTCGAGTCCATTAAATCTTCCAACGTACAATCTTTTACCTTTCAGGCCTTCTGGTAGCTCATGAACACTTCGTACTCTCAACGGATGCTAACGATGTCCGAAGGTCTGTAGATCACCCCGTAGGTCCCGATACTTGTGCATTATATGTCGACCAATAAACCATGCTCGGGCTTGCTTGTGATCAATTTGACAAATTTCCACTTCACAAGTATGTTCCCGTGTATACTTAAGTTGTGTCCATCTTCATCGCTCGTAAACGCCAAAGGCAACTGTCGTTGACGCAGACAATCATCAACAATTATTTTTTTTTCACTTTGAACTCAAAGTTGTATTTTAGTGCAATTTAATGCACAATTTCCTATAAATCTTTATTTGTTTCAAATATTTACTCGACATATAAATCCTCATCATCGGGAAACACATGTGAAGAATTAGATGACGGTACACTCAATCCAGCCCCTGCGCTCCCACCCCACTCATGTATCTAACGAAATAAAGTAATCAAATCCTCGTTTGTAAATTCATTATCATTCTTGTTGCCGTGAACTACCGACATAATTCTATGTGTAACAGCGAGATCACGATGAGAAACAACCGTCTTGAGAATAACTACATCATCCTCACCTCATCTCCACTATGTCCCAAAAATTATTGGCATTGTGATCCCTTCTATTCGAATCTTTATGTTCACATTCGATGACATTCTTCCTCACTAAGTCAGCAAAGAGGAATCATGTGTATTTTGTTCAATTCAAATAGATAATTCACTTTAGCATCAGAAGCAACATTCATAGGTGGAATCAGAACGGATGAATGTTCGTTGAATTGAAATCTCAGTTCCATATTGAAAAAGACCGACTTTAGCTTCTTTGTAAATCTTGGTACGTTTCTACATATGATGTGCTGAAGTTATGGAAATTGAGATACCACGACGTATATCAGTCGTCTATTTTAATACACATCAATATTTTTCACCCAATTTGAAATCACAAAAGTAACAAACTGGGATTATAATCATATTTGTAGACGAAACATAATCTTTAATTATAAAAAAGTAGTAGAAAAATCAGTCCAACCATTGAACAACATGATTTAAAAAAAAAGACTTAACAGTCGGCTGTTATGACCATGATATATACATGGAGATGGATTTTTTTCTTGTTTATACTTAAAAAAATTATAGATCTATTAAAAAGATTTATTCACACGCTAACCTATATCAAATAAAATTTATCGATTCAAAAAGTATACTAATTTAACGAAAATGAAATTAAATATACCTAAATATACTTACCGATTCAAAGTGATAAATGAAAAAAAAAATTTATTCTTGTTCAGCATTTGATCAATTTTTAAGATTTTGAAGTTGAAGCAGATGAAATATGAGAGAGTTTTTATATGTGTTGAAATAAACAAATAATAAAAGTTAGCTGATTTTGAGATTTTAAGTGGAAAGTGTTTGATTTTTACTTTGTTGACTAAAAAAAAGGTGGTATTGTCTTTTAGATAAAACAATATTTGTAATTGTATTGTTTACTTAAGGGCATCTTTGTCTTTTAGCATTCAAAAGACGATTTTGAAAATATGAAATTGTTGAAAATTTAAAGTGAAAATTAAGAGGTTTGACCAAACCAATTTTAAAAATACCCCGATTACGAGTGTTTTTCAATAGAGAAATACTACGTGTACATGAAAAGCTTGATAGAGTTTTGTATAGAGACTTGACAATCTTTTATGTGATGTTAAAAAAAATAAAAAAAATTCAACCATACAAGTGCTGTAAATATGTTTGTACACGATCTCTTGTACAAACACATTAATCCTTTCCAATATATCGATTTTAAGCATTTATGAGCACATCGATTTTGAGTGATTTTAATATTAATTTTTAAAACAGTCAATAGTCAAGAGTTAATTATCCACCGATTGAGAATCTTTTTAAAAAAAATAAAATTACATAATGTGGACTGAATCATCACTGAAATCTATGTAAAATTTTCATTGAGTCAGTGGACTTTAAAAATTACCTCGTTAATCACTAAACTTCATAATTCTTCATATCAACCATCACTCAATTTTTAAATTGCTATTGGCGTGGACGCCAAGTGGAAAATAAATTATCACGTACGCAATGATGCCAGCCACGTTAGCAAATCCATTAATTTTTCACCATCCTTTGAGTGATATTTTACAATGTCCCTTGGTGAAATTTTCAATTTATAGTTTCTTGTATGAATTTTTTTACCCATAAATAATATTTTCTTATATGCAATTTTTTTACATATAAATTAATATTTAACTTAAAAGGTTAAATAAAGTTAAATATAGTGTTCTAAGTAAATTTTACAATTATAAGTTTATTTTATACTTTTAAATAATGTCTAAATTAATTTTTTACTTATGAGTAACTATTTGTATATTATTAGTGAATTCTTGTCTTATTAGTAGTATTTTTATTTTATAACCAAATTTTTACATAAAATATGTTGCTTGAAAATAATTATTTTACAAAAGATAAAATTGAAAAAAAATATGAGAAACGATCAAAACCCAACAATTTGGTGGGTTGAGAGAATCGATTAAAATTACACCACACGACATTTGGTGATTTTTAAACTATCCAAAATCGGTGACTTAACAAGCACCGATTTTAACCTCTCATAAATGGTGTCATGAAAAATCGGTCAATACCGATGAAAAACAACTCCAAGCAGACCCTTATGATTAGGTTTCAAAATATACTATTTTTGTGTTAGTATAAAAATCAAATAAATTATGATATTCTATACATATGACTTATTTAAAGAATAGATTTTGTGAAAAGTAATTTTTAAAATAATGTACTATCAAATATTTAAAAAAGAAGAAGTAAGAGGACCGTTATTTTCATCCACAATTCTTATATATTTGTTACACTCTAAATCTATTCCCATTAGAATTGCAAAATTTATATTAAAATGAATCAAAGTTAATTAGATCCACTAATTAAATTAAAATAAATTTATATCAATTATAAACCCACCTTAAAATCAAGTATGCTTTTGGACCCCAAGGTAATGGATGCTTTTATACCCGTTGAAAAAGAGAGGTACAAAGTAATAGTATATTTTTGACAAGCGAAATACTTTCAAGAAACGAGTTCCTAAAACTTCAAACATTACCTGTTAAAAATGTAAATAGACAGGTCATTATTTCAATAAATGTCTAATAAAGAGAAAAATTAATAATCTTCAAATAAAAGAAGATATTAAACTTGAACAGGTGTGATGAATAGTAGAAATAGAATTGAAAAAAATCAAACTTGTTGAAAATATAATTTTATTGATGAAAGAATAGAATTACAATGATTTGAATACAATATTTTTGAAATAGAAAAAAATTAAGATAACAAGGAAAAAAAAAACACTTAGGGTCTTCGTTTATACTTTATATGAGGACTTGAAATTTCTTTAGAATTGTATTGAAGTTATATTGTATCATGTCAAAGGACAGTAATGTTTGCCCGTGTCTCTTATCAGAATCCTTTGAAATATTATTTTAACTTTTATAAAGTTACTTTAATAAAATCGATTGAGATGTTATCTTTTTAATTAAAGTTTCTTATTGATTCCGATTTATGGTAATGCTGTCATTAATAACTTTTGTGGTAGTAAACATAATTAAAAGAGAAATTGTCTTGAGTTATGAGTCATGTATTGTCGATACTAGTCTAAATAATTGGATTCATATAATCATTTTGAATGTCTGTGATTTTCTTTAGCAATTAGTTCGTCAATAACAACCCCATAATAGTTATCTTCATCATTTCGGGCATGTCTATTTCAGAACATGTAGAAGAAGAACTAGTTTGAATTGATTTGGAATTCTTAGAAGTTGACTAAGCTAGAGAAGCAATTTTTTCACATGTAATTGCTAACTCTTCTCGTGTTTTGCATTGATGAAACATTGATAAGAGTCTTAATTTTTATGTAAGGAAATTGACATGATTTTCTTGTTCCTTTTTAGAGACCTTTGGAATGCCAATATTTCTTTACTCTTGAATTAAAGAATTGATAACTATAGAACAACAAAACCGAAGAACCGAAACTCAATAAAATTTTTATTTATTTTTATTGAATTAATTAAGTTATTTTATTTTTAAAAATAAATTAACAAATTAATTAAATAAATCAGATCATTTCATAAATTTAAGCTTTGGACCTCAATTATTAGGGATTTTTAATTTATATTTCATTTTCTTTATATAGATAGGCTGCTTGAAGCAAATTAATTGATATGGATCACCGATATTTTAATATTAATATCTACTTTTTGGTATTTGTATGCATTGAATTAATATTATTCGACAGCTAGTTATTTTTATATTTTTGAATTGGGCAACGTTAATTTGTAAACGTTATGAATGAAATGTCATTAGTTATATTTATGTAGCGTTACTGTAAATATTAAAAAATTTAATTATGATATGGAACCGAACCGAACGATTCCATAATTATATTTAGACCCGACGGTCCTGAAAGTCCAAGGTTGGCTAACCAAGAGAAGGTGAATTGATTTTTAAAACTTTTTCGATAATAATATAAGATTTAAAAATTAATGTTCACACAAATGATAATAGATCAATTTAAATGCAAATAGACATGTAGGTAAAGGAAATAAGTTTGCACAAAGTAATAGCGTTAAGTAAAAGAGTTAAAGAATGCAAACAATATAATATGGAGGATCGATCCAACGCAATGATCTACGTCTCCCGTTACCAAGCTCTTCGTCACGAGTAAGACCTTTTTCACTATATTGATTGACTTGTGGTGCAATCCAACCTTTTACAATCCTTCCGGTGACTTACAACCAATGAGCACCGATCCATTTACGATGTTGAGCTTTTTGGGACCTCAACACGACCCACAATTCACAAATGAATATTACAAGTGAAAAACTTTTCTTCTTAACTAATGATGAGTACAAGATTGAGTGTAAGAGGAGAAGTAGGCAAACATTTTAATGGATAGCAATGAATGAAATTCAAGTGTTTTGTGTATAAATCTTTGATGTAAGAATGATTTTCAAGAATTAGTTTTTGATCAAAGATTTTCCAAGAGCAAAGTATGTAAGATCAAATGTAGATTCAAGGAGTATCAAATTTAATGCTCAAGGGTTGCATATTAAATGGTAGATGAGTTGGTATTTATAATAGTTGCAAAAGTCAAAGTCTTTGTCCAACCGGACGTCCGATTCAGAACCAGATGACTTACTTACCGTTAGAGCCACTTTTGTCAGAACGATTAAAAAAGTTACCGTTGCTGATGAACCGGACGTCCGGATGACAAAATATCCTCCTGGTCATTTTCCTTTTTATTTTGGTTTGCAAATAATGTTTTTCCCAATTTTTCAATGTAAATTTATCTTGATAGTTTATAAGAAATATGTTTGGAAAAACTTTCATTTGAAGAATAATTTTGTGCAAACGTTTTTATCTCGTAATTTGTGTTAAATGCGAGAAAACAATTTCTTGAGCTCGAAGTATCATTGCTAAGAATGAAAAATGCTTTACCTTTACAATCAAGTCAAAAGAAGTCTAGATACAATATCTTTGATAATTTTGATGCGAGTGCTTGATTTGAGATGTAAAGCTTTTCCCCCATAAGAGCTTGATCAATTTTCATTTGAGCTTCCTTGACAACTTCTCATTCAATTGTTTAGACTCAATTTGCCAACAAGTCAATTTAAAGATAATGTTAGAGATAAATATGAGTTGTTTGTTATAATTAAAACATATGGTATGACCATAAGTCAACAAATGCATTTATTAAATACCCGAAAATTTTGGAATCGAGTAGAACCGAACCGTCCTAGTATAAACCTTGAATCACTAGTCTAAAATAAAAAATAATACAAAGCATCTTTGTAATCAAAATAATTAAAATGAGATTCGAATGTTCATTCTTAGATGAACTCATTTGTTTCTCGTCCCATGAGTTATGTCTCCAGTCTTCACAGACAAAATCTTTTGATTATTTATTTTTGAAAAATCAATGAGATCGAGCTTTTGAGGGCTTGAAGTATGAGTTATGATAGTCGATCATGTTTTAGTAAGGAAGGTTTCGTAAAGACTCTTAGTTTTTTGATACTTCTGGATATGAAATAAATATGAGAAGGAAATAAATCTTGAAGGCATTCATTTTGAGATGAATACATGTGTACCCATAATGTTTCGTAAGTCACCGTGTGGGTCATATTGAAGTCCCGTAAAATTCAATAGTGTGGGTAGTGTTGAGGTCTCGTAAGTCACCGGAAGCATTGTAAATTGTTGGATTGCACCATAAGTTAATCAACATAGTGAAAAGGTCTTGCTCGTGCCGAAGAGCTTGATAACGGAAGACCTAAATCATTACTTTAGACTAAATCTCCACAATTATATCGTTTGCATCATCTATCCATTTTACTTATCGCTTTTATATTTGTGCTTATTATTTGAATTAATCTATTTAGTCTTTACTTACTTGAATTTAGATTAATTCTTCGAAAAGTGTTAAAAATCAATTCACCTCTATCTTGATTAATTATTCTTGGGCTATCAGTTTTGACTTTAGTTCAAGATTTTTTTTAATATTATGGTTTTTGCTAAATGTAAAATCTAAAAGAATATAAAAAGTTTTTCTATATATTAGTTTTGATAAAGATTTAAAAGCAGTTTTATCACATCGACTCGATTTACACCTCTTTCAATTACTAATAAATTTATTTCAAGATAATTAGCTCATATTTGGCATCCATTAAATTAAAATTCATTTTTTTCTCATTCTTCTTATTAACCACACATTTTTCACTAAAATAATATTATACGTAAACCTAAAAAATCTCTTTTTTTTTTTTTAATAACACATTCTCCAAAAAATACTATTTCCTTCATTATAATTTGAAAAAATGGGACCCAAAACAAACCAACAAATAAGGTGACCAAATGTTGAATTACTTGAAAATATATTAGTAATTGGGTTATTATTTAACTTATCTTATGATGTTAAGTAAGTTATTTATGAGAAAAGGACGTGTTGTTCGTGTAGAGATAATGACATAAATAATTAATATATATCATTTCAAGCTTAATGTAACCTCCAATTTCAATTTACGAGGAGCTCAAACCTCCAAAAAGCATAAAAATACCAATTAATTTCTTCACATTATTTTCATTAGAGTAAGAGATAGTAACACAAGATAATTCCACTAACTGCTAAAAAATGATGTGCACCATGGTCCTATTTCTCCTATAACAACTTTGACACTCCTTCAAAATAAAATAGTAAAGACAAATATTACAATTATAAAATAAAGCTAATTAACCTAAGAAATAAAAAAGTAGGCTCGCATTAAATTATTTTGTCATAATTGAGTTGTTCAATTTACATTTTAGTCTCAAAAGTCATTTTATTCAAAGAAGTTAACGATTAACGCCAACTGAATTAATTTATGTTATGTCAAGATCTAAATTTAGAGTGTGTTTGGTAAAGATTAAAATCGGATTAAAATTGAAAACTAACCGTTATTGTTGACTTTTATTAGATGAGTGAGACCTAATAACGACTATATTTTCAATTTTAATTTCTACCGAAAACCTCCTTAACCACTAGATACAGAAGTACATGTCTAGAAACTTCAAGATTTTATCCATAGGAATCTTAAAATCCTCAATTAATGTTCGAGGCAAGTGAAGATTAATGAGAACCCTTCTACTAAAGGAGGTTCTCTAGAACATTCCAGATTAGTGTTGTTAAATAAAAGGCTATTCGATGTGATGAGAAATAGGCAACTTAGAGACTTAAACTTTTCAAGTAATTAAATACATTGCTGAGTGTTTTTGTTATGATTCTAAATGATATTTTTTAACTCATCCAGCATCCATACTTCACAATAATATTGTCCCAATGTTGTACGAAAGAGTTATCCCATGAACGCACGTATCCTTAAAATTAAGCCCCTATTTGTTTTCGATTTTAATGAAAATTTGTCCCGTTGCAATGAGAAGCAACTGTTTTTGTTGACCAGTTTGTCTCCCAATGGGACACATCTTTTGAAAAAAAAGGATCAAAAAATTCATTCTTCTATTAAAATAGTGGGAAACAAATGGATGCTAAGAGTGTGATCTTTCTCCACTTCCATCTCCTCAACCAAAGATACAAGTTCATGTCCATACATGTCCCACCTCAATGACTAGGTACATATGTGATTTTATAACACAAAACAGTACTTCACAAAGACTGCATTTTATCTAAGGGTCCGTTTGATAGAAATGTGGAAAATGAGTGGAAAGAAAATATTTTACAGGGAAAAGATTTTCCTAGAAATTATTTTGTTGGGAATTGTAATTAATTGTGTTTGATTGGTATAATTTTCCATGGAAAATATTGAAAGTTTGATATCCGTTTGATTTCATTTTTTTTATGGAAATTGTCCATTAAAGTGATAATGTTTTCTACCATTGGGTCTAGAATTTGTTCCAATTGCAAAAAAAAAAAAAATTGAAAAAAAACCATATTGAATACCATTCGTTTGGCTTTGTTTTGCATGAAAATTGTCAATAAAAGTGATTTTTTTTTACCATTGTGTCTAGAATTTTTTCCAATTGCAAAAAAAAAAAAAAATTGAAAAGTTGAAAAATATTTTCTCACCAAAACATCAAGAATTTATTTTCCTTAAAAATGTGGAAAATTTGAAAAGTTGGAAAATATTTTTCCCTAAAAATTTTGTCAATCAAATACTACAAAAGTTGGAAAATGAAAAATATTTTCCATTTTCCATGAAAAATAGAGCGTATCAAACGGACCCTAAGATTATTCTTGTAAACCACCAACTCATCATTCTTACGTTGGAGTATACCCAGGGCGATGTCCCAAACCTTCAGGTTACGGAGACTTGCAAATCCAACAAGGATATTTGGTGGCGCCATTAGTGAGAAAATCGTCATTTCCTCATGTACGACTTAATAGACCAAATCATGTCACAAACACGATGAAGAAGCAACTAGCAACAAACATTCCATCCGTAAACCTTGCATTCACTGTGATGCTCCACCAACATTTTACGTGAGACCAGTTTGACGCTTTGTAGACTCATCGCTAGTCACTTTGCTTCGGAACACCTTCAAAGGCAACCTAGGACAAGCGCGTTTGACCTATGCGACAGGGTCATTATTTGTCGCTATGCTTGTGGATTCACGAAGAGAGTGATTTTGAATTGTAGCTATGCGTTATCCAAAATTTGAAATTAGAGATATTTGTGTAATTTTTAAAAAATGGTGTTTATGAAATTTTCAAAAACATTATCTGTAATTTTTCCTAACTTTTAATTTCAACAAAATCATGGTTTGGATAAATTCATTTGAGTCGGAAAGTGAGAAAAAAAATGGAATAAAGTTCCGTTGGGGGTGTAGCTAAAAATCAAAGTTCTAGTAAATTTTGATAAAAATATATGAAATATGTAGTTGAAAAGTTGATAAAATATCCCCCACAAAATATATGATTAAAAAATAATTATTAATTGTGACTTAATTTTTTTAATCAAATTTTAAGCCACAAGGTTTTCGTTTCATCTGAAAAAAAAAAAAAAAAACTTAAATAATAATGAGTAAAAAAGTCAGTTCTCGGGTGGATCACGATTATATGTAGTCCCTTTCTCCAATTTGGTGCAAAAATAATGCTATTTGTATATTACTATTTAAATATTTTTTCACAAATTGGTGATGTGACAAAAAGAAAGTAGGAGAATTTTATTTTTTGAATAATGCTACTGTACACAAGCAATTACACAATAGTTTACATCAAGGTTTTGAAAATCGACCCTGACCATCGACCGGGTAAAGTTGAAAAGTCAATGGTCAAAAGGCCGAATCGAGATTGAATTGTGATCGATCCGAAAATTAAAATAATTAAATAATTTATTTACATATAAATTTATAAATATAATTAAGCACCATGCTTAACAGATATGTATATACTGTTCATTGGGTTGAAAGATCTTAATTTCATTGCTCAATGGAAAGAACAAAAGACTGAACAGTTTGCCTGAATTTCTTTGGACATTAATTTTATTACTTTATTGTAAGTACCAAGTACACTGATAATTAGTTGAATAATTTTCTGGCTTACTGCTTGTGAATCGATGGATGAGTTGAATAGTTATTTGTGATTGAACAGAATTGTGAATATATCTTTCTGCATGGAATTTACAGAATGAGAGAAGGGCAAGATAATATATTTACAGATTCTTCTGCATCAGCAATCAGCATGGAATTCTTGTGAATCAATGGATAGATTGATTGAACAGAATTGTGAATGGTCCATTTGTGGACTTTTTTGGGGATCAGGTTGGTGAATTTTCTTGGATTTCCCTGCTATTATTTTGGATTTGCAAATTATAAACCACAATGAAGTAGTTTCTATAGACTGTTGTGTGACTGGGCAGAGTAGATGAAAAGGGAAGGAATCTTGTGCCATAAATCACTCCTTATGAATTCATGAAACTTTGTGTTAGATTTTGAACATAATCAGTGATTATAAATCCTAGAAAATATTAATAGGAAATTTGATACTAATTCATTCCAATAGAGATTTGAGGTAGTTGAATTCCTTAGTTCATTATAATATCTTTGTTCTTGTGACTGTTAGGATTTATTGGTGGGCATGATTTGACAACAAGCGATTTGTAGGGCCATCCCTGTCTGAATTTTCCGTCCTTCACAACTTCAATTCAACCTATGTTAGTCTCTCGTTGTAGGTGAAACATCTAATAAATCACAAAACAAGATGAAATCAAAATGTCTCAACGTAGTTTTGGTATCTTGAGGACAAAAATGTGGTTTCTGTTTCTTAGCTTATAAATGCAAACCAGAAAATAAACATGCTAATATTATTAGCATTACGTTTGATAAGCAATTTCATCCTTTACGCTAGCATTGCCATTTTTATTGAAAAGAATCATTAAAATTGAAAGTTCTGGGATTACAGATTGTGGCATACTTGTTGATATCAGCAGCTTCATTCGCAGTGCCCTTGACTAACAGAATGAGAGAAGGGCAAGATAACATATTTACAGATTCTTCTGCATCAGCAATCAGCATGGAATTCTTGTGAATCGGTGGATGAGTTGAATAGTTATTTGCATAACTTTAGATTGACTGAACAGAATTGTGAATAATGATATATCTTTCTGGATAGAGGATCTTTCTCTAAAGCTCAAGTATCCTCATCTACCCCATTCACTTATTCCTGTCCTTAAAATAAAAGGGGGACACTGGAATTTGATTAAACTACAGATCCTCTTACCTACCTCAACGGTACAAGATGTTGCCAAAATTCCTCCATATGCTGAGGGGATTGGTTTAGTCTTTCTAATAATGGCCTATTCGCTCTAGCTTCTTGCTGGGAAGAGTAAGACAAAAGACAAAGCATCCAATCCTCCTTCGAATACATATGGAAAAAGCAATCTTGTTCTTTGCTTGGAAATCTTGGCACAAATGGATCTCATTCAGAAAATATTCCATATCAGTCTTGCCTCTGTCTGCAAGCGCTGTGTTGCTCATGAATCCATTGATGATTGATCATGCACTTATAAATGTAGCAACTAGCAATTGCCAATATATTTGCATGCCCCAACTTCAAGCATTGTAACATTAATAAATCCTCTCTATATATCTTTTGGTACCTTTCGCTTGAAAGAAATATTGCTAAACGTTCTGGAATTAAAATGAGTGCAAAGTAAGTATTTAATAGAGTTGATTCTTTGTGTTGCATTCATATCTGCTCGTTTATTATCTGTCGACACCAAACACTCCCTGAAACTCAAAAGGCAACCTTGTGTGGTGTGCTGAATCGACATAAGAAAATAAATTTTATTTCATCCTGGATCTGTTGGGAGAGCAAGTTGAAGTTACTATCCCTCCCTAGCGCCCTCTCTGGATAGAGGGTTTCATGGCAGTTTAATTAGTTATTATCCTCATTAGATCTCTCAGTTAATCTCTCCATGTCTGATTAAACATTCTCTTTTTACTCAAAGATCAATTAATTCTCTTTCTGAACTAGTCCAGTATAAACCCTAAAAAAATATAAGGTAAGTAATGTGCCTGTCTTTACTTTTTTTTTTCCTTCCAATTTCTCTCAGGAATTTGTACTGCCTTGGGAAAATGCAAAGAACTTAGGGTTTTACTCTACCTTCTTGAATCCATGAATTTCCGGTGAATAATGCATTTTTTCTTAAATTCTTGGAAAATTTCTTGCATTTTCAGGAAGTTTAGCTCGAGCGAAGTTATATCTTATGATTATTAAGTGTTGTTGAACATGAGTGATGGGGATGGGAATTATGGTGTCAAGTTCTTGAAAGAAAAAGAAAACCCCCAGGATAAAAATAAGAATAAAACATCCAGAAATGAAGATTTCACCCAGGCCATTGCTAGAATTGCTGTGGCACAGGTATGTGAGAGCGGTATCAGAGCTTCCAAAAGTCTGCTCTTGACACCCTTTCAGATGTAGGGGTGAGGTACATTAGAGAGATTGGAAAAACTTCTATGTCTTGTGTGCAAATTTAGCTAATAGGAATGAGTACAATGTGTTTGATGTGATTCAGGGGTGAGGATTTGGGTTCTGTTCGGGGGTTTTCTGGTGCATCCGATGTTAATCATTTCGATTCCGGCTTTTCCAGTCATGAAAGAGAGAGTTTTGTGCAAATGGGTGAAAACTTTCAAGGGACTTTTGTGTATTTGTTTTCAAGAGACAAGGAATAAGCAGAGCTTGCAGTGGAGTGTAGAATCGAAGAGCGATACATGAAGGTTGAATTTAAAGCAGAAGTTGATTTGCAATGGGTCAGAAGCATGGTTAGCAAAATCCTGGGATGCTGCAAAGGCACAATGTGCGGCCCATTTCTTGCCACGCTTCTCCACTTTGAGGAAAATGGGTAGTCTTTACCCGTTCTTCTGGCTTAACTATCAGTTAAGTCTACAGGGGAATGCCAGAATCATGCAGTTTGGTTTGGTCTTAAAATCATGTTCCCCAGCCACTTGCGATCCTGGAAAATCATGTTCCCCAGCCACTTTCTTATGTATTAGCTCGGCCTGTAATCCGATCGTGGATCCGTCACTACTGGAAAGTTTGGAAGTAGCAGGAAGTGCTCGTGTACAGCAATGAGCCCATGGAACAGACTGAGTTGAGAAAATTGCTCTTTGGTTTGGTGTCGACCGTGATGGGATATATGACAAGAAAAGGAGAGCTCAGCAAAATCGTAGGGTAAATATGGAAAATTCACAAGGCTTGCGTAATGTAAATTAGACATATTTTGACTAGATTTATATACTTGTTGAAGGGACTAGCAGCCAATACTTGTTGTAGCGCCCCGAGTTCCATTAACCCGGATTGCCACGTCATCGTCTTTTACCCTAATTTTAGTAATCAAAATTTGCGGAAATAACCTAATTTTAAAACACATTCATAACGGTAAATATCGTCAGCAACAAAACTCATTTAGATAATTTAGAATAATCGTTTTAAAATTCAAATCTCATATTTTTGAAATAAAACGAAATTACAAAAATATGTTAATAGTTTTTCAATGTGGAAATTTCGAAAGCAAATAACTACAACTTCCAATTTATGCCACCACTGCCCATCACATCCGACCATCTTCGAAATCTGCAAATATTGTTAAAATAACAGAATAAGTATTTCGAAAAAATACTCAGTAGACTCATCGCCGATAATTAATTTACAGAATAATTGAACACATACTTATGCAATATATAACGTGACATCATCATAATCATCTTTGGCTCATTTTCTTGAAAATCATAGGCTCTTTGAAAACATAGGGTGTGGGTAGTCTCGTCTCGTGCATTTAAGCACATAAGTTATGCATAACATTCTCATCTTATCTCATAAGAGATTCTCGTCTTATCTCATAAGAGATTCTCGTCTTTCTCATGCATTAAAGCATATACGTTATGACAAGCATAACAACATCATATATCTCATATGACATATTCTCATCTCATGTATTAAAGCATATAATTCACGTAAATTCACATAAAACATGCAATTAAAATTTAAACTAATTAATGGAGGCGAGTCTACCTCAATATTCTCGAGTTACGTGCAAAAATGAAGCGAAAAGTGATCTCAAGCTTTTAGTCGTCCGTACGTTTCGTCTAGCCAAAATAGAAAATAAGTTTTGAATTACCATTTCGAAACTTTAAAGTTTTAAAGTGTTAAAATAAAGTTTTGGGATTTAATTGAAAATTATCAAAATTGAAATAAATAGCTTAAAATGATAAAATAAAGTTTAGGGGCTCAATTGAAAATTTATTAAATCTGAAAATAAAAGTTTAAGGGTTGAAATAGAAAATTTTAAAAGTTATGGACTAAACTGCAAATCTTATTAAAGCTGAAAATAAAAGCTAAAAGCTGAAATAATAACTTTTAGAAGTTTAGGGACTAAACTATAAATCTGTTAAAGTTGAAAATAAAACTAAAAGCTGAAATAATAACTTTTATAAGCTAGAGACTTAATTGAAATTAATTAAAACTGAAAATAGGAGTTTAAGTACTGAATTAGTGACTTTTAAAGATTTTGGGACTAAAATGAAAGTTTTATGAAACTGTAATTTAAATAAATAAAACTTAAGAATTGAAAATGATATTTTCTAAACTACATGACTAAAATGAACAACTTTTAAAACTAGAGGCTTAAAAGTAAATTTTCAAAAAAAAAAAAATAATAAAACAAATTCTCTCTTCTCTCTCTCTCTCATTCGAACACAGGAGAGGAAGAGAGAGAACGTCGAGGGGGAGGGAAGACTCCCTTCCTCCTCCTTCCCATCGCCGACGAGCGGTGGCGCCTGTAAGGGTGGGGGATTTATTTAGGCGAAAGGGTGAGCGGTCAACGGTTAAAACGAGGCTTGGATGTTCGGTTTTTCTTTTGGTTTCTTGGTGAAAATAAGGTAAGTCTCTGGGTTTTGTGATTTCTTAGCTTTGGGGTCGATTGTGTGTTGATTGAGGTCTCGGTTTTGGGCTCGATTTGGGGGCTTTCAGTTCTTGTTTTGGGTTTCGATTTTTGGTGCAGTGAGGATGTTGGTTTGGGTGTTTGGTTCGTTTGGGGATGGTGGTGGTCTCGAATGGTGGCTGAGCTTTCGGGTTGGAATGTGGCGGTGACGGAGGTGGTGGTTGCGGTATGGAGCTTTGGAGTTGGGTTGCAGTGAGCTTGGTGGTTTGGGGTTGGCTTGGTAGAGTTGGGCAGTTTGGTGGTTCGATTGGGAGAATGTCGATGATTTGCTTTCGGCTGGTGGTGTTGATGGGAGTTGCTGCTTGGTAGTGTGAGTGTTAGTTTGTTGATGGTGGCTCGAGGTGGATGTGTTGGTGGTGTGGTTGCTCTCGGGTTGGTGTGACTGCTTGTAGTGGTGTTTAGCTCGTGGGTTGGTGGTGAGTGATGTTGGTGAATGGTGAACTGCATTGTGTATCTTTGTGAATTCACTGTTGATGCTAGAAATGGACTTTCTAGCATCAATGGTGTCTCACAGTGAAATGAGAGAGTTTGAGGGAGGAAAAGTCTCTTACCAAATGGAGCTGTGTGAATAGTGAAGGGGGGGGGGGGGTAGGAGTGAGCTATATGAACAGTAATAATCTAGGGCACAAATTTCTAGGTGGGTTATTGGGCCAAGAAATTGGGATTTAGGGGTTTTCTAATTGGACCTAAGGTAATTGGGCTAAAATGATTAAATTCCGATTTTGGACTTATTTAGTTGGACTTAAATGGATTGGGTTAAAATAGTATAATTTAAATTTGGGCTTATGTAATTGGACTATAAATATTGGACTTCAAATAATCATAAGATTTATATTTTACTAAAATTTGGATTTAATCAAAATAATAAGGAATCGATAATTAAAAATTATTCGAAAATGAATTCGATTCAAAATAATTTAAATTCGTTTATAACGGCTAGACGAACACGTTTTCACTTTAACGTTAGGGTTTAAAGTTTAGCGACACGTTTTTCGAGAAAATATAATTTAATATAAATTTAAAATTCTTGGTCGCTACACTTGTTCAAGGAGTAGTTCAGTCAATGAGCTAGAGTTTTCTCTGATTGGTTCTTCCAAATTTCACTAGTTCTTGAGGTATGTTGATTGGTAATTTTTTCATAATTGAGATTAGAATCATGCCTATTTCCTTATTTTATCTCTCTAAAAAGCCTGAATTAATGCAACAAATTCAAACCATGCAATGTTTGTATCATCATTTGGTGCTAGTGATCCATGCAAGTAATTTTTAGTGACATCTGTTACTATTTTTCTACCCGTAGTTTTCTAAGCCATTGTTAATTGTTAGACTATTGCATCAAAATTTCTGTTGGTGGATATAACGCAAGAGCATGCTCGAAACTAAGTGGATTCAAGGTCACTATTTGGTCAATGACGCATTCTTATGGTGTCCGAGTTTGGGTCAATTCTCTGCCCGATTCTAGGTGATATAGAGTATATTCTAGGCTCTGTGAACTATAGTTTTTGGACAAAGTAGTTACATCCCTTTCCCCTACCTCAAATATAAATGCGTGTTAATTATGGTTTGGGAACTGGTTGAAGTCTAAAGTCCTGCACCGGCAGCCGGCAGGCGATTCCTCTCTTCTTCCTCTATTATGTGTGAAAAATAAACACAAAAAGAAATTTCATTAACCTATAAAGTGTTAGATAATTGTTTCAATATCGAATACCGGATTTACACACTGGATACCGTATATGCAGATGAATTTTTCGTGTACTAGACAGTGGAAAAACTCGAGACCCATATAAAGACTGACTCTTGTAACCTGTCCATTAACAAATGACAATTAACACAGGAATTTTAGGAGTTTTGGAAAATAAAAAGTCTGTTGAAAAATTAAAACATGTAGCAAAACGTAGACACTCCTAAGGGGCCAATTTTGCTCCTTTCGATCCGACATTCGTGTACGCAGGTCGCTCCCGTACACAAGTTCAAGGTCCGAGTCTATTTCGGTCCAAAATTTGCACCCCCTCTGCGCGCACATGTGGAGAGAGCCTCTATGCTACACATGATTACATCATTTTAAAGTGTAATCCTTTATAAAGTGGTTTTAGTTTTCAGTCACTTCCTATGTGGGACAAATCTTAACTTTTTAGTTTTCTCATCAACAAACTCCTTTCATATGGCATATTTTGAGTTTCAATTTCTTATTTACCAGAGCATTATTTTTGACAAATATATGATTTCGATGTACTCACGGAGGAGAACACAAATCAACTTTCATATTTCAAAATAGCCAACCGGGTCTCACTCAAAAATCATGCCAAAGTCAGCTCTATATATATATATATATATATATATATATATATATATATATATATATATATATATATATGAAATTTCTGATTTACTATCAATTTCTTCTATTCCTACTCTTATATTTTTATTATTATCATAATATAAAAATTCTTGTTCTTTAATTTGTTTATTTAAAAACAAATGGTCTTCTAATTTTAATAACTTTGTAGGAGATAATTCCATACATAATTCTTTTGGATAAATTATTCTATTTTCTATTTCTGTTTCTACTGTATTAAGAAAAGGGTCTTGAATTTTTAGCTTAGAATTTTAATATTAGGTTAAATTGTTATGTTTGTGGAGAAACAGATCATTTAGCAAAAATGTGTCCAAGAAAAATAAATAATAATGACAAAAGAAGTAATCTTATAGAATGTACAAATGAAGATTTATTAGAAATAGATGAATATATTTCTGATAAGGAATCAGTATATAGGATCTGCTCCTGTTAATAATCCATGTATTTTACTAACAAAATTATAAGGATTATTTCCTAATGCAATTAATGCCTCAAATTCTAATTGTTTATCTTTTTTAAAAACTTCCCATGTAGCTTTAGCATCTTCTCCTAAAAATGTTTCTATATATATATATATATATATATATATATCTTTCTATATATAAAAAGTGGCTATTAAACGGAATTTGTTGGTTTAACGGAAAAATTAACGGAATTTCTTGATTTAACGGAAAAACTAACGGAATTTATTGTTTTAATGGAAATCTTTTTTTACCCCCCCTTACTTTCAAAATTATAGTTAAATAATAATAAAAATAAATTAGCTTTTGATAATTTTTTCAAACTAAAATATCTTGGAGCTAACTTATCCAAATCGACTTTTTCTCGAATCTGATTTATGTATTTAATTACGATTTATCCAACAAGACCAATATTCATATATTTACGATAACTCCATCAATATCTAAATATTTGACACAAATAAAATATAATTTAATAAATGTATCATTTAGTCCCTAATTTTCAAAATATTAAAATATAGTATATAAAAATTGAATTATATTTTATGAAAATTTTCGGGATATTACATTCTCACCTCCTTAAAATATTTTCATCCTCGAAAATTTACTCGTCACTTATCAATACTAAATCTAACACATGATATACATATATTATCGTAATACATATCATACTTTAACGATAAAATGAATTGCATTATTACTTAAAAAAGAGTAAAGACTTAAGCCATGCAAAAAGTTTAAGCCTCCGTTTGTTTCTCATTTAAAACCCATAAAAATGAAAAATATGACCGTTATCCATCACATCAATTTTGAATTTCTATATTTTGTGTGGGGTCCAATAAAGACTATGTTTTTCATTCTCATTCTACATTAATGAGAACCAAACGGAGCCTAAGTAACTCATCTTCTTACCCCTTAACATACCTTGAGTTTTCTGTTTGTGATTTTGGGTTGGAGATGACAGAGAGAAGCACTTTATTTAATTATTTATCAATTACATAAACATTACATCATTAATTATTTAATTAACAAAAAAAAATTACATCTTTATTAATAACAAATTAATTCTTAAGCAAAACTATTAAATATAAACTAAGCAAACGTGCATTGCACGTTGCTTGCACCTAGTATATATATATATGCCAACATAAAGTCCCTTGTACTTGTTTCCCTAAACGTCCACATATTACTAACTTCTTACCCTCACGCTACGATTTCATTCTCTTTTCTTGTGTTCCTTCAAACCTTCTCTTTGATTTATGAGCTAGTGCATCACATCTTCGACTTTCTTCGGTACAATCCAGCCAGATTGGTTGCTAAGAGGGTATATTGTTCCGTGAATGATCAACAAGATATGATTTTTGCTAAAATAAGTTGTGCAATATTTGTACCAATTATTGTTATTGTATGAAGGTACAACGTCTCTTCAATTTGAAAACATCTGCACAATCAAGTATTTTCATTGATCTTTACCAAATATGATGTTGCTTCGTTGGTGACTTTACGTTCTCGATTGATGGTGACACTCTCGGATTTCAATACACAATAGATAATCATGCTACATGTTCATAGTAAAGAACTTATTTCTTGCTTCCACTATTATAAGCATCTAGTCCATTTTTGTGTGTCATAATTCACATTGGGATGCTCTAATAATTGAGAAGCCAACCACGAAAATACAAAAATGCCAGCTTGTTGTTAATATCTCCACTCTTTTTTTTTTTCTTTTTATAAAATTGTGGCACGTACAAGTCCTTAATCTTTAATTTCATAACACATTGATCTTCACTTGTACATCTATGTCGCTTTGAAAAAACTTCCAACTCTCATTGTCACAAGTATTAAGGAGTAAAATAAGTTACACTTATTTCAATAATAAATAAACAAAGAGAGAAAGACCTCAAATGAAAAAGCAGAGAAACCAAAATTTGTACATCTGGTCGATAAAGATTGGAGGTGAAGCATATTTTTTACTCAATGATTAGTCGATGAAGTAATTGTTGATCCTAACTCATCCTACTGTATGCAAGGTTATTTCCTTCTCTTTATTTTTCTTTCACCTCAATTGCTTTTGCTTGCCTATGAGGCGGGGAGTGGACTTGTCTGTCAAATAATAAATATTAGAGATCAATTTGCTACAACATTAATAGATTGGGAACCTCCACGACAATTTTTCGATTTTCGTTAAGACGCTCCTATTTATTCCACAATTCAAATCATTTAAAATATCTTTTCCCTTCTCTCTAATAAGTCTTGCTGTGATACATTTCGTCCTTTGGATTTAATCCACAGCAGAAAAAGGTACGAAATGCAGAAATTCTTTCATTTTATGGTCGGATTCAAATGATCTCGATTGTATTGGATTAATTTTAACAATGGTGTTATGAATTTAATGACCCGTTTTTCGAATAAATGGGATTCATTGGAACCAGACAGGGCGTACACATCTCTGTCCATTTGCCGTTCTTTTTAACGGTTATGCTTCATTGGAGTGTTATTTTGATATTCCATTTGTCTAATTCGTCAGATCTTGCCGAGGCATATTTCAATTTATGAAATGAGTTAATTTTTTTATGCATTAATTATGTAACGTGTATATTTCTGTTGAAATTAGAATTTCCCTAAGTCATACGAAGGTATATTTTGATCCATGAATGGATCGGTTATTAGTACGTTTATGAGTATTTTTTTAATTTTTTTTTCTAAAAATTGAATTTTCATTGCCATTATGATTTCGACGTGCGAATCTTGGATATGTTTACTTGTTGGCGTGCAAAATATATTATTTCTGAGAATGGAGTTTTATTGGCAATATTGATTGGACGTTCTAAGGAGGAGCAAAATCTTATGGTCGAATCTCGGATCTATTTATCAGTATTATTTCTGGAAATAGAATTTCTTGGCGATTTTGATTATGAAATTTTGGAGGAGCAAAATTTTATGGTAGAATCTTGGATCTGTTTATTTTATTGGCAATTAGCACCTGGTACATATGTGCTTGGTTTTGAAGCCAGGTTATAAAATAAATGCTCATTTTCCGGCACGATCAAATTTTCGAGAAGAGAGAAAAGTGCAGGCTCATTTTTGAAATATGGATTGTGTAATTGTTAAGTGATGCTTGTTAGAATTTAAAAAGCTTCTATTCTAATAAAAGATCATGAGTCATGACTTCCAGAAAAAGGAAATAAAGGAGGTCATTTCTTTGCCTTTTCCCTCCTACCAAACTAAAATCATATTTAAAATTTTAAAATTTACTTCGGTTTTATATCAATCGAAAGTGATTAAATGGATAATCTGTAATATATCTCCACAAAATTGTTTGTATAAAATTTTACCTCATGTTTTCTTTGGATTCTTTCATGGATCCGATTGGGGACCCTAAGGGTGCCACTATGCTAAATAATTGGTACATGGTTATTGTAAAATAGCATTTTCCAAAATTTAAGAGTTTGTGAGAAACAGTTATATGCAAATGCAACCCCTCCAACTTGATGTTCCCCTAGAAATAGTGAAAAGTGAGACAAGGAGAAAATTGTTAATAGAAATCAACATAATTAGATCAAATAAATTTGTAGCCTTTGTGGAGACATGCCATAAAATTCGGAATTTTAACATTGTTTTTGTTGCATAAAATTCTTCTAAATAATGTTGCAGAGATGTGGTTTGCCAGCAGAATTCACTACTTATCTTGCCCGTCTAATTCCACAGTATCATTATATTCATTTGGTGAATGCTTTGTAGGATTTTAAAATTGGCCTTTTCATGCAGCATCAAATTCTTCGTGGCATTTAGAACTTTCCCATTGTGTCTGTGTATAATTTAAATATTATGCTAGTAAATGGAGTTTCTTCCACAGTCTGCATTTATGTATGATTAATTTGAATTCTCCTTCATTAATAATCAGAGAGAATGGGCCGTGGAGTCAGTGCTGGTGGGGGACAGAGTTCTTTGGGATATCTTTTTGGAGGTGGAGAGGCTCCTAATGCTCCCCCCAAGGGTTCAAACAACGGGCCTTCTCCTAAGCCTTCTGTTACTCCCCAATCTGTGGATAACAGTAAGCAGACTCCTGCTGGCATACCTGGTAACACTACAAACAACTACCTTCGAGCAGATGGGCAGAACTGTGGCAACTTTCTAACGGTACCATACTGTTCATACCATCTTTTCATATTTCTTTGATGCCGAGTCCTAAAAGTGAAGTTTAATGCAAATAGAAAAGATTAGTCCCTCTAAACATAATAGTCTTGAGCACACTTGGTTCCTTGGCCTCATATCATATGTATTCTTCAAGTATTGATATAATGTTTGGTTCCCACGAATGAGATACACATTTGGTTGGTATATTAGAAGTTGAAATGTCTCACAATTTTTTGTACAATTAATAGTTTGTTTGCGTCAATGCTCCTGTAGTTTATTTAAATACAAGAGCAACCCCAATGCATAAAGATGGAAATTCGGATTTTCTATGGCATAGGGCTACTCTGGCTTTACACATTACTACATTGATCTTATTAAATGGTGCATTAGATGCACATGGTCTTTACTGTATGAGTGCATGCTTGCTTTACAAGCACTGAACACAACCACATTCCTGTTAGAATTAGTTTGTATGAGTTACTTTGAAAGTAACTCTTACCTTGTCGATATAGTAACTTATTTCCAATCTTCACTACTAAGAAAATTAACTATTTTAAAATTTATTTAATTT
This sequence comes from Fraxinus excelsior, assembly GCA_019097785.1. NCBI lineage: Eukaryota > Viridiplantae > Streptophyta > Magnoliopsida > Lamiales > Oleaceae > Fraxinus > Fraxinus excelsior. Next base: position 19,157,352 of record CM032638.1, read on the forward strand.
AAGCTTAGCCAAACATGTTCATGGTCTCTTTTCCTTTCCCCTCTCCTTTCATCCTCGATTTTCTTGACAATCTAAACTCTGCTTCTAGCAGTTCTTTGATTTGGGAGAGATGCTATTCCATGTAGGTTTATCTTTTCTACTTATCTGACGAGTAATTCTTATCATATGGTTACAGGAACGTCCTTCGACCAAGGTCCATGCTGCACCTGGTGGTGGCTCTTCCTTGGGTTACTTATTTGGTGATGGCAGCAAATGATGTCCTTATTCTGGTTCGATTGCTTCAATGAATGCTTAGAATGTTTGGTTTGTGTATTTGCTTTATTGAATTTTGTTACTGGGTGTAATTAGCAAAAATACAATTACGACAAGCATTAAGTGCTAAATGTACTAACTGAATCTTTGGATTCAATCTTTCATGTTCTGATCTCTGTTTCATTTTACTTGCTTGCGCAATATATCTTGTGATATATGCGTAAACTTACCATTTACAACACTCCCTCTTGAATAACACATTACAAAATATCCGTCCCATTAAAATCTTGTCAAAAAAATTCAGTGGGACAAAACTTGATTGAAGAAAATAGGGCTCGGGTGCTCTCCCGAATTTCATTTCTTGTATCAATTCATCCTTACCTTGTACGTCAATGCCTTCGATATTATATTTTTTGGTGAAGCATGTCTCATATTGTCTTGTATAATTTTCAAATTACAATGTCTTTACACAAAATATTTATCAACCTTTGACGACTATAGTAACATAATGATTCGAAAAATAGCTCTTGTTAATCTCTTCAGGAGTTACATACCTATAAAAATATTATTTTGAGGATAAATATATCATGCTCAATGTGGATAGCACTAAAAAACTCGCAGCTCGTGATAACTCGATCAGGAACATCAAATGATTTTTGGTGGCTCTAAACTTGATCGCACAATAGTTCCAAATCCATATTGATATACTACAACAAGAGTAACAAAGTAAAATATGAAAAACTAATCCAACAATAACCAATTATGTCAACAACATAAATAACGGATATGCACTTTCGTGTTCGGTAAGCCACACTCAACACTTCTACTTATCGTCAAACCATTTCTTTGCGTTCGATATCAGAGTCTCCCCTATCGTGTAGTTCACTTTGAAATAATAAAAAGAAAAATGTTAGAAAATGCATAGATGAGTTAGTTTACTTTTGCAAGAATTAATAAAATACTTACATAGGTCCAATCTTGTTGAACCACCCATCCAACACTTTCTTCTTCCTAGGTCGATATCACGGAAGAGGTTGGGCAACGTATCGTTTACAAACGTCCTCCTTTTCGCCTCGATCATGAAGGGAGAAACAACGTATTGTGACGACAATCTCGTCCTCTTGCCTACCACCTGGTCTAGCACGTAAACAACACGCTTCTTACCATTTGTCACCTCAGTTGCCCCCTCGAACACAGTTGTCACGTAATCCTCATCCGTTAAGTTGGGGGTCCTCTCCGTCACTCCTTCGCCATCACCACCGCTATCGCCTTACCATAATTGGGACTCTTTACTCATCTTTCACTATCGGGGGCATTCCTTTCGTCTTGAGGAACAGCCACCCCTTCGTCATTGGGACTTCCTACTTCTCCATCACCGGCGACACAAAACTAAAATAACATCGAAGGCAACATATGATGTCCACAATGGATCATCATACCCTCTGTGGTGGGTATGATGACACCCTTCGTCTTGAGGACCACTAGTCCCTCCGTGAATAGCATCACCAACCTCTCCGTCAATAGCATCACCAGTCTCTTCGACACTATCTCCGTCATACCTTCAAGAGCCTGCTACATTGACTCGTACTGCTGCGACCTCAGTATGAAGGTCTTCTATGTAGCCTCATAGCGTTCTTACATCATGGGATAAGTCAGCTATTTTGGCTCTCATCTCTTGTTGCATCGTTCCCAACTCCTCTTGTAGCACTATTAACTCCCCTGCGAATCATGTCTAAACTTTCGTCGCATAGATCTTATCTCCTCTATGATAAAACTAGTTAGACGTGTAAAGAAATTATCGAGACAATAGGTTTGAGTTAGTACAAGAAATCCACGAGGGAGGTGGCTTGATACGGGAGAAGAAGATCTCCTTAGAGAATGTGATCTCATCGATGGAGGTGGTCTTCTTGGTGAAGGAGATATCAAGAGTGGATGTGATCGTTGTTCCACTGAATGACACTCCTACACAAAGAAGAAGATTAACAATTAATAATTTAATGAAAATATTATAACACGAAAGTCAGATTAACACATGATATTAAATAAACATACCCTATCTTCATCTAGAACGGACTCGAACAATGGTTCGCTTCAGTAGGCGGATTAAATAATACACGTAAATACATCTGATCCTCCTTATCCATTGAAGCGTCAACTCAGTGTGGACTTTGAGTGAAAAATTGACGTGTCAACGAGTTAATGGTCATGCCACGCGTCGATAAATATACACACAATATAAATCACAAATGTATAGTACTCATCTGAAGATCATCGAGGATAGATGTCAAGTCTCTAATAATGGCTTATCACGTGCTCATCAATGAAGCATTCGAGGGCAGTTTGTCTTCTTTTTTATCGCCAACTTGCTACCCAAGGCGGGCATAGCCTCATACGTCCATATCTACAATAATTACAATTATTATGTATATACATTCAATAAAAAGTTTAACATTCATTAGGTTAAACATTTACCTTTAAAACCAATATAAAGCCATATGCATCTTACTTAAGCACGACATTCTCCGACTTGAGTGCCAAATGCACCCTTTTGAAGACGTGTAGTATATCTGTATAATATCTCCGACCCTATGGATAGTTGTTAAAAGCATTAATAACATCAACAACGTCCAATGAAAAAAGGTCGATCGACGTCTTACGGTGTTAAAACCTGAGTACACTCCAAGATAAATACCAATCCCAACTTCAATTTGTCTAACATGTGATAGCATTTCCTGAATGTGTCCTCTAACTATGGGAGTGTAATAGGCTCTTCACCTCCAAAATATTCATCTCGCAGTCTTTTATTGTAGCAATACGGGCATTCGTCGCTTTTTCACCATTACACTTCAAACCCATAATGAGGGCAAACTCAAGGATCGTGAATTTAGACACCTTTTCATCCCCCCAAGGCAAAGTGCAGCTTATCGCCATCGATTGAAAGTAGCTCAAGTAATAGAAAATAAATGATCTGACCAAAAAATTGCATATCCTTCAATGAATAGAAAGACCATAGGAATGACCTGCATAGTATGGCTAGGTGCTCCTCATCAAACCCCTCTAAAACTGTTGCATAGCTGGAAAAGTTATAATATGACATAACTTCCTCTAAATGATCTCTCATACTGGTGTTGAGATGGTACTTCATCCTACAAAAATAATTAACATTAAAACCATATATACAAGAGATTATGGAATAAAGTACAATATCTTAAAATTTAACCAACTATATTATACGCTATTGTATACAAGAAATAAATTCATTTTATCGCACATTAAAAATAAAAAAAATGAAATTAAAGTAAAAAAGTAATTTACAATAGAAAAACATAATTTAAAGTAAAGTAAAATAACAAAAATAAAATTAAAATTAAAGTAAAAAAATGGGAATAAAAAAAATCTAAAACAAACAGGAAAAAGAGAAATTCAAAAAAAAAAAAAATGAAAAAATGAAAAAGAAAAATAATTGATGAAAAAGGAATTAATATTAAAAATAAAAAAATTGAAAAAAATTATAAGATTTAACATTGAAAAAAAAAAGAAAAAGGAAAAAAGGAAAATGAAAAATCATTGATGGAAAGGAAATTAAAGTAAGGAAAAAAAAAAGAAATTGAAATAAATATAAGATTTAAAATTGAAATAAAAAAGGAAATTAAAAATCAAAAACAAAGAGGAAAAATGAAAAACAGAAATTGAAAAAAAAGGGAAAAATTAAAAGAAAAATAATTGATGAAAGAAATTAAATTAATGAAAAAATTGAAAAAAAAAATATAAGATTGTAATATTTTTTTTTTTAAAAAAGGAAAAAAAACGAAATTGAAAAAAAAAATGAAAAAGAGAAATAGTTGATGAAAAGAAATTAAATTAAGGGGAAAAAAAAACTGAAAAAACATAAGATTTAAAATTGAAAAAAAAGGGTTCGGCTACCGCCTAGACTTGGCAGCGGACCACTCAATTACCGCCCATCATTGCGTAGTTCAGACCCGGCTATCTTGGTTTGGAACGCGAGAACAACCGACGGATCTCTTCGAAAATCTTGATTTTCCGACGAGATCTGCCACAAAACACCTTTTTGTAGCCAAATTCCATGGTAAATTTGACTTTTCTTCCATTTTAACCATAAAATTAATCTCAATACTTGTATTAAACTCAAAAGTTATAATTTTTATTGATATTTCATGTAAAAAAAATCAAATCTCTACATTCCCATTTCACAACACAAAGAAATATTAAGATTTCAAACAAATACTAACATTGTCAAGGTAGAAGATGAACGGCTAAAGCCATATGTTTCGTCTGTAAGCAGATAGTTTAGATCCAAACCTTCTCTCTCTCTCTCTTTTTTTTTTTTTTTTCCTCCTCTTCAAAGGGTACTTTGGGCTTTTTATTGTTCTGATGATTTTTCAGATTTCTTTTTCATTTTCATTTAAAATTGGTTAAATGCCTAGGTCACCTGGCCATTGACACTATTTTCCCTTATCTATACACGCTAACTTTGACTAAATAAATTGATAAACCATAGAAATACACACAATTAATTGGGCACTTACTTTTCGGCTGTATGTTTGCAACGGAAGAATGAAAGTTGGGTATAATTCTTATAAAAATGAATAAAACCATTTGTATAGAGATGATGTTCCAGAATTCCTACAAAAACCTCACATGGGAGGTGAGCTTCACATGAATAAAATATTGACAAAAAAATTGGATCCCACCTATATGTGTATTCTGTCCATTTTTTGTGTGTACAATATTCTGTACACACAACAAAGTTGTAGAAAAATTGTTCTGTGAATTGATAGACGAACATAGTGGTTGGTGACGACAGATAATTTAATGCTTTATAAAAATTTCACATTGATGGATGAACAAGAATTGATAAACGTGGTAGATGATTCATGTGTTATATGCATCTATAGAAAATTCACATGTTATCAAATTAATTTTGGTGCATGTGATAGATGATCACGTTTAAAAAAAATTACTACTTTCATTAAACTTTGAAAAATTAAGTTTTCGTGTTGATGGCGCGTTATAAACTAGAGAGAAAATAGAGTAAATAAGAGAGAAGTTAATATACTTGCGTGTTTTATTAAGAACTAAAAGCTTATATTTATAGGGAATGATTATAGATACAATGGTAATAATTTCTAAGATTGAATTTATCATTCACTAATATATTTACCATTTACAACATTATTGGTTTCTTCTTATATTTTATTTAATATAAAAATATATTTTATTTAACATATTTTTTATGTGTCAATAACCAATCAATTTAAACGTGGTTTGAATAATTTAAGAAGTAGAATATTGAAATCCGTAACTTTTTAAATGCAATCATTGTAAATTAAAATAGAGAGTGAATCTGTCTCTCTAAATTTGGATAGTCAAAACTACTCTTTATTTTAAAAAGTTAAAATAGAGAATTTTGAAATTTATTTTAAAACATAACTCTTTAAAGAACATTTTGTATTTTAAAAGTCTCTTGAAGATATTCTAAGGTTGTGTTTGGTGAGCCACTTATAGCTATTTCAACGAGCCGAGCCCTAAAAAAAAAAAAAACTCGAGCCTTTTTTGGGCCCGAGCCGAGCAAAACCCGACTAAAAAAATGAGTCTTGGCCCGAGCTGACTCGATTTTTTTTTTTTATAAATAAGAAAAGGCTGCAAAGGTAGTAGCTTTGCTGCTTTTCAAGAATTTTAGTTTTCATTTTTTTTGTTATAATATGGGTAGCCTTGTACGGGCCACGGGCCGGCCCGAGCTCGAGCCGACGCCCAAAATGGGGCTAAGCTCGAGCCTCAGCTCTGTGTAACCTAGCTCGAGTCGTCCAAGCTTTTTTGCCATCTTTAGTCACTTATTGGTTGGGCTATTGGCCACCTTTACACCTCTAGACTAATTCATCCAAAAAATTTACGGGGCCCATTTTTGTATTTATTATGTTATAAGAAGGGGCTCAGCTCGAGCCTCGGCTCTGTGTAACCTAGCTCAAGTCGTCCAAGCTTTTTTGCCATCCTTAGTCACTTATTGGTTGGGCTATTGGCCACCTTTACACCTCTAGACTAATTCATCCAAAAAATTTACGGGGCCCATTTTTGTATTTATTATGTTATAAGAAATGCTATAAGAGTGATGCCAGTTCGACACAACAAGTTAGAAAAAGGGACAATGTTAAGATTGACATGGCTCTATGTTGTTACGAATGATTTAGTTACTTTGAATCTTGTAATAAATATAATTGGATTGTGAAGAAAAATTTATGTAATTCACACTCCATTGATTGCTAGAACAATTAATATAAATTCACATCAATCAATTGAGAGTTTTAATTCGATTAGAATTATGTAAACTAGGAACTAGATTAGATAATTATTCTTTGTAATATCGATATTTGAACTATATTGGTTATGGCTCGTATGTTTGTGGATATAAAATCAATAACAAATTTTTGATTCCATTGCCGAAAAAATAAATTATTTAGTAGTAGCTTTAGTTAAATATATTTTATTTTTTCATTTTTAACTGCTTTACTTTATTTTTCTTGATTTCATTGACAAAGAACGAAGAATAACACTCGCGCTATGGGTACACTATGCCTTACCCTAAGTTTTACACGATTACGTGGCAACAAGAATTTTAATTCAAATTCAAACAAAAAATCGGCGGCTCAAAACTTGAACCAACATAATTAAAAAAAAAAAATCTTCCCCTTTTACTTCATTTCCCAATTTCCCCAAACCAGAGAACTCTCAGGAGGTGAAAGCAAGTTCAAATCCACCAGCCACCATCTTTACCCAACACACCACCATCTTCACCGAAGTAAGAAGGTGGTAGAAATTTGTCCTTTATCATCCATCTCTTCTGTTTATCTCTCGCAGCAATGTTTCTATTTTCAATTTCCCCCAAATTGCACAAAACCCTTGGATGCGAAAAATTTCTTCGAAGTCCAGCACTCCTCCATCTCAACAGAGTAAGAAGTCGGTGGACATTTCTAATTTTAAACTCCATCCAAAGGTTATGTAACTCCGTCCCCTTTTTTATCCATTTTGCTCGATTTTACTGTTTTGATAAAAAATAGAATCGTTTGAAGATTGTACAGTAGGTTGTGGTGGTTGTTAATATGTCGTTTTTTCGTGTGCAGTATGTCAGGGAAGAACTCCGGTGTATGTCATAGTTGTCACGAAACTGGTCACTTCTTCGCAGATTGCTTGAAAAAATGGCACTGTCCTTGGTGTAAAGTTGGCTTTGTAAAGTACTTTGAGGTCGAGAAGAATACGAAGAACAAGAGAAAAAAGTTCAATTGCTGCAGTGCTAACTGCAAATATTGGGAATGGGTTGATAATAGAGAATCAAGTGGCGGATCAAGCAGCGTTATTGTGAACGCGAATAATCATGTGGCGATCGAAAAAGATCAACACTTGTCCCTAGGGCTAGGCAACGGGTCGGGTTGGGTCGATTTTTGCCCAAACCTGATCCGACCCGACTCGAATTTATCGATTCTGGGCCATTCCCTAAATCGAACCGGCCCGTTCGTTAACAAAAACCGATAATGTGGTGGTCCACTGGTTTCATCATGATGTTAACATGCCCTGGTCTGTTCGTCTAATTTGGGAAGACATTTTGGAGCTTTCTCATGTTATATTTATTGACATATCACATATTTTTCGAAAAGCAAACCAGGCGGCAAACTCTTTAGCACGTCTTGGAGCTTAGTGTCATTCTGATTTCTTCGAATCAATCTATAGCTTCCCAATTCATGCAATTGGTTGCATTCGTTTAGATAAATATAATTTGCCTTCGTTTCGTTTCGCTTCTCATAGTTGGAATTATTGTTAGGGAAGTAGTTAATAAAAACCTTCTATGGTTCATTAATTCATTTAATAATATAACAAGATATTCAAGTCCATCAATCAATGTAATCCAAGTTGTATTTGTAGGAAAATTGTTTCAACTTTGATACCGGATAGGAAGTGGATAAAAGTTAAAACCACTTTATAAAGGATTACACTTTAGAATGGTGTAATCATGTGTAGCATAGATGCTCTCTCCACGTGCGCGCGTAGGGGGGTGCAAATCTTGGACCGAAATTGGTTTCAGACCTTGAACTTGTGTGCGAGCGTGATGAATGTCGGACCGAAAGGAGTAAAATTGGCCCCTTAGGAGTGTCCACGTTTTGCTACATTTTTTAATTTTTTCAATAGACTTTTGGTTTTCCAAAACTGTTGAAACTCCTAAAACTCCAATGTTAATTGCTATGAAGTTATTGAGCAATTATTCTACAGTTGTCTATATAGTCATCTCGTTTTTCCAGTCTGCAGTACACGAATTCATCTGCATATTCATATGCCTGCAATTTCTGTTTCTCTATATACAGTCTCCATTTTTGCATTTTTTGGTTTTGTTCGAGTCCGGTGGCGATATAATTCAGGCACATAGTCAGTTCGCCGGAGTAGTCTATGTGGTGTTCAGAAACTACTGGTTCTACCGTTGTATCCGGGGAAGCAGACGTTCATATCAATCCTCAAGCACGTACGATGAGGGAACGAATCTGTTTTAAGGCAACTGTGTTCGACACAGGCCTCGGGTTAAAAGTATTATACAGTTTTAATAGATTCTGTTTGTTCGATTTTGTATATTGTTGTTCTGCAATTATCTTTTGATTGTTTACTGCAATTTACATATTTTACAATCTATTATAATATGCGCAAACTGTATTTGTAAATACAGTGTTTAAATTATTCATCAAAATTGGTATCAAGTTGTAAATTCTATGTTTATATGTAAATCCGATATCAATTCTGCATATACGGTATCTAGTGTTTAAATCCGGTATCAAAGTTGAAACAATTTTCCTATAAGCTTAAAACATAATCGGTTATTATTTCATTTGGTTTATTGGATTAATATTAGTTTATTGAAAACTAATATTTTTGTTTCATTTTCAGAAATGGCAACCGAACAAACTAACATGGATGTGACCCAAATTGTGGCTACTGAAAACAGAAACTACAGGCAGATGAATATGCAGATGAATTTGTGTACTGCATACTGAAAAATGAGATGACTATATAGACTAACTGTAGGATAATTGCTCAATAACTTCATAGCAATTAACATTGGAGTTTTAGGAGTTTCAACAGTTTTGGAAAACCAAAAGTCTATTGAAAAAATTAAAAAAATGTAGCAAAACGTGAACACTCCTAAGGGGCCAATTTTGCTCCTTTCGGTTCGACATTCGTGTACGCAGGTCGTGCTTGCACACAAGTTCAAAGTCTGAAGCCAATTTCGGTCCAAGATTTGCACCCCCCTGCGCGTGCACGTGGAGAGAGCATCTATGCTACACATGATTACACCATTTTAAAGTGCAATCCTTTATAAAGTGGTTTTAACTTTCATCCACTTCCTATATGGGACAAAGCTTAAATTTTTCCTTTCCCACCAACATAAACTCCTTTCACATGACATAGTTTGAGCTTCAATTTCTCATTCACCCGAGCATCATTTTTGTCAAGTAAGTTATGATTTCGATGTACTCACGGAGGAGAACACAAATCAATTTTCATATTTCAAAATAGCCAAGCGGGTCCCGCTCAAAACTAGTGCCAAAGTCAATCCAAAACTCACTTTTATATTTTTAGTTTTCCAACAATCCCCCACATGAATGAAAATTGGGAGCGACACATGAATGTGACACATGAAGACTAGGTGATATAGTTCAACAGTTGAAACCTGTATAGGATAGGTAGTGTTACCCTTTGAACCTTCCCTTGTGAAATCATATTTACTTTACTGGCTGACCAGTAGACGCGATGTCCTTGAACTGTTCTGCCGTTTATGTAAACGATGATATACTCCACACAGGATTCTTCCTAACACATTTTCGTTCTCATTATTATGTTCGTTTTGGTCATGAACATACGCCTGGTTCTGTGAGAGTTCACAAGAATTGTACCCCACACAATTCCCTTAGAAACGGCCCCACTTCTCTCTCACATAGGTGATTTCTCATTACAAGTAATCCACGTTACTTGGCTCAATTTTTCGACGCATAAGAATCATTAAAAGCCTATTGCTTATCCTTTATCTTTTGGGCATCACTGTGCATCATAGGAATGGACATGATGTAATATCCCCCACAATGATTCTATCAAGTTTTTACAATTAGATTGTCCATTTGAACTTAGATCTTGGGATCTCCAGTCAACTAGGTTGGGTTTTCCTTTGTATTAACTTATCCATTCAAGAGCTTAAGTCCCATTCCTCTCGATGATTTTTCAACTAACTCTCTATTTAACCCTTTGGTTAGTGGATCCGCAATGTTATCCTTTGATTTTACATAATCATGAGTGATAACTCCAGTTGAGAGTAATTGTCTTATGGTAATGTTATCCTTTGATTTTACATAATCATGAGTGATACATGTTACTCTGTGCCCTTCCAATTGCTGATTGACTATCACAATATATGCAAATTGGTGGCACATGTTTTGATCATCTTGGAATATCCTCTAAGAAGTTGTGCAACCATTCAGCCTCTTCACCACTTTTATCTAAAGCTATAAACTCAGATTCCATAGTGGATCTGACTATCACAGTTTGTTTAGAGGATTTTCAAGATATAGCTGCACCTGCCAATGTGAACACAAATCCACTCGTGGACTTTGAGTCTTTTATATCAGATATCCAATTTGCATCAGTATATCCTTCAATGACCGCTGGATATCACGCAGGAGGGTGCAAGCGCGACCTGTGTACACGAATGTCGGATCGAAAGGAGCAAAATTGGCCCCTTAGGAGTGTCCACGTTTTGCTACATTTTTTAATTTTTTCAATATACTTTTGATTTTCCAAAACTGTTGGAACTCCTAAAACTCCAATGTTAATTGCTATGAAGTTATTGAGCAATTATCCTACAGTTAATCTATATAGTCATCTCGTTTTTCAGTCTGCAGTACACGAATTCATTTGCATATTCATCTACCTGCAGTTTCTGTTTCTCTATATACAGTCTCCGTTTTTGCATTTTTTGGTTTTGTTCGAGTCTGGTGGTGATATAATTCAGGCACATAGTTAGTTCGCCGGAGTAGTCTCTGTGGTGCTCAGAAACTACTGGTTCTATCGTTGTATCCTGGGAAGCAGACATTCATATCAATCCTCAAGCACGTACGGTGAAGAGGCGAATCTGTTTTAAGGAAACTGTGTTTGACACAGGCCTCGGGTTAAAAGTGTTATACAGTTTTAATAGATTCTGTTTGTTTGATTTTGTATATTGTTGTCCTGCAATTATCTTTTGATTGTTTACTGCAATTTATATATTTTACAATCTATTATAATATGCGCAAACTGTATTTGTAAATACAGTGTTTAAACTATTCATTAAAATTGGTATCAAGTTGTAATTCCGGTGTTTATATGTAAATCCGATATCAATTCTCCATATACGGTATCTAGTGTTTAAATCCAGTATCAAAGTTGAAACAATTTTCATACAGTATTATATTAGGAAAACTTTGTGAAGCTCTTATAAAAAACCCAATAATCCAAGCAATGGCATAGAAGAACTTAATAAAGGATTCAGGTATGCAAAGAACAAAAAATAACAAAACCAGCTAAGGAACCTCATCGTACGATGGTAAAGCATAATCAATGGAGCCAGAGTGAAATTGACCAGCCTCTACACTGCCAAAAAACAAATAAGTATCAATGATGATATGGCAAATTCAAAAGAATAGCAAAATTGATGGCCATTCATACGATCTAGTAATAGAGGAACTCACAAAAACCGATGAATACAAAATATTTTCTACATATAGAACCCATACAATTAAACTGAATTAGGAAGTTTATGAATATATCCAACAAAAACTTGTTCGGGTTTTTAAATAAGTAGGGATTTTTTTTTTCATATCTCCACAACTTCATGGTTGGAACAACACTGCAATACTTTTATGAAAAACTGCAAGTTATGTGAGTTCATCACACAAGGTGCATTTGTTTTACTTATCAACACTTTTTTTTCTTTATTAGCTGGCAGGAACAAGAATGGGGGATGATCACGTTGGGTTTTAATTTGTTATGTGGGCCATCATATGTAATTAAGTATTTATTAATGACTATCTTAAGGTTAAGCCCAATTAAAGTGATTTAATAAAAAAGTAAAGTTATGGACTTCATGCATCTAAATAAAGTTTGAGCTACATATGTATAGAGATCAGATTCATTAGGTTGTATTTGATGATGGGCCAAATGCATATAAAAACTATAAATAGAGTTATGGTCCCCAATTAATATATAATTCTCATTTTTTATGTCATCCCATCAACACAAGAATATAAAAGGAAACATATTGAAGAGGAATTTCCAAAACCTATTATCAAGAAGAAAGATTGAAGAAATTAAGATTATGGAGTAGAAAGCTAAAGTCAAGAATAAGAATTCAAGAATCAAATGAGGCAATTCCACCATGTTCACGAGAAAGAGAAAGAAAACTTGTTAATACTATCATTTTAGGAACTTAGTAGGAAATTTGGTGTACCTCACAACCACTAGGCTTGATATCATGTTTACCATGAGTTTGATAAGCACGTTCCTGGAAATACCATATTCAAAACATTGGGAAGCTGCTAAAAGAATTTTACGATATGTGAAGGGGATAATTGATTATGGAATTTTTTATCAAGCAAATGTTCCAACTACTCTATTTGGATCTACTGATAGTGATCTTGCAGGAAATGTTGATGATAGAAAACGTACATCAGTTAAGTCTTTAGTATTGGAAGTAGAGTAATTTGTTGGAGTTCCATGAAACAACCAAATGTTGCTCTTTAGATGACGGAAGCTAAAGATATTGTGGTATCTTTTACCTGTTACCAAATTGTATGGTTACAAGTCATTTTAGAGAATCTAAACCACAAACATGATGTTTCTACAAATCTTTTGTGTGACAACAATTCAGCGATTTCTGTTAAAAAGGAACTAATTCTACATGGGAAGATTAAATAGATTCGTATAAAGTATAACTTCTTGAGAGAGCTTGTTCATGACAGAATAATTCAAGTCAAATAGTGCAAAGCAGAAGATCAAGAGCAGATGTCTTTACAAAACCAGTTGAAGGTCAAAACTTCAAGAAACAATTTACGAGACTTGGAATGCAAAACAAATTTGATTTACAGGAGGCGATGTTGGAAAATAAACAAAATTATGATCACTAAAGTTTTCAAGAATCATTTACAAAACTTTAATTTATTCAAGTGTCTTACTAGTATTTCAATAATTGATTGAGTATTTTAAGGAGTCTTCTTGAATATGTAATAACAGCCACAGTTATACGCATCCATTTTCCTATGTCCTCTAGTATGTATAAATGGTATTCTAGTCTGCAGTAACATTTCAAGGCAATAAAATTAAATACTTCTAATTATATTTGCATACAAGGTTTTGCAATTTGATGCACTACATTAAAGGAAAAATGCTAAATAAAATTTTTGCATTATTGTTTAGTTCATTCCGAATGCAAAAATAGCAAATTTTACACATATTTTATGGTGATGAAGGCATTCTTAATTTGATCAATATTATTAAATTATTTTTTGACATGTTTTCAATAAGAATTATTTGATCAATATTATTAAATTACTTTATGGCTGCAAAGGCATTCTTAACGAATTATAATTAAAGCACTAATTTATCCAATATAATAGAATTGAATTACTTAATAATTAACAAGTTAGTGAATCGACAATATATATATATATCCACACTTCTTTTGGTCCTTTACGAGATTTTTGAATATAATCATTAGTGGTATTGAGAAGAATTCGAACCCTTTCTTGTTCTTCTTATTTGACGAACTCATAATCTTTCACTCACTTTGTTATGAAGAAACTCTTCAGTGAGGAAATATTCAAGAAAGTTTGAGGAACCTAGTATATATAAATTGAAAATCGAAACAAGATAGAATCGCTTGCCATCTTGCGAAAATTTGCTTTGAAACAAGATTTTTTTTAACATCTTTTTACAAAACGTATTTTGAAACCTTACAGTCATTTTTTAAGACAATTTTTTTGTTAATTAAATCATCTTGAAATGACAATGACGATTGCAATAATCTCCTTTTTGATAGTAGAATAGTTCTTTTGACGGCCAGACCAAACTCGTGAGTGAAACTGACTAATTGTTCTTGGCTTGAATTTAAAGGAACTTTTTTGAGGACTCCACCATAACCTAAATATGATGCATCTATTTCTACAATAATAGAGGCAGAGGGGTCACATAGATAGGCATGGAATACTTTTGATTGCTCTTTTGACCTTTTGAACTGCAATAGTACACTCGTGACTCCACGGGTCACTGTGTTTTTGTAATCTTTTGAAAATGGAGGCACATAGGATTCTTATCTCTTTGATAAGATCTCCTACATAATTGATGTACCCTAAGAATCTTTGAAGACTGTTTTTATCTAAGATTTCATTCGAAAACTTGTCGGCAAATCTAGACTTCTTTGAATTGGTGTAAGTTTTCCTAGATGAATGGTATGACAAGGGAACCTTATCCTAGTTTGACACATGACTACCTTCTTAGTAAAAACTGTAAGTCCATGTTGTTTGCAACATGTATGAATTGTATGCAAATGTTTGAAATGTTATTCTAAGCTTTCAGAAAAGATTAAAGCATCATCAATGTAAACAATGATAAAATTTTGTAAAGGATTGAATATATCATTCATAATTTTCAAAAATTTTGAAGGAGCATTTTCGAGATCGAATGACATAACGATTCATTCATATTGACCAAAAGAAACATTGAAAGCAATTTTGTATATATCTTCTCATTTAATTTGAATTTGACAGAAACTTGACTTCATATCAAATTTTAAGAAGATAATAGATTTGAATAATCTATTCAATATATCTTTCTTATGAGGCAATGGATATCTTATGCATTGAAGGGCTGAATTGAGGGGCTAATAATTGATAACCAAACACCTAGTTCAGTTTCTACAGAATTATTGACATTAAAGGCAGAATGGCTCCAAGGCGACTTACTAGGTCTTATAAGCCTTTTATTGAGAAGATCTTGAATCTCCTTAGTACAATGATCAACGAGTTCTTTGTTCATTTGAATTGGACAAGATTTTGTAGGAATGTTTGACTCATGAAAATCCCATGATATGATCCGAGATAGGAAATCACTTGGTCGAGTAACACGAGTAAAGGGTTCAAGTAATAGAGTCCATATGGTGAAATTGACAAGCCAAGGTTTAAGTTTCGTGAAGGGCTCGGGAGTCGAAATGAGTTGGATTTAAGGTTTGGAAGATATTTGGAAAGAAAACAAGTAGCGTAGATTAAAATGGGCATAACTCTCAGCTTGGGTGTCAAATTTTTTCCCAAGAGTACAATTCAAAATTGTCATGAAATTGTACACAAGGCTACGTGAGAGCATAGTATTTTTTGTCTCATGGTCACACAGAAACATGCCGTGAAAAAGTTGGCGGAAAAAAATTAGTGATACTTTTATCTTTTTTGGTAGTTTCCTAGTTTGACTTAAATACCATTTTTTAACATCTTTTGTGATCTGTTTGAATTAAGCACGAGATTATCTAGCTAAATTAGGGTTGTTCATAGTTTCATATAAATAAAATCTATTATTATTCATTGAAAACAAGACTTTTGATTATTTGAGAGAATTAAATTAAATTTGAGAGTTTTATTCATCCATATTTTTTGTGGTTTAAAGTTCTAACTTGAACTTATCAAAAGGTTTGACAATCCTTTTGTGACGTTCCCTCTTCATGATTCTTGTTCTAGGTAATCAACGGGTCGAATTTCTTACGCGTAATCTCGGTTCTTGATACGGTTCGAACAACAGGTCGGGTTGTTCTTTGCGCGACATAACTTCTAGCTTTCTTAGACCAGTTCCATCTTGTTCGTGGTTCCCAAGATTGATTCCTAGTTTAGTTCACATCAGTTGGTATCAGAACTTGGCTCTAGAATTCAGGTTATCTATCATTTATTTATTTTGTTCGTTATTTTTATTGTTTGAGTAAAAAAAATTAAAATTTAGTTCTTGTTTTGAGTCATTATTTTCATCGTTTAATTGCCTTTAGATTGTTTAGTTAGTGTTTATTGAAAAATAATATAAAAAATACAGAAAATTCAGAAAAAGGTTCTGTGAGCAACAAAAAAAGGGAGTCTATACATCTCATGAATGTCTAGAGGCAAAACAAAACAAAACAAAAACAATATAAATTTTGAGTCATTTTGTTTCTTGTTTTTGAAATTTGAGTCCATTGCCTCAGTCCGTTAATCTGTTGATTATCTGAAACTCGTGCTTGTGGTGGTGTTCATTACGGGAATTGCGTCCTATTTGATTCATATCGATTATTTTTTGATCTATTGAGAAAGGAGGATGAGCGGTAAAAGGCAAGAGTGGTGGGCTCAATATCGGGTAAAAGCCAAATCTCGAGTGATACACGAGTGCAAACACGTGAGGTAAATTATTTTGTTTTCTTATTGTTCTTTTCATTTAATTTTTTTGTTATTTACTTATTTGCAAAAAAAAAAAGAAAAAAAAAGGAGATATGAGTAAAGGCGAGAAGGAAGAGGTGCCTAAGGGGTTTTATGCGAAGTTTATGGATAGTATGCTTGTTATACATAAAAGGTTTGATCAATTAGGTTTGGAGGTTGAATGTATTATTGGTGATGTAGCTAGGCATAAAACCTTGATTCAGAGTCAGCAGCGAGGGACGCCCTAAAGGGTTATTCGTGGGGGTAGAGGAGATAGGAGATGCCATAACCTTATGGCTAAATTTGATGGGAAAAATGAGGCGGTGAGTGTAGGAAGTGATGATTATTATTTGGAAGCTTGAATGGGGCGAATGAGGACTAGAGGAGGTAGGTTTGATCAAAGGATTGATGGAAATTTGGGGAGCATCAAACTGAACATTCCAATTTTTCAAGGTCGGAGTGATCCTGAAGCTTACTTAAAATGGGAAAAAAGTGTGGAATTCGTGTTTGATTGCCATAATTACTCGAAGGAGAAGAAATTGAAGTTAGCGGTAGTAGAACTCACTGATTATGCTATAATTTGGTGGGATCGGTTGGTGACTAGCCTTATGAGGAATTTGGATAAGCCAATTGAGATGTGGGGAAAGTTGAATGCTTACATGAGAAAACGGTTTGTACCTGAACATTATTATTGGGATCTTCATCATAAATTATAAACTCTTTCTCAGAGGTCTAGGAGTATGGATGATTATTATAAGGAGGTGGAGGTGGCGATGATTCATGCAGATGTAGAAAAGGATTGGGAGGCCACCATGGCTATGTTTTTGAATAGGGATATAGCTGACGTAATAGAGTTGCAGCACTATGTAGAGTTGGATGACTTAGTTCACGTGGCTATGAATGTGGAGAGGCAACTCAGATGAAAAAGGATAGCTAAGTTTACTATGAAACCCAAATAAAGTAGTGGTGATAAGAATGATCGGTTGGAGACTACGGAAAATGTTGAAGTACCTAAGATTAAGGAGGAGGTGAATAAAAATAAACCAAACATCGAAAATCAAGCTGGTAGGTCGAGGGATATTAAATGTTTCAAGTGTTTGGATTCAGGGCATATAGATTCACAGTGTCCAAACCGACGGGTGATGATTCTTTAGGAAAGTGGAGAGATTGAGTTAGATGATGGAAGTGGTAGTGGCAGCATGCCTGAGTTGGAGGATGTTAAGTGATAGGAATATAAAATGCATATTTTTCCCTCCTTATTTTATATGCTCGTATGATTATTTTGTGCTAAAATGTACTCATTAAACTCATATTTTAATTTAGGTGGCAATTCTATGGATATGGCGTAATTTGGAAGAAATAGGTGAAAATGGACCAAAATGGAAGAAAGTGAAAGTTCAAGGACTAAAATGCAAATATTCTAAACTTGTTTCTAACCTTGTGATGAAGATTGGAAAGTGTTAGAGGTCAATTGGATGAAGAAAGGATTCAAAGGGATGAAATATGGCCAAGACATTTTCACATATCAACTTTCAAGTTGAAAAGTTTTGGATCAGTTTTCAACATCTTATTGAGGCCAATGTTTGACATGGTAAACGATCGAATTTGAAGATAGTCTCTGAATAAAAGTTGTTTCCCTTTGAATTATCTTTCTAACGCATCTTGAATCGTCTTAATCGGACATCGGAAGAGGAAGTTATGATGAAAATATTGAAGTAGACGCAAAGTGGACAGATTTCAAGCGTTCAAGCGCCGCGCACCGCCACAGATTTTAGGTTTTTATTGTTTGGGCTGCAAAAACTCGAGAAAAAGACTCCAAATTGACCAAGAACATGTAGGGAAGTATAAATAGACCTAAGAAGACCAAAACACGGGAGAACACCTCCCAACTCTATTTTTCTCTTATATTCATGAATTTTAACTAAACTTTTACACTTGGTCGAAGGAGATTGAAGCCTCGGAACTACATATTGTGAGATCTAAATGGTTTTTCTTAATTTAATTCATGTTTTTTTATTATTGAATATATTTCTGCACTTATTTCTATGATTGTTATGTTTAATTGGTAGGAGGCCTACTAGTTTATTATTCGTTGCAATCTACCGCTGAGTTAATTATCAAATCCGTAATTGTTTGATCCCTTTAACTTGTGAAGCACTAGGATTTGATGATTTTCTACGATAGAGGTTATTGTATCTTAAAAAGAATGTTTAAATAGATTGAATGCAACCGCTGGTATTTGTGTTATCTAGTTAATCGATTTCTCTATTGTTTAAAACTGTTATTAAATTGAATCTTGAGCGCTGGTTTGAGGTTATTTAATAATTAGGGTTAATTAGAACACTTGTTTCTAACTAACTAAAATTAAGAAGAAATATGAAAATTATTCCAACGGTGAATATTCAAGATATGAATTGAATTATCCTTGTATCTATGATCAATTATGGATTTCTGAAGGTGGATGTTGACTTGGACCAATGTTAGTCTTTTGATATCTTTTGTTAATTTAGTTTTCATTATTATTAATTGCGTTATTTACAATTGTTTACATATAAAAAAACCCCCCAATCATTGTACGGAGCATCAACTATTGAATTACACACTCTTCGTGGGATCGACCCTTTCTTCCACTACTACATTAGTTTTAGAGGTTTAAGGACTATTTTTGGGTGCCTACGACAGCATACCAAATTTTGGAGCCGTTGCCGGGGAGTGTTGTTAATTTATTTTTGTGCTTTTTTAGTTGTTTATTTTATTTTGAAAACAAAATAAAAAAAATCAAAATTTTTAGGTTTTTAGGCAATTTATTGTTTTTAAGAATTTTAGCATAGAATTTTATTTATTTTTCTTATTCTAGTTTTTTTAACTTGTTTTTCATATTTTTTTCCTTGATAGTTTATGCCTATAATTCGATCTTCGCCTCAAGAAACTTGATTGCAAATATGACCTTCAATTCTCAACAATTTGGCACTAGACTCGACATGCCATCTACACATGTTAATGAGGTAAATGTTTCGTCCATTGAACAACAACTTGCGAGTCTAACTACTCTTATTTGTCAAATGGCTGTAGGTACTATGCAAACAGCAAAGACTTGTGGAATTTGTTCATTGGTAGGCCATCCAACCGATATGTGCCCAACAATTCAAGAAGAATCCGTTGAACACGTAAATGCAGCCGGTAGTTTTCCTGGACAACCAAAAAGGAATTGTGATCCTTATTCAAACACGTACAACTAAGGATGGAGAGATCATCTAAATCTTAGTTATGAGAATCGACAAGTGAATCAACCTATGAATCAAAATTGGCAGAATTTCTAGCAATATAATCAGTCATACCCTCATAGACAACATGGCCAAACTTCTAACTCTAGTATGTTTTTAGAAGATATTGTTAAATCTCTTGCCACTAACACTTTACAATTTCAACAGGAGAGAAGGGCTAGCGTTCAAAGTTTGGAAAATGCGGGAAAATTGAAATCTCAAATAGTGGTAAATCTAAAAGAAAATATAAATGCAATCACGTTGAGGAGTGAAGCAGAGATTGAAGCTCCAGTGAAGATAGCCCCTACATCATCGATGGAAGAAAATAAGGAATATATCACAGCAAAAAAGAGTGCTCCTAACGACACTGAGGTAACTGAGCGTAAGTTTCCACCTCTTTCTGATTATAAACATGTACCTCATTTCCCTCAAACTTTACTAGGATCTAGGAAATATGAACGAGATCATGATGAGCTGCATGAAATTTTTAGTAACTCTGAGGTAAATATTCCACTTTTAGATATGTTTAAATAAGTGTCTCGTTATGCTAAATTTTTGAAACACTTGTGTACAAGTAAAAAAGAAACAGAAATTGAAGGGGATTGAAAGGGTAAAAGTTGGAGAACAGGTATTTGCAATAATTCAAAAGAAACTTCTGCAAAGTGCACGGATCCATGTATGTTCACTATCCCTTGCATGATAGGCAATACTAAGTTTGAGAAGGTCATGTTAGATTTCGGAGCATCTATTAATGTCATGTCATATTCTGTATACACTTCCTTGAAAATAGGACCTTTAATTAACACTTGTGTGATAATTCAATTAGCTGATAAATCTAATGCCTACCCTAAGGGGGTAGTTGAGAATGTTCTTGTGAAAGTTAATGAATTAGTTTTTTCTGCTGATTTTTATGTGCTTGACATGGGCAGTAGTAATCAAACTCTCCCTATTTTGTTAGGAAGACCGTTCTTAAGGATATCCAAAACTAAAATGGACATTCATAACGGCACATTAACCATGGAATTTGATGATAAAACTATTACACTTAATATTTATGATTCCAAGAAACATCCATGTAATAATAACCATGTTCATTTTATTGATGTGATTGATCAATTAGCACATGATATTTTCGAATTTGTTGCTACAAAAGAATGAGAAGTTGTCAATATTGAGCATCTTGGGAAGGAAAAAGAGGAGCTGGCCTTAAACACTGAGTTACAAAAGAACTATGGCAGCATTAAATGCTCTTCCAAAGTCAGGTACCAGTTCTTGTTTTGTATTACCAGTTTCTAATGAGAAGCCTCTATCTTTTGTTTTGCAGACTTTCATTTCGGATTTGAAGTCTCGCCCTAGTCACTACAAGTATGTATTCCATGGAGGTGGAGGAACACTGCTAGTTATCATTCTCATTGAAGTTGGTACATCGCAAGGAAGATCGAAGCCAACTATGATAGACTCGGGCTGAATAAAGAAACATTGAGTCGAGCCAAAGACGATAAACAAAGGTGCTGCTTGGGAGGCAACTCAAAGGGAGTTCGTTCCTTTATCATTTTATTTTTGTTTTTATTTTTTGCATTCCATTTTTTATTTTAGTTATATTTGTTCTTTTCTTTGCATTGGACCTTACATTGGGGACAATGTAAGTTTTAAGTGTGGGGGAGAGATTTAGATTTATGTTGCATTTATATTGAGTGAGTTAATTTTTTTAAAAGAAAACACAAATGTGCATGATTTTTCAAGAAGAGAAGTTGAGGTTAAAAGATTTTTGGTTGTGTATGCTATTTGCTGGAATTAATTAGGCTTTTGAAGAACTCATAACATGATTGAATGAATGATCCTCCAACTTAGAGTTGATTAGTGGAGTTATTTTCTTTGAGGATGGTAGTAACTAAATTCTGTAGACAAAAGCCAGTAAGATTTTTGAACCTTTAGACTGATGCATTCATAACAGTCTCATTATTTATTTTCATCTGTGATATTCTTTCATGGTTTTGTTTCTCTAGAACTTGCCTTGATTCTCTTCAATATCACATTGATACATGCATGCACGAATATGATTAAGGCCATCTTTGTTACATAAATGAGCTTTATTAGCCAAATAGCCAACCTTGTAATTGAATTTTCCATTGTTGAGTCCATTTGAGCCTTATTGCCTTTTCTTTGTATAAACTCACATTACAAGCTTTAAACTGGAAAAATAATATCTTTACCCAAGCCTTAGAGTTAGTAGAGTGTCGTTGAATGTCATGAAAAGTGTGGATATGCAAGAAAATAAGTGTATGGGTATCAAGATTTATGACAGTGCTATTATTGGTGAATTGGAACAAATTTTCTATGTCAATTCAGGGAGTTCCATTATTGGTGTATAATTTGAAGTTTACATTGTGCAAGAAAAATGCAAAAAGGAGAAGAAAAAAAAAAGAATGATTGAAGAAAAAGAGAAAAAAAAAGTGATGAAGGGGAGTGATTTTAATGTGAAAAAGATCTATATTCATAACTCTTCCTACATCTCAAAAGGAATTCGATTTGTGTGGGATAGATGTAAAAACGATGAAGCTATCATGTGGAGTGGTTGGTTTACATATCTTATGTAAATGTTTGAGCTAAGTCTTTTTATCTTTGCTCCACTAGTTTCGATGGCTCTTGAGTCACATACCCAAATATTTCCCACCTTGACCATAAGCCACATTACAACCTTCGAAAAGTCTTTATGATTCTTGTAAAACATGTGATCTAAGTGGTGGCGAATGAAAAGATATGCAAGCATATGGTAGAACATCTCTATTAGAATGAATTTGAGCGAACCATTTACCCTTTTAAACTCATGAGAGTTGAGTGCTTATATCCATGAGGGTCTACATGTTTAGTTTACTCTATCTTCATATGAAGATGCTTGTAAATTGATTATGAGTTGTGTGGAATGCTTATTCATGATATTTTATGTGTTTCAAAAATGGTTGATGGTTCTATGTTCTTGGCATTATGACCTGGTGTTTTGGGAAATGAAATTTGAGTTTTGCCCGAGGACAAGCAAAAGCTAAGTGTGGGGAAATTTGATAGGAATGTAAAATGCATATATTTTATGTGCTCGTATGATTATTTTGTGCTAAAATGTACTCATTACGCTCATATTTTGATTTAGGTGTCAATTCTATGGATATGGCGTTATTTGGAAGAAATATGTGAAAATGGACCAAAATGGAAGAAAGTGAAAGTTCAAGGACTAAAGTACAAATATTCTAAAATTGTTTCTAACCTTGTCATGAAGATTCGAGAGTATTAGAGGTCAATTGGATGAAGAAAGGATTCAAAGGGATGAAATATGGCCAAGACATTTTCACATATCAACTTTCAAGTTGAAAAGTTTTGGATCAGTTTTCAACATCTTATTGAGGCCAATGTTTGACATGGTAAACGATCGAATTTGAAGATAGTCTCTGAATAAAAGTTGTTTCCCTTTGAATTATCTTTCTAACGCATCTTGAATCGTCTTAATCGGACATCGGAAGAGGAAGTTATGATGAAAATATTGAAGTAGACGCAAAGTGGACAGATTTCAAGCGTTCAAGCGCCGCGCACCGCCACAGATTTTAGGTTTTTATTGTTTGGGCTGCAAAAACTCGAGAAAAAGACTCCAAATTGACCAAGAACATGTAGGGAAGTATAAATAGACCTAAGAAGACCAAAACACGGGAGAACACCTCCCAACTCTATTTTTCTCTTATATTCATGAATTTTAACTAAACTTTTACACTTGGTCGAAGGAGATTGAAGCCTCGGAACTACATATTGTGAGATCTAAATGGTTTTTCTTAATTTAATTCATGTTTTTTTATTATTGAATATATTTCTGCACTTATTTCTATGATTGTTATGTTTAATTGGTAGGAGGCCTACTAGTTTATTATTCGTTGCAATCTACCGCTGAGTTAATTATCAAATCCGTAATTGTTTGATCCCTTTAACTTGTGAAGCACTAGGATTTGATGATTTTCTACGATAGAGGTTATTGTATCTTAAAAAGAATGTTTAAATAGATTGAATGCAACCGCTGGTATTTGTGTTATCTAGTTAATCGATTTCTCTATTGTTTAAAACTGTTATTAAATTGAATCTTGAGCGCTGGTTTGAGGTTATTTAATAATTAGGGTTAATTAGAACACTTGTTTCTAACTAACTAAAATTAAGAAGAAATATGAAAATTATTCCAACGGTGAATATTCAAGATATGAATTGAATTATCCTTGCATCTATGATCAATTGTGGATTTCTGAAAGTGGATATTGACTTGGACCAAGGTTAGTCTTTTGATTGTTTTTGTTAATTTAGTTTTTATTGTTATTAATTGCGTTATTTACAATTGTTTGCATATAAAAAACCCCCCAATTATTGTACGGAGCATCAACTATTGAATTACACACTCTTCGTGGGATCGACCTTTACTTCCATTACTACATTAGTTTTAGAGGTTTAAGGACTATTTTTGGGTGCCTACGACAACACACCATTAAGGGTGAAACTTGTGTTGAGTATCCAGTTGCGGAGTCATTGGTAGTGATGCGTGCTCTTACTACACAAATGAAGATGGATGATGAAGAGCAGCAACAAGAGAATTTGTTTTATACCAAGTGTCACATTAATGATAAGGTGTGCAGTCTGATAATAGATGGTGGGAGTTGTACAAACGTGGCTAGCGCGACCCTTGTGGAAAAGTTGAGGTTACCTCTTATGAGGCATCCACAATCATAGAAATTGGAGGGGCTGAATAATGTGGAGAGATTCAGGTTACCAAGAGGGCCTTGGTGAATTTCAACATTAGGCGGTATAATGATGAGGTTTTGTGTTATGTGGTTCCAATACATGCGGGACATCTATTGTTGGGTAAGCCATGGCAATATGATACGAGAGTGAAACATGAAGGATTTACAAATCATTACAACTTGGTAAAGGATGGAAGAACTATCACACTTGTGCCTTTGACACCACAACATGTCCATGATGACCACTGAAATTGAAAAGTGAGCGACAGAATAAAAATAAAGAGTGGAAAAAGAGAGCAAGAGAGAAGAAAGTAAGGTGGATGAGAGTAAGGGAAAAAGAGTTTTGATCTTTTTAGATGGAGTGTTTATTGTTGATAATTAGAACGTCCATGTTACCACCCCCAATCTCAATTACAAGCATCGATGTTGATTTGTAACGACCCGGGTCCCACTTAACGGGCTTCTCGACCGTTAGATCGACGATGTACTGTCCTCACTGTACCAACATAGGTCTTTTCAGCATACTTTGTCCTTATTCGCACGCTCCCCGAGAGAACTTTCCATGGGGTCAACCATCATGAAATTGCTCCAAGCTAAGCACGCTTTACTGTGGAGTTTTTAACGATGGACTTCCAGAAAAGAAGGTGCACCTTGTTGGTATAAGTAGTATCTATTAAATATTTTTAAGCTTTTTCTGATCTGGGTATTACAATCACCCATCGTTAGACTTGCGATGTCCTCATCGCGCTTGATCCATCTGAGGATCCGTTGTCGGCGTTAGGATTCTAGAGATAGCTCTTACGAGTTCAAGAGGTGGCTCCCGCCCTATGGCTTAGCACTTTGTCCCACATAGCACTTAGTTTCTGATTTTCGGCTGAAAATCGGGCTCTAATACCATTTGTAACGACCCGAGTCCCACTTAAAAGGCTATCCCGATCGTTAGATCAACGACGTACTGTCCCCACTGTACCAATATGGGTCTTTTCAGCATACTTTATCCTCACTTGCACGCTCCTCGAGAAAATTTCTCAGGGGGTCACCCATCATGAAACTGCTCCAAGCCAATCACGCTTAATTGTGGAATTTTTAACGATGGACTTCTAGAAAATAAGGTGCACCTTGTTGGTATGAGTAGTATCTACCAAATCTTTTTAAACTTTTTCTGTCTGGGTATTACATGATTCATTACCTTTGGATAATGGATAGCCTCAAAATCTCAACAATAATTGAAATCCAAATTCAAGAGGTATAAACTTGGAATAGTAGTTTTACCCATGCTTACTTTTGATTGTGTGTTGATGACATGAAAAATGACGCTAATTGTGTGCTAGGTGATGCAACCCTGTTGATAATCAAATGTCGAGATGTAATTTGGGTAAAGTGTATGTTGTGGTTGGAAGGCCGAGAGATATATGGTTAGTCTATGTATGATCCTCCGGTGTCTATTTTAAAATTGATAAAATTAAGTTTGTCATTTTCGAACGCTAATAGAATAATGACATCCACCTCTTCCAAAATTTCCTTGCCTGCATTTAAAAAATGATTTGCAGGGTTAATTTTCCTCTTTCTCCAAGTTTAGTGAAACAAAAAATTATTTCATCACTCGGCATTTAACAGATTACATAGTAAACGAAAAATTATCTCAACACGTTTCAGCTTTTCTCAAGTTCAGCTCAACAGATTTAAGCTTTCCCTTAATTCTGTTAAATGTCGAGTGCTGAAACAATTTAACAGAAATATATGACCCAAAAAAATAGGGTTCAGTATTTAAGCTTCCCCCTAATTCAAGTACAAGTGGGTATATTTCACAAGAAATTGATGAAGGGAACTACATTTTTCCACCATCTACTTGAATTAATGAACGAGTGAAGATGGTGACTGCTTCAAGTCGGAACCAGTGATAATGGCAACTACTTTAAGTCGGAACCATTGAAGACGGCGACTACTTCTGGTTAGTAGATTTCAGTTTTTGGCGTCGAGAAGAAATTTGCGGGCTTCCATTTTTCATCTCCTCACGGCAGGTTTTAATTGCCCACGTTTTCCTCCCTCCCTCCATTCCTCCTTTTTTTTTAAATCCTCATTTTCACGTCACAGTGCGAAGCAACATGTAAAGACAAAGGTACAAGTAGCATTTTTCAATAGTTAGTAGGTGTTCTTTCTCGTTCTGAAAGTCTTCTAGGGTTTATAAAGTGTATAGAGATGTATTTCCATAAGTGTTTGATTGGAATTAAGAAATCAGAAAATTCGTGTTGGGAATGAATCATGTGGCCGCATGATAGTAAGTCATGTGGTCACATAGAACATTGAAAATGGACCCTGAAGTTGGCTGAAGCGCCTCTTGCTGTCGCATGGAATTAACGTCATGCGACTGCATGGTTTTAAATAACTTCCATCGAACAACTTTCGATATTTTGGTTATATCTTTCACTATCGATATCCTATTGAGACGATTTAAGATGCGTTAGAAAGCTAACTCAAAGGACTACAACTTTGTTTCAGATATAATCTTCCAATTCGATTGTTTTCCATGTTAAGAATGAGTCTCAATATGAGGCTGAAAATCGGTGCATAACTTTTCGATTGGAAATTGATGTGTGATCATACTTTGATGATATTTCGTCCCTTTGACATCTTCTTTCAACCAATTGACTCTTAGTACACTCAAATCTTCATCGTTTGGTTTGATACAACTTTTGTGTATTTGCACGTTAGTCCTTGAACTTTCATTTTCTTTCACTTTGGTCCATTTTCACCTATTTCTTCCAAATTACACCATCTCTATTAAATTACAATCTAAATCAAAATATGAGATTAATAAGTACATTTTGGCACAAAATAATCATACGAGCGTATAAAATAAAGAGGCAAAAATATGTATTTTACATTCCTATCAGTGTTCAAGGAAAATAAGTCATTAAAGATTATTTGACTTAAAGATAGATTTGATAGTTTAGTAAATGCTGGTTTGAATCTAGAGAAGTGATAAAGATTATCAAGAATTTATCATTTCATTCAGTAATTGAAACAAAACTTGATTTTTTACAATGGATTCGACCCCTTTAACTCTTAACCATTTCCCTTTTCCATGTCGATACCAAATAATTGTGACTATGTTAATGGATATGCCTTTAGGTTAGGTTATTTCAAATAGTTGTAACTATGTTAATGGATATGCCTTTAGGTTATTTATTGTGACCCAAAATTGTAAATATAATTGAGCAAGGACAGGAGAAAAATCTCACACGTCCATTTTTGAAAGATGTTGATTATTATGACTTTAGGTTGGTTTATTGTGACTGGAAAGCTTTCGAGTGTGACATACGTGATTTCTATTATGATAAATAGTTGAAATTGTCCTGCATTTCGAAAATATGGCTTATGAAATTTTGACGATTGAGTACTTAGATATTTTAGCCTTATATCTTCTTGGATTAGATATTGTTGATTTGTGGATGGGATTTTTTGATTTGGAGATTTTATTTGGGCAATTCGGAATGCCTTGGAAGTTAGGGTTCATTTGAGATAATAACGGTATCTAGGATCTATAAGATAGCAATTAAAATATAAAAATTAAAAAAAATTGGATCCTATAAGACAGCAATTAAAATATAACAACTAGAAATTTTGGATTCTTAAAATTATTTTGTTTTGATAATACCTGATTTTTCATTATAGAAATTTAAATGTAGAGCTATGCATAATTTTCTCAACCTAAATTTCCCTTGACTAAATAGTCTACTATAGACTTTCGCCCATCTAGAAGGGAACGCTTTCTTGACCCATCGAGTACTTAGATATTTTAGCCTTATATCTTCTTGGATTAGATATTGTTGATTTGTGGATGGGATTTTTTGATTTGGAGATTTGATTTGGGCAATTCGGAATGCCTTGGAAGTTATGGTTCATTTGAGATAATAACGGTATCTAGGATCTATAAGATAGCAATTAAAATATAAAAATTAAAAAAAATTGGATCCTATAAGACAGCAATTAAAATATAACAACTAGAAATTTTGGATTCTTAAAATTATTTTGTTTTGATAATACCTGATTTTTCATTATAGAAATTTAAATGTAGAGCTATGCATAATTTTCTCACCCTAAATTTCCCTTGACTAAATAGTCTACTATAGACTTTCGCCCATCTAGAAGGGAACGCTTTCTTGACCCATCGAGGTAACGCTAAATTCTCCAGACTTGGACTTTGTCCTTGGCGTGGATTAGAAATAAAGCAATTGTAGCGTTACACTGTTAATATTACTTCTGGCCTAGTCTTGTGTCAAGCCAAAGCCATGTCTTTCAAGAATGCTTTATTAGTGCTGTATTTTCTAGTTGGCCAAGTAACAATGGAAGATGTCGGGTTCAAATTCAATGGGTTCCAGGCAAACCTGAGTCTCAACGGCATAGCCGAGATCACCTCTAGTGGCCTCTTAAAGCTAACAAATGCCACAGCACAAAAAGTCGGTCAAGCCTTCTATCCTAGTCCCATCAACTTCAAGAACTCAAATGGCTCGGCCTTTTCTTTTTCCACTTCTTTCGTCTTTGCCATAGAGTCTGAATATCCGGGTTTAAGTGGACATGGGATAGCTTTCGTGCTTGCGCCGACAAGAGGCCTTCCAGGAGCTCGTGGATCCCAGTTCCTTGGCCTCTTCAATGAAACAGATAATGGCAATTCCAGTAATCATGTTTTTGCGGTGGAGCTGGATACAATCCAGAATAATGAGTTTCGTGATATCAATCCCAATCATGTTGGTATTGATATAAATAGTATGATTTCTAATCAATCAAAACCAGCAGGATATTATGCTAATGGCAATGGCGTGTTTCACAACTTGACTCTTAATAGTGGCAAGCCAATGCAAGTTTGGGTTGAATACGATGGTCTAGCCAAGAAAATCAGTGTCACACTAGCTCCGCTTAAAGCGAATAAACCAAATACTTTTCTCTCCCTGTTATGCGATCTTTCACCTATACTTAAACAAACCATGTACGTCGGATTTTCATCATCTACTGGTTCAATACCAGCATCCCATTATGTTTTGGGCTGGAGCTTCAAGGTGAATGGCATATCTCAAGGGCTCGATCTATCTCGCCTTCCCAAGGTACCTCGAATTGGACCTAAGGGGAAACCTAAATTTTTGACAATTGGCTTGCCTACTATTTCGTTGGTTTTGTTGTTGACAGCCATATCAGGCATGGCTTATTACATGAGAAGGAAGAAAAAGTATGCGGAAGAGCTAGAAGACTGGGAAATTGAATATGGACCTCACCGATTCAAGTTCAAAGATTTATACGTAGCCACCAAAGGATTTAGAGAGAAGGAGCTCCTAGGGACTGGGGGATTTGGTAGGGTGTTCAGAGGTGTCTTGCCTACCTCTAAAGTTCAAGTTGCTGTCAAGAGAGTGTCGCATGAATCAAGACAAGGAATGAGAGAATTTGTGTCAGAAATTGCCAGCCTTGGCCGGCTACGCCACCGGAATTTAGTGCCACTTTTGGGTTACTGCCGGCGTAAAGGTGAGTTGTTATTGGTATATGAATACATGCCGAATGGAAGTCTAGACAAGTTTCTCTACGACCAACCAAAATTCACTCTCCATTGGGACCAAAGATTTCGTGTCATCAAAGGTGTGGCATCTGGACTTCTATACCTACATGAAGAATGGGAGCAAGTAGTGGTTCACAGAGACGTAAAGGCTAGTAACGTCTTGCTTGATGGTGAATTAAATGGAAGATTAGGGGACTTCGGCACTGCAAGACTGTGTGATCATGGATCTGACCCTCAAACTACGGATGTGATTGGTACTCTAGGGTACCTTGACCCAGAGCATTCAAGAACTGGCAAGGTCACAACAAGCACTGACGTATATGCCTTTGGAGCCTTTCTACTTGAGGTTGCTTGTGGTAGAAGGCCTATAGAGCAACGAGCACCCACAGAAGACATAATTTTAGTGGACTGGGTTTTCTCCCACTGGACTAGAGGTGAAATTTTACAGGCCGTTGACTCAAAATTGGGTAATGAATATGTGAAAGAAGAGGTGGAACTGGTATTAAAACTTGGGTTAATATGCTCTCAGTCTGATGCTGTTGCTAGGCCAAATATGCGGCAAATTCTGCTGTGCTTAGAGAGCGCTGTTGCATTGCCAGAGTTGTCATCACTCCGTATTTCTGGAGCTGGCGTAACATTTGCACATGGTGAAGGCTTTGATGAATTTATTGTGTCACATCCATCTTCAGTGAGCAAGGCATTTTCGTACTCTTCCTCCGTTGCTGACCCCTTGTTATCTGGTGGTTGATGATTATCTGATGTAGTGTATTATCGTATTGATCTATCTAGACCAATAAATAATAAGATCGCTGATAGAATTGTATTGTATTTTATGAAACCGCAAATGAATTAAATTAATTTCCTTGCATGCAAGCCATATTCATTCTTTCATCAAAATGTTATTTTTTTAAGAAAAAACAGTGACAAGCCTAACTATGATAGCATGTTAAGAAGAGTATGCACCCAAGGTCACTTCTACCTTCCCCTAACTATGCATAGGTGAAAGAGGTGAGATAGAACTAATATGTTATTACTCCTTAAATGCATTATATTATTGTTATTATGGAATGAAGTACGATTCAAACATTTGAATATTTCGGAAGAATATTGCAAAATTATTTGAATCAATTAATACAAAACAATCTTCTTAAAGAATATTGTGTTGCTATGAAAGAAGAACAATATTATATTTTTTAATATTCTTCAATAATATTATGTGGTTATTTTTTAAGAATCACAATTTAGATGTTTCAATGTAAATATTATATTGATCTAAGAGAATTGCAATTTTAATTAAATTGATTCTAAAGAATATTGTTTTGAGACTCCAAGAGTCACTATTGTGTGATATGAAGGGATAAACTTACTATTGCTAGTAATTTGTTCTTCACTAAATAAAAGGGAAGTGTTTCTTAATGGTACACCATACTAAACTCTAGCGACCATTTTATTGTTTGGCATATTCATTTGGACCATCACTTGATCAATAATATTGCAAAACCTAAAATTCAAATGTATCATTTAATGAAGAATTAGAAGATTCTTATATATTATTTGTTCTCTTTATTGAAAATTGATCATCACTAGCTAAATTAATTAGGATTGAATTCAAGGTAATGGGGCCCCATCATCCTCCATGTTGATCATTTAGATATTATTTGTATCTAATAGATTTGATACACATATTAAATAATTGTATGGTGTTTGCAATTTGAAATTTGCAAAATTATTGCTCAAATTTTAAATT
This sequence comes from Fraxinus excelsior, assembly GCA_019097785.1. Lineage (NCBI taxonomy): Eukaryota > Viridiplantae > Streptophyta > Magnoliopsida > Lamiales > Oleaceae > Fraxinus > Fraxinus excelsior. Next base: position 19,189,421 of record CM032638.1, read on the forward strand.
ATAAGCATAATTTTCAAATTATACAATCAAGATTGTGTGTTTTGTTAATAATAGTGATCCTAAATCTCAACGTATTAAAATGTTTGTTGAGATATCGATAAATGGTTTAGCACTATTACTTGTTAATTGCCTCCAATTAATTTAATTGAGAACAAAATACTTCTCATTTCTATTTAGGGAATGCTATTAAGTATCATGTCAATATCATAGTTTTCCCTATTATAATTCGCTCATGGTCAGAGCCTATTTTTTTATCTAATTATTTTGATAATGCGATTATATGTACAATTAATCTACTACATTGCACTAAGATGAAAAGTAAAGAATGTTGAGAAGAAATGCTTAGTTTGAACCCTTCTCTCAAATGGATGATATTTAATAACGTAATTTGCCGATTGTCAATTTGATTGGACAAATCTCTCAACGTTAGGAGAATGAATCTAAAAGGCGGAAATAATGTACAAATGTAACATTATCGAAATCCTCGTAAAAGATAATTTGAACCAAAAGTTCGAAAGATAATTTATTTAGATGCATTTACTAACCAAAGAGATCAACTATATCTCACATACCAATTTTAAATACTCCAACTCGAATTAATGTCCTAAAATACAATTAGTTAATATTGTTGATGCTGAAAAATAAATAGAAGAATTTCAAGCCAACTTAGAGGGTAAACACGGAGTTGATTAATGTATAATCAAATGATTACAAATGGTAATACAATAGTTCTATTCCCTTATCAAATGAGATATTTGAAATATGAGAAATATAAGAGAGTTTGTAATCTTCTTGGCCCCATGTTCTTGTCCTTCTTTTTTCTTTTTCTTCCTTTTATAGGAAGGAATACACATGCATCATGTACTCTATGTCTTGTCACTGCAATTCCGAACTGAAGAAATACAGTTGTTGGTATAATTAGATTGGCTGCTGAGCTCGATTTGTCAGCTCATTATGAGTTAAACCTGCAGGTGGTCCCCAATAATTAATAAATTGCTTAGTGGAGGAAGCTAAACTGCTTAATTGGAGGATTATATGGACGCTGATGTAAGATATTTCTATGTGCATTTCACTAATTGATGGACTATATATTTTGTCAGTAATCTTCAATCATTATGTTTCCTTTAACCTCGATAAACTACACAAACTCCTTTTGCAAGCCAAACTATAGCCGAGCTAACCTGACTTCACCGAACTTACATTAGTACATATTCATCACATATAATAATCTGAACTAATCGACCTCGGAGGTCGGGTGTCAACAGTTACCCCCCAGGTCAATGCTGATCCAAGTGAAGGATTGACCTTAAAAGGTACAATTCCCAATCTTTGTGATTATTACAGCAATAAATGACTTGAGCGTGTGTTACACAATAACTTGTGTATGAGCTATAGAGCACGTGGGGTTTCTTATTATAGAAGCTTAAACAAAATGATGTCATTTCATTAATTGGATCTAGCCGTTTATTCATTTTTTATTCTTTCATTTGGACGATTCAGATTCTATCTTTTATATTTCTTTCTTTTAAATGACTTTGACTCCTTTCATTCCTTGCTTTTGCATTCGAATCTCCAAGTTTTTGCTCTCAAAAATTTTCTCCACATTTCTATTTACTTTTTTTAGTGAGGTCGACGTCGTTCAGGTATTCCCTTTTAATGAGAATACCTTTCATTATTTTGCGCACTATACATTTTTTCTAGATTTTTTATATGAGTTCGGACTAATCTTGAGTACAGTCCTGGGGTAATCAACGTGAAGAAAATGTATAATCTTCGTCCTTCTTTTAGTCTATCTTCTGCCAGTTCAGACTGCCAAGAAGTTTTAACTCCTATTCCCATAACTTTAGTTTATCCACAACTGTCCAACATCCCTAAAAACATGGAACAACAACAATGGGAGAGGAGAAACGTGAGTCCCATGGGGGTAACGAGAGTAGGAATCAAGAGTGGGGAGCTGAATCTTATAGGCCAGTTGTTACGGGAAATATGTTAGTCAATTTAAGGGCTAAATATGGTATACTCCAGACTATAGAATTAGTAATTCCATCTCCCTCCGACCGAGCTAGCACTCTTCCTATAGGATGTGTGGCTCTTAATTCAGCAATCCTTCGGCAGGATTGAGACTACATTTCCGGAAAAGTATATGGAAATTCTTTTCTTCTTGGATAATAGCCCCTACTCAGCTCCGTCCAACCAGGCTGAGAACTCTAATTGTGACCTTAATTTTGTAGAAGCAACTAGGTCACCCTAATCTGAGCGTATCCCAATTTAAATTTCTTTTTACCTTTAAAGAGGATGGGAAAAATACCAACTGGTGCAGCATTAGACCTACGACGAGGGGTCTTTTAGTTTTAGATACTCACTCATCAATTAAACGATGGAAAGATGAGTTCTTCTTTGTTATGGGAGAGTGACAGTTCCATCCTGCTAAGGTGAATAGAGAGGATGTAGTCCCTACTCTCTATCACCCATTTTGTAAGTGATAATTTATCTTTACTTTTTATTTCATCTTCATACTCGAAGCTGCTCTTTTTTTTTTTACTCTTCCTAATTTTCTTGTAGATTACAGACCTTCATACCTAAGCTTGGTCATTCAAAGGCAGGCAGACTCCATTCGAGCTCTTCCCAAAAGACAGAGGTCCTACAAATTTGTGATCTCGAACACAAATTTGTTTCAAGCAGGCCTACTTCAATCAATACCTCGACCTCAAGTTCCAGCTGACCTGTAACTCCTGCCCCCACACCTTCTCGTAAGTACATTCAACATTCATTTGATTATACTTTTACTTTGGATATGGTGCTGACACCTTGATTAGAATTTTTTTTTATCTTCAGATCAAAATTCGAACATGCTGAGCTTCAGAGCAGTGAAGGCGACAAAAGTAACTAAAGCTGTTAAGCCGAAGAGGAAGAAAATTCATACTGAAGTTGTGGACTGACCTAGAGAGCTTGAGTTTGAGGTTATAGCTGAGAAACCTCTAACGCGACGTCGTTCAGTAGAGCTGCCAACTGCCCCTAATCTTGCAGCTCCTTCTAACTCTCCTCAACCCATTCCCATTACTTCCACAAACTCTTCTTCAAGGTCTCATGAAAGATGCCCAGTCTTGCAGAGGCCAAATGTTGAAGGTTTGGTTGAGCGCCGACCTATTGTTTATCTCGACTTCCTCCGAGCTTCCTCTCCAACAAGAGAATCAGCAGCATTAAATTCCCATTTAAGGGAATCAGTTACTCTCAATACTAGGAGCTGAAACGATATAGAACAATAGTTCTTGGCTGAAATACCAATTTGGGAGAATATCATTTCAGCCCAGCTCTATAGCCACATATCAATCTTCCACATGATGTTAGTGGGTGAGAAGGTAACTTTTTGAACTCTTAGTGTTTCTTATGAATTTTAATTTAATCATTGTGATTCATAACACAACCTCTCTCTATTTTTTAGGTAAAGGTTGAGCTCGATAAGATGCTTGAGTTGAGAGATCGGGCCAATGTCCTTTTTGAGAAGGTGGAAGCGGAAAAGGTGATCTTTGCTGAGAAAGAGAAAAATTATGAAGAATGCCTGAACAAAATGGGAGAAGAACTTAATACCCACCTCACTTCAGAGCTAAAGCTCATGGACAATGTCAAGGCTCTGCAGATATAGGGAGAGAAAGCCAATACCTAGGCTGATAGTGAGAAAAATCGAGCTGATAAAGCAACAGCTTGGGCAGTAAAGGCTATAAAAAGGGCAGAAGAAGTTGAGCTCAAGGCTTCTAAGGTAGTGGAAAACTGGAGGGCCTCTCCTGAGTTTGATGCTCTAACTCAAGATGCCTAGGTTTTGGCGTTAGGCTAAATCATCAAATATATAAATAAAGAGCGGTTGAGCTTCGACGTTGCTTTCTTGGCGGAGGTATATAAGGAACAGAAGAGAGAACTATAGCAACTATCTAAAGCAACTAGAGTTCGAATCTCTCTTGCTGGTAAAGATGCCGTCCATGAATATGTTCCTCACCAAGACCCCTTAGCCCAGTAGTTTATTTGTACTTAGTTTCTTTTTTATTGAATTTTCAAAAATTTCCTTCAAAAAAATTTGTAATATTTTTGACTTATAATGAAGTTTCATTTTACTTGTTAAGTGTTTTCACTTCAATAATTCATTTCTTGAAATTTATATGCTTTCCTGGGCCGAGTGTTGCAAATCATGCAACCTTAGTTCCGGTCTTTTCATTGACAATATATATTTTTAGGACATCCTTCTAAGTGTTGCAACACATGCGACCTTAGTTTGGTTGATCTGCCTATAACAAAATTTTAGATATCTTTTCATAAGAAATTTCACTAAGTGTTGCAGTACATGCAACTTTATTTCAGCCTGCTGATAAGTAGGACTTAAATGTTTCCTTATAGGAATTTCTATTAAGAGTTGCAGCAAATGCAATCTTAGCTCAGCCTGCTCATGAGTAGGGTTTAGATATTTCATTATAAGAATTTTCACTAAGTATTGCAGCACATACAACCTTAGCTCAATTTGCTCATGAGCAGGGCTTAAGTATTTTCTTATATGAATTTTCATTAAAAGTTGCAACACATGCAACATTAGCTCGACTTGCTCATGAGCAAAGCTTAGATCAATATGCTAACAATTCTATATTTTAGAAGCATATATTTTTATTATAAACAACATGCGATACAAGGCATAACTATCATTTTACTTGTAATATTTTTTGAGGTGTTCTGCTTTCCAAGGATGCAGTATAGTTCTTCCTTCCATATCTTTCAATTCATAGGCCCCTCTAAATAGTATATTGGTTACTTTGTAAGGACATTCCTAGTTAGATCCCAAGGACCAAAATTGAGTTCTCTTGTTGCTAAAAAGATTTTCCTTAATACAAGGTCGCCAACCTGAAATTCTCGTTTCTTAACTTTTTTAGTGTAATACCTTGCATTGCGTTGTTTGTATATCGCGTTTCTGATTTTGGCATCATTCCTTTTTTCCTCTATCAAATCCAATTCTCCTCGTAACACCTGTCCATTCCCATTTTCACATTATTTCACTATCTGAGTAGAGGGGATTCCTATCTCAAATGGGATGACAACTTCTACTCTAAAAGCCAAAGAAAATGGGGTTTTCCCGGTGCTATTTCTAGATATAGTGAGATAAGACTACAACACACTGGTGAGCTCCTCAGCCCATCTTCCTTTAAGAGCATCAAGTTTGACTTTCAGTGTATACTTGATGATCTTATTAATTGCTTCAACTTTACCATTAGCTTGAGGGTGTTTTGGTGTGGAGAAGTACTTTTGTATCACAAATATTTCACGAAGGTTTGCGAAGCGAACGTTGTCAAACTGTTTTCCATTATCCGTCATGATGGAATGTGGTATCTCGAACCTGCATATTATAAACTTCCATATCAATTCAGTAGTCTTATGCTTAGTTATTTTGGCGTGGCCTCCACCCATTTAGTGAAATAATCGACCGCCACGATTGCAAACTTTGTTCCTCTTTTCAATAGGCATGGGGCCAATCAGATCGACCCCTATTTGGAAAAGGGTCATGGGGCCATCACGCAATTCAGCTCTCCCGTGGAAGATTGATATTGGGGGCGAATCGCTGACATTTTTCGCATTTCCAAGCGAACTCCAATGCATCTTTTTTCATGGTAGGCCAAAAAATATCCTTGTTTTATAATTTTATGAACTATTGGCTGTCCTTCGACATGATTTCCACATTTCACCATGCACCTCTTCCAGAGCATGCAATGCATCTTCTTCGCTTAAGCATCTAAGCAAAGGTACATAATACCCTCTCTTATATAGGATGTCCTTGATTAATGTGTATCTGGCTACCTTTACTCTGAGTTTTCTCGCCATAATAGGATCTTCAGGACATGAACTTGTTTTCAAATATGCAACGATCTCATCCATCCATGTTGATTTTAGGTCGGTTATCATAAAAACTACCTCCAGTTCCTTAATAGCTGGGTGGTAGATCCTCTATATTGGGATGCTATCAAATTTCTCAATCCTTTCACTAGTAGCTAACCAAGCTAAAGCATCAGCATGATCGCTTGGAGTTAGAGGAACTCGTTCGATCTGCACATCTCTAAAACTTTTCATCTTTCGCTTGACAACTTTGAGGTAATTGTTCATCCTTTCTTCTTTCGCTTGGTAAGCTTCGTTGACCTAGTTAACCACCAACTGCGAATCACTATAAACTATCAAATGGTCTACCCTCATTTCTCTCACCATCCTTAGGCCAGCTATGAGTGCCTCATATTCGTCCTTATTGTTCGAAGCACTAAAATCAAATGGCATCGCTTCATAGAACAATTGGTAGCTTGGACTGATAAAAAAAATTCCAACTCTTGGTCGTACTTTAGTGGAAGACCCATTAACAAAAAGTTTCCAATGTATATGGTGATGGGATTCTTCTATTAGTTTCGATAACACTGGTGGTCGTGTTAAATGCAGTTTCAATTGATCAAAGGCGAGCTGGCACTCGGATGTCCATTCAAATCTTTTTTCCCCTCTCAATGCATCATAGAAAGGTTTGCATTTATCTGTTGATTTTGACATGAAGCGATTGAGGGCTAAGGAAGGCGTACAATTCGGTCAATTGGGACTTTCTAAAAAGTTTGCTTGAAGGGCTAGGATTTACAACAAAATTCATTGGATGAGTGATTGAATCCATTACTACACCTTCGTACTCCATTGCACTAAATGGTAGCCTTCATGGGTTCATAAAGGAAATGAAGGACCTTTGCCAAAGTGATCATTTATATCCTTTTTTGGTTTGTTATTTTCCTTGAATATTTTTCAAGATAATTGAAGGGAGCAACCGAGAATAGTAAGTTCAACTTTCATCCTAAATGTGGCCCTTAAAGTTCACGCATTTGGCATTTATGGATGACTTGATGCTTTTTGCAAGAGATGTAATATTGGTTAGAATCTTGATGAATTATTTTTCAGAGTTTGGAGATACATCAAGACTAAGGATGAATACTAGCAAGTCGAACTTGTATAGGGTGGGAATTCATGGGCAAGAGTTGGAGGAAATCCAAGAATTAACTAATATATCCAAGAGATCTATGCCGTTTCATAATTTGGGAATCCCACTCGCGGCCAGAAAACCGAAAATTTGCTCTTATGATTCGTTCCTAGACAAAGTTTCAGCTTATATTTGTGCATGGATAAGGTCTCTATTATCTTATGCGGGGAGGGAGGAACTTGTGAGAGTCGTTCTACAAAGAGTTGAATATTTTTAGCTGTCAATTTTCCCTATTCCAACTACGGTTGCCTCAAGGATAATTACACTTTGTCGAGACTTCCTTTGGGGATCTAAAAGCCGTTGGTTGCTTTGACTACCGAAATGTGAGGGGAGACTTAGATTCAGAAACATCAACTGCTAGAATTCAACGCCACTTACTAAATCCTTATGGAACATTCATGGTAAGAAGGATAATCTTTTGGTCAAGTGGATAAATCAAGTCTACCTTCGATGGATGGATATTTGGGAATGCACAACAAGGAAAGATGACTCTCATTTTCTCAAAAAGCTATTAGAAATCGGAGATCACCTTATTGGACCTGACCGAACTACTGAGGTAGCCGTAGACAGGCTGTTGAATTGGATTGCTGCTAGTCAATTTTGCATTTCAGCCGCATACGATTTCCTTAGGCCGAAAGTTGTGACAAAGGCATGGGCTGTGGAGGTTTGGAGGTCTTACATTACTCCAAAGCACTCTTTTATTTTGTGGTTGAGTGCCCAATCTAAGCTGCGCACTAAGGTCATGTAGATGCATTTGAATATTGATAGAACTTGTGTAACAAGCCAAAACAAGACATCACTTAATCTTCAAATGTTCTTTCACTTGTGGTTGGGAATTAATAGATCAATGACAACGATATCTAGCACGTTGAAGTGGACTAAAAAGGAGGCCCGAGAGATATCTTGGCAAAGCAAAGTCAAGAGGATTGCACTTGCTAGCAGCGTTTACCACATATGGATGGTGAGAAACAAGAAGATTTTTGAAGATATTAGACCACATTTCGATAGCATAGTGAGATGGATCAAAACACATGTATAAAAACTTATGTTTTCATTGTATCCTCATATTTTGGTTCATTTGTAGTATATAGCGTTGGGTTATTAGATTTGCGTCGTTTGTATATCTTTTGATCTTTGTATGCCCGAGTATGCTCGGAGTATTTGTACATGAATTTTGGTAAAAACAAATTTATATTTACTGATAAAAAAATTAGGATCTTCACTAATTAATATATAAAAAATAAAATTAAAAATTAAGTTTGGTTTTGGTTCTCGATTCTAGAACTAGAACCAAACCAGAACTAGAACCAAATAGGTCTCAGATCGAAGAACCAAAATCATTATTATTTTTTTTTAATGATTTGGCTTTATTTTGGTTTGGTCTAGACATTTTGTCCACCCTATTTGTGGTTAAGAAAATAGTTTTTTTTTTTTTTTTTTTATGTGTAGAATATTTTATTGTGTGATTGAGTGGTTAAAAATGTATGTAGAAAAAAAGTTTTCAAATAATGGCTACGGGCTAAATATCCATAGCAAAATAACCAAAGCGTAAATATAATACCACCACAAATTTTATATTTTACACCACAATTAAAACACATTTTCATAAATACACCACAATCAATTTACAAATACAACCTAACCAATTAAAATAAAAAGGAGAAAAATAAAGTACACCACACTATTATCCTTTTCATTTCACCCCTCTCCCCACCAGCTATCTCTGTTGTTGTTTTTTTTTTTTTACTCGTTTGAAACAATTTTTGTTCTTTTTTGACTCATATGAAACAATTAGTGGGGCGCCAATATGAATTTCACCAGTGCCCTTTTGACCCAATTGACGGGTTTTTGGATAATTTATCGGTTTGATTCGCGGTTTTTTTCTTTTGTTTGATAGAAGGATTTTATGTTGAACATGTCCCAGAAATACGGATGAAACCAAATAGTGAGTTTGATAGAAGGATTTTATGTTGAACATGTCCCATAAATATGGATGAAACCAAATAGTGATGATTATTACCAATACATTGCTCAACCTAGGAATCGCATAAGTATGTAAAGATTCGACGTTCTTGAATTTATAATGACACCTTCTGCGCAGATCATTTTGTTTGATTAATGAATGTTACCTTTTACAGTGGCGGGATCAGTATAGTTCATGCCGATAGAGGATTGAAACAAATGAGAACAGGAGATAGTCAGTCAGATAATTTTTAGGACTTTGTTTGACCAAATATGAGTTTTGAATAAATTATTTTATATTTGTGGTGTAACAATAAATTATTTACGCAAAATAATAAAAACTTATTCATATAAATTTATTTGAGGTTATTTAAGTAAATAAGAAAAATACTTAAAAGTTGTTGTGAATATAGAGCGTGTTTGGTACAGCACGAAAACCAATTAAAATTGAAAATATAGTTATAATAAAAGCCAACAATAACGATTAATTTTTCGATTTTAATCTCTACCAAACGCCCTTGTAATTACATGAATACATTTTGGTTATATTTCAATTTTTCTCCGCTATCCAAAATTAGGGTATTTTTTTTTTTTTTTAATACCAAGTATTCACTTTCGACAATTAATTCTAGAGTTTATGTCTTGACCTCTCAAAACGCAGACGATAAATCGCGAAATGTGCCCCCAAACTAGTTGGATCTAAAAGTCCTTCATTGACACATCGAATGATTCAATCTATTCCTTACAAGAACTCCTGCCTACTTCCAGGACAGAGGCTGGCTGCCAAGCAAAATTAGGGTTTTTTTCCTCACTCTGTCCCTGTTTCTTTCCGTAGCCCTCCAAAGGTCTCGGTAGAGCAAACTCAGGTTTCAAATATTGTGCCGATATATATTTTCCATTTTCCCGCTTAAGTTCACGTCATGACCACCGTGGTTCCCACCTCCGAGGAAGATCCCGTCCTCTCCGCTGTCCGTTTCACCGCCGACTTGTCCTGGGCCGACGCTGGTGCCGATGTAATATGTACACACGCATATGTATTATAAGAATAGATATGAATGCACAATACGTGTATATGTAATTTATTGTTGTAATAATTTTTGTAAAGGATTTACTCAAATTCATTGAAATGTCGTGAGAAGTGTGAATTTTTGCTCTTTGGGTGTTCTGTGGACTTCGGGATTTTATTTTTCGAACTTGGCATGTAACTGACGTCGAATTTTTATATTTGATATTGATAGGTGGCGGAGGAACAGGTGAGTAGACTGTTTGTGGAGGCGCAGGAGTGTATGATACAAAACAGGTGGTTGGATTTAGCATCACTGATGCTCACATCGGCTGATATAATCTTCTCCAAAGCGTCCGAGAAAGGTAAAGAAAGTTTCGAGTCTCTCATTCCCTCACGTTCAATTGTAATTAGGTTACTGAAATGTTCAAGTACAGTTGTGCATCTTATTGACATATTTGTGGGACTTTTTGTATTGAAAAAAAAATGCCGATATAATAGGAGCTTCAGGATTTTCCAACTCTCAATCAGCTGAAGTGGTTGTTACTGAGAAACTTTTGAACCAACTCCTCTAGAAAGATGCTGGTGGTTAAATGTAATCTTTTTCCTGTCACCTCGATAAATCTCTGTTGACAGTACCAATTCATTGGATGTTCGAGTTTTTTGAATCATTTGTTTGACTTTTGAATCTCATTTCTGTTAAAAGTGATAGATTTCTTATATCATCGCATTTCTATTTTGATGTGTTATTTTCTGTTTATGATACTCTTTATTAACTCATATAAGCAGCTGTTTGTTAACTTTTGCCCCAGATCTGGAATGTGTTTATACTGTCATTTGCAACCTTGTCAATAAGCCTGAGACTCTGGATCAAGTTCATGAGATGGCAGAGCTTATATCTACCAAAGTAACCCAACAGTCAAATGAGAAGCCTGCCCTGCGCTTGAAGATGTAATGGGCCTCAGTCATATTTATTTTAGTTTTTCAAATCTTGTTGCTGCTGTCTAATACTTGTTTTTACCCTCTTTCAGCATGTTTAACCTCTATAACCTATTGGAAAACCCATATAGCCGGTTCTTTGTGTACATGAAGGCGCTTAATATGGCGGTCAATGGAAAGGTCACGGAACATGTTGTGCCGTCTTTTAAAAAAATGGATAGCTTTTTGAGGGAGTGGAATCTTGGAGCTAAGGACCAGAGAGATCTCTTTCTTACAGTTGCTAATATTTTACAGGAAAATAAAAGGTGAGACTCCTACTAAGAGATTATTGAAATTTGTTGTTTTTTTGCTCAATTATGCAGCAAGTAATTTCATAACATGTTTCTTTAACTTGTGCTGGAATTTCAGCTCCTCGAAAGATTCTTTTAAATTTCTTGTCAAGTATCTGGCAACTTTCTCCGGTGAAGATGAACCGTCAATGAGTGAAGCTAAGGAAGAAGCCGTCCGCACCATAGTTGAATTTATCAAGGCACCTGATATGTTTCAGGTATCATTATGAATATTTTTCCTGTAGGTTATGCAATTTCATGTAGTGCAGTAGTGCTTATAAATCAAAGCGTACTTATAGAGTTCGCGAACAGTTATGGATTTGAATTTACTGGTTATCTTCTCTGATTTAGAATTAAAACTGAAGTGCCTTTCTGCTTCTTTTATGTTGTGTAAGCTGATTGCCCTTTAAAGACAGCTTATTTTATTTTAGTATTTATGTCCTGAAAATCATGTGCGAGCACTTCATTGAACTAGTTGAATACAACTGCTCAGTTTTTCCTCATCAGGAATGCATCAGCTTCTATTATATTCATACAAAGACCATTAGACTTCATATTTGTCAACTTGGTTGTATTACCAAGAATGTGTCATCATGAGGTTGAGAAGCTTGTGAGGTACCATTATTGAGGAGAAATGGTAAGCAGACTACGGTACATGTTCATAACAATACATGCTAAAATACTAGATAATGCAGTACTCCCCCTCTCCCTTTCTCGTCATTTGGGCACGTAATTGTTATGCCAATTTTTATCCATTTTGATATGGCTTCTCTCTTCTCTATTCCGTAAATGACGTAAGAAAATGTCGCTAAGAGTGGGAAACCACCACTATGTAGTTCTATATTCCGATCTTATCGTTTTCTGGATAGTTATCTGAGTCTCGATGAACAAAATGACCCTTTGTGTACATCTTAGTTCTTAGGACCCCCTAGGATTTAGTTTACTCTATGCTTGCTTATTTTGAAAGATAACAATGGAATGTTGGATCTATTTTTGTTTTCAATAACACAAGACACATGGTGACAATTGATTTCCAACCGATAAGAACTTGAAAAATTCACATTGAAATAGTAAATCATGGAAAAAAAATTAGCAGTGAACTTCCGTATTATCTGCTTTACTGTTGGCATGTGTATTTTCTGTTTCTATACTTCAAAAGTTATTTGTCAAGATGGCTTTGTACATGTTTTGGGCGTTGATTATAGGCATTGAGATATTTTACGTTCACTGCGCATTATATGTGGTTTCTACTGCATTATAATGACTCATAGGTATCCAGCACCATGTCTTTATTGTATGTTGCTCTCTTCTGGCTTTTATTTCTTTCTTTTCTTTAATTCTGTGTTTGCATGCCAGGGTGATTTGCTAGATATGCCTGCGGTAGCACAACTGGAGAAAGATGCTAAATATGCACAGGTGTATCAGCTTCTAAATATCTTTTTGACTCAGACGCTTGATGCATACTTGGACTTCTATACAGCCAATTCTGCTTTGCTAAAGAGCTATGGTAAACATTTCTCTTTATGATATTTGAGATTTGGGTTATTGGATGAGTTATGTTTGATGTGGTAGATGCATTTAATTTGTTTGCTGGACATCGCTAGGGCTTATCCATGAAGACTGCATTGAGAAGATGAGGCTGATGTCACTTGTAAGTCTTGGCACAAATGAATCTCCTCAAATTCCTTATTCCTTGATAAGGGACACACTTCAGGTAATTTTATTTATTTATTTTTTTAATTCTTTTAAATATCCTCTCTGTAATATGTGTTTATTTACTTTGCCTTATGATTTTTTGTAGATCAGGGACAATGAGGTGGAACTCTGGGTTGTTAAGGCAATCACGGCTAAGTTAATGGAGTGTAAAATTGATCAGATGAACCAACTAGTTCTCGTGAGGTGCGCAATAGAGCTCTCTCTTCCTGTCTGCTTCCCGCAAGTAGCGCAAGATACACATTTATAATAGTTGAATTTACTATTTTGGGTGCAGCCGCTGCATAGATCGCAGGTTCGGGCAGCATCAGTGGCAGGCCCTTCGAACAAAGCTTGCAAGTTGGAGGGTACTGAATTTAATTCATTTTTGATGCATGTTTGGCTGATCTTAAAAAAGTTACAAGCAAGTTTACTTAAACGTGATTAAGTTTATAAATGAACAGTTAACTTTAATTAGCAAAGTGAGAATAAATTATTTTTTATTTTGGATAGTAACGCAAGAGTTGGTTCTAAAATAAGTTCCTTGAAGTAAGGAAAAAGTAATAAATCAAATGTGTTTAAATATAAAAAGTTGTTCGAGAATATCTTGGCATGTGAATACAAAGCTTCTTGTGATGCTTGATGGGTATGCTTAATGAATGCTTGCTAGGATGCACTTGTCACTTTCATGGATGACACCTTCAAGGAATTTATTTATTTTATCTATGTTTACTTTCCCAGGGCAACATTGCAAATGTGATGAGCACCATTCAAGCTAACAAGATAAGCGAAGATGGCGTTCAGGCAACGCAAGGGCTGGCTATTCGCTGAAATTTTGTTTTCTAAATTAGCAATTAGTAATGACAGACGTCTCTAATTCAGAATACTAGTCATACTGGATGGGCCAGTGGATAATCTTGGAACAAGTCCAACCCATTTCTTCATATGTATTAGAGGAATCCTGATCTTTGTCAAAACTAAATTCAACGTGTATATTTTGGTGAATTTGGCAGGAGATGCCATAGGACACATACATTTCAGTTTTTTCTATGTTACATAGATGTAAGTATTTATTTAAAACACCGTGATTTATTTTTTATGTTGGCAGTAAACTTAAGTATTTTTGTGATGGACCGCCCTACACGAACAGGGCCTACATGGCCCCTTTCAAACAGCTTTACCCTTTTGTTATGTGGTTCAGACAGTTGCCCACACTTTATTGATGGGACATTTTGATCATTTTTTCCTCTCAACCCTCAACCGATTAATGCAAGAATCCTACTTTGAAGCAATCTCTAGAATTTTCCCGTTGAGGTCAGAAAAAGAGCTTAGGCCTCCCGTGTCTTTATTATTGTCTACTCTTCCATACTCTGTACCAAATATACTTTGAATGTTCCTACTGTGTAAGTGTTAGTGAAGTCACTTCCATTTTTATCTTCTACTTGTATGACATATTTTGCTATTGCTTTATATCACATTGTTCATAAATTTTTCAGTCCAGAGTATTACTAGAGTCGTAAAAGTCTAATTCCAACTAGAGAGTCTTCGACTAAGCTTCAATATACACTCACTCTTTTATACAAAAATCCTGCCGACTTTTCAGCCTGAGCAGCTCACCTCAGATGAGGTTAGGCATCTTGCCTAAAGAAAGAACTCGAACTCTAATGAGATAGTGTCTGATTAAGCTTCCCGTAAAGAATAAGCTCCCCACGGTTAACTGTCCCATATTGTAGGTAGTTTGCAAAAGTGTAGAACAAGAACAATTTGACAAATGCTATTTACTGTGAATACACCATATGGTAAAAAGAGGTTTAAATTTTTTATGTTGCTAGGACTACTGGATAGTCAGTCATTGAATCACTGAGAGTCTCAGTTCTTAGTCTTCAAAATTCCAATACTATCAAAGCTTGAAAACTGATCACCACATTACAACAGAAAACAGAAGTACAAAACTAAACAATGTTGAGATAGAAACTCGACTTAGATGAGCAGAATTTTGTAGAAACGGGTAAGTATCCGGTGGTGGCAGCATGCATTCTTCACCGTTGAAATAGACTTTCCGGGGGAATGCCCATCCTTGCTTGAGGGAAAAGGTGTTCTTGTCCTTCTGCATAAGAACTTCCGACTGCACATTCCCAGATGGCCCGGCTTCCATCAGCAGGTCATTGTAGAATTTCATGCCATAAAACATTCCAGTGTCATCTGCACGTATCAAATGTACATGTCTTTAGTGCACGTGCGTGTAGTGTAGTATATTACCAAATGTTCTCGGACGAGTTTATAAACTTACTGATGGATGCATAGGGAACCAGAGGCTTGTAATCGAAGCTGAAAAGTTGAGTTACATTGTTCAGATTTGGATGCTGTACAACAAGAGTCCACTGTGTGTAGTTCATTCTATAGTTAAAATTAGTTATCGCAATCTTCACACGCCAGTAGTCCTTGTAATTGACCTTAACGTGCCAGTGAACCCGGACTGGGCACATATGGTGCGTGCACTGTAAAAGGGGCGAGTTATCTTTTCTCGGAGTGTTTACCCCAACCATACTAAGAAGTTTTGAGTCGCTCCTGCATACATGGTTACCAGTTATTCGACTCATTTTACACAAAAAATGTATAAAAATTGATGTGGCACATCAAAATAGTTGCTAACTTGATGCATTTATTTTTGTTTTCGCAGCCACAAGCACAAGAAGGACAAGAAGTGATTGTTTCATTGTAGAACGACGAAAATGAGACACAACAGCTGGGGTGTTTCCGGGCTAGAAACTGTGAATAGGTACATGTCACATTCCATGTCACTGCATTGTATCCAAGTATTAGCAAACTTGAGCCAAATCAAGAATACTGTTAAAAAAGAAAAAGAAGCTAAATTTTGTATAGTACACTGTTAGTCACCAAAGTTGTAGCATTGCGGTAACCTTTTTTTGCACTGTTTTCATTGTGCAGCTGGGAAAAATCCGTTAATGTTTTTCTTTCATTTTGTTGGGAAAAAATATGCAATTTAAAAGTCTAACTAATCCAACAAGACGCATTTTCCCTAATTGAGCAGACAGAATGTCTAAAGTGGTGTTCAATGACTAATTTTGAACAAATAAAATGTTCAGTGACCAAATTGGAAAACTGCTATAAGTTCGGTGACTAACAATTCTTTTCGATCTTAAATTATAACGTCTAATCATATCTAATACTGCATAAGAAATATGAAAAAAAGAACTTAACTCAGGGCCTGAGTCTTCCTGCGCCGATCAGTTGTGAGGAAATTGGTTGAAGGCACAACTTTTGCAGGACCACAAGTGTAGCCTGGTCCAGGACCTAACAAGGTAAAGTTCTTAGGAAGCTTCACAGTCTTGTTTGAGGTACCGGCTTGGCCAACGCTAACTTGGAAGGCAGAGACGGCAGCCTGTGGATCTTGACCCCATGACGACATGACTCCACCTTTGCAGCAGTTGCTGAATTGCTGGTTGTAAGGAACACCAGGGAGCAAGTCCACCACTGTTGGATTCTTTTTGCAACAATGTGGTATGTTACCTTTGAATTTGGAACAGTCCCCTTGTTCTGTGGTCTGTGCCCCAACCATGGACCATATTACTTCTTTCTTAGCCCATGTCCATCCCAGGGTCCAGCCCGGGCTCATGATGTGCCGGTACATTTGAAAATTGTTCATCGTCACAACAGCCTAGGATATGTATATATAATCATAGTTATTTAAATAAGGGTAATTCGTTTGAACATTTTCATGATCTTTCAAGTAAAACGAACGCTATTTTGACAAAAAAAAAAAAAAAAAAAAACTTAAATGAAGGCCCTTTTACATGTTCACCATAATTTGAATTCAAAAAGTTTACGAGGATTAATTTCTATACATTATTTAGTACTTACCACATAGCCATCTGGTGTCCAAGACATTACATCCCATTTCATCGTTATGTTCCCACTGGGATCCAAAGGATCATAGGCAGCTGCAGCAACCAATAACTAAACAAGTTGTAAGAATTTATTTTTATTTTTTTTCCAAAAAGAAACAGAATTTCAGGATCCAAAATGAATTTGATCAATAATATAAGTTTACCTGCACATGAAAGAAATATACATAAGAACAATGCTGTAACAAGGAATCTCATTTTCTGTCTAATAATATGTCGAGTTTATTGAATTGGAATGGCAAATACTTTGTACTGTCTAAACTAAGTGTTCTCTAACAAGAAAGATGTGTGAAGAGTGAAGGTTTTTGGAGAATTTGAGATGCTTTACCTACTGGTAGTTGAATGCTGGTGTCACTTTTGCAGTGTTATATAACTGATGGAATTTCTGTATCTTGAAGCAAAACTTTGTGGAATGAAGAATAGGCTGGAAGATTTTAGTATCGAAGACAACAACATTCTAACAGTCATTTGTTGGGAAAAGTGACTCATACTGATGAAATATATGTAATGAATAAGTTTGATATGCTCGACCTGATTGGACTAACACACAAGATTTTATTATTTCAACAAGTTCCCGACTTTCAACACAATATGAACATGAACTGTCACTAGGAACCAACTTGCTCCATAAGTCACGGTTTAATGACTTCCGCGCTATTTTTTTATTTTTTTTTTCTATGACGTTTTTCCATTTAAAATCACACAAGATCTTAGCATCACACATCACCATCATGGTAGATCATTTTTGGCCTGTATAGTAAATATATGATGATTATAACTTTCTTCAACAGTAATGTTGTTTCCAATTAATGATGTGTTTTGGAAATTGGGAGAGAGAGAGAGAGATTCCAACCCACCCGACCTTACCTAACCATGTTCAACCAATTTAACTTAGATGAATCCTTAATGAATTTTTATTTGTTGAGGTTCTTTTAATATTTCAATAACTCTTGAAATATATCAATCCCGCGAAAATATGGTTGCATGCATTACCAGATGGTGTCCTAGTCTTAGTCCTAGCAACCCTCAAGTCGAGAGCACGAGGAATGCAAAAGTATGTAGTTTTAAAAGTACGTGACCCATGGTGGGTTACATGACCTAACAATTTTCTAAAAAAAAATGTTTGTTTGTTTGTTTTTGTTGGCTGTTTGTACAGGTTATAACAGCAGAAATTGCACTAGCAGCAGGAAGGGAAGAAGCTAGGAAATAAATCTGGGAAGAAGAAAATACAGAACAGAGGAAAAACAGAGATAAAAACAGGGAGCAAATCTGATTCTTTTCCACAGAATTTTCTGGTACTACACGGCTTTTTTCTATAGCCAAACATGGTCACAATTTCAAAGACCTTTTTTTTTACCAACTATTCTACCAATCTCCCATACTTCTACCACACTAGACAACCATACCTTGTCTATCTTTTACGGCCCTTGGATTAGACAAAATAAAGAAATATTTTTTTTGACTGAAAACACATTACACATCAACATTCTCCCCCTTAATGTGTTTTTCTTGAACTCCAAGTACAGCTCAAAGTTGCTGAAATTTTGATGTCGGAAGCGCCTTTGTGAAGATATCCGGCACTTGTTCTTGAGACTTGCAATAGTTTAGTTCAACTTCTCCATCTTCAATTGCATCTCAAATAAAGTGATACTTGATGCAATGTGCCTTGTTCTACTATGAAAACATGGATTCTTTGCCATTGCAATAGCTGATTTGTTGTCACAAAACAATGGTGTGGCTTCTCGTGCTTCTCTCCAATAGCTTCCAAAATTATCCTTAGCCATATAGCTTGTGAAGTTGCAATAGAGGCGGACATATATTCTGCTTCAGCTGAAGATTGAGCAATAGATTGTTGTTTCTTGGATAACTACGAAAACACTCCCCAGCCAAGGAAAAATGCATAGCCGGAGGTGCTCTTCATATCATCAACACAACCTCCCCAATAACTATCACAAAAGCCTCTTAACTTCACTTCCAAATTCTTCTCAAATCTGATCCCAAAGTTTAATGTCCCCATTATATACCTCAAAACTCTTTTTCCAACACCAAAATGTTTATGACTTAGAGTACGCATGAACCTTGAAAGAAAACTTGCGGCAAACATGATATCCGATCTTGTTGCAGTGAGATAAAGCAAATTTCCAATCAAGCTTCTATAAAGAGTTTCATCAATCTTCTTTTCTCCATCATCCTTCATCAATTTCTCATTGCAAGCCAAATGAGTTTTCACACATTTACATCCAAACATTCTTAATTTTTTAAGTACTTTTTCGGCATACTTCATTTGAGAAATAAACACCCCATTTTCATCTTATATAATTCCGTACCAAGAAAATGATGCAACAAACCCAAATCACTCATTTCATATCTTTTTATCATTTCAACTTTAAATTCTTCAATCATTTTTGCATTATTTCCCGTAAACACCAAATCTTTAACATATAATGCAATAATAAGAATATCAGTGTTACCTTGATGTTTCACGTACAAGGTTGGCTCACTTTTGCTCTTCAAAAATCCATATCGTTGAAAATAGCCATCAATTTGACTATACCATGATCTTGGTGCTTGTTTGAGCCCATACAAAGCCTTTCTTAGTTTATATACTTTTGTCTTCTTCTCCTTTGATAATGAAGCCTTGAGGTTGTTCAACATATACCTCTTCTTTGAGTTATCCATTCAAAAAGGCTGACTTGACATCAAGTTGGTACAACAACCAACCTTTTTGGGCTACAAGAGCAATGAGTGCTCTAATGGTGTCTAGACGAGAAACCGGAGTAAAAGTTTCATCATAATCAATGCTAGACTATTGTGCATAGCCTTTCACCACCAATCTTGCTTTGTTTCTCTTGAATGAACCATCGGAATTATGCTTCACCTTATAGACCCATTTCACACCAATGACATATTTTTCACTTGATCTTTCAACTAGTTCCCAAGTATTGTTTTTCTCAATAACTTCTATTTCTTCCTCCATTATTTTTTTCCAACACTTCTCCTTCATTGCTTCTTCAAATTTATCGGGCTCAATCACACAAAAGTTGCATCTTGCAAGAACATCATTTAAATCCCGTATTAGAGTTGAGCTTGATGATGATGAATTTGAGCTTGAGGGACTTAAGGGGTTGCTTGGTGATGATAAATATGAGCTTGAATGAACTCCATTTTCTTCATTTTGTACATCTTCAATGACAGATTTTTGGGACATATTTATGGAAATGGAATGCTTCTTTCAACTTCTTCTTTTTCCCAATTCCAAGTAGCATTTTCATCAAACAACACATCATAGCTAACAAATACTTTCTTGCTCTTCAAGTGTACAACTTATAACCCTTTAATCGTGAGCTATAACCAATGAAGATACATTTTCTCACTTGCTTCATCAAGTTTGCGCCGCTTCTCTTTTGGAACTTGAGCATAGCAAAGACATCCAAACACTTTCAAGTGTGTCACCAACGGTTTTCTCCCATTCCAAGCTTCAATAGGAGTCATGTTCCATACCGCCTTTGTTGTGCATCGATTTAGCAAGTAAACGGCCGTATAAACTGCTTCTGCCCAAAAAGCTTTTGGAAGTTTTTTCTCATGCAACATTGATTTTGCCATCTCCATCACTTTTTGATTTTTCCTCTCGGAAATACCATTTTGTTGTGGTGTATAGCCAACTGTCAATTGCTTGTTAACACCTTCAAATTCACAAAAATTGTCAAATTCGTTCAAAGTATATTCTTTACAATTGTCACTCCTCTAACTTTTATAAAATGGCCACTTTGTTTCTCAACAAAAATCTTGAATTTTTTAAAGATTGTAAAAACTTCATATTTTTGTCTCATAAAATAAACCCATGTCATTTTTTGTAAAATCATCAATAAATAGGATAAAGTACCTATTTTGTGAATGGGATGGTGTATGCATCAGACCACAAACATTGGTATGCACCAATTCAAGTGTCCTCTTTGCTCTCTAGGCTATTCCTTTTGGGAATGGTTGACGGTGATGCTTTCCAAGTGCACATCCCTCACAAACTTCATGCGTTTCTTCAATTTTTGGAAGCCCACGAACCATATATTTCTTCTCCAATAAGTTTAGCCCTTGAAAGTTCAAATGTCCAAGCCATTTGTGCCACAACCAAGAGTCATTAGCCACCATTCGAAAAGCTTTGTCATTTGAATGATTGAATTTGAGAGGAAATCTTCTATTCTCCATTTTCACCTTTGTTATGATTGAATTTTCAGCCTTTTTATCACGAATAATGCAATAACCATCATTGAAATATAGAGAATACTATTCTCTAAAAGTTGTCCAACACTTAGCAAATTTTGGTATAAGTATGATACATGCATGACATCTTGAATAAGTCTAGAGCCCTTCTTTGTTTGAACTCCAATTTTCCTTTCACATTTACTACATCTCCATTTCCTAATCTCACTTTTGAGTTTGAATCTTCCATATCAACAAAGATTCCTTCATTTAAAGTCATATGATTTATGCATCCACTATCCAAGTACCATTGAGTTTCATTTGAGCAATTTGAACTTGAGAAACATGCTTCATTTATTGATTCCGGTGCATTCAAAGAAGCATAAAACAAACTTAATTCATCCTCCTTCTCAGCTACGCAATTGGCTTGTTGTTTTTCCTTTCTCTACAATCATTTTGCACATGTCCAAATCCTTTACAATTGTAACATTGTGGCTTCCCTTTAAACCAACAATCATTTTCATCATGGCTACTTCTCTTACAAATTTTGCACCTTTGTGATTGATCTTCTCCACTAAATCTCTTTTCAAAATTACTTCTACATCTACCTCTTGGACTTCTTCCTCTTCCTCTTCCCCTACTACTTCTTCCACCTCTACTTGACATATCCATCATCTTTTCATAATTTTGGGGCTGCCTTAAGTTGCTATTTGATCCAACATTTAGTTTAGATTGAAATGCACTCTCCATTGATTTTTTCGAATGGCGATTCAACCTTTGTTCAAATGATTTCAATGAAGCCATCAACTCCTCAACTTTTAACTCCTCTAGATTCTTTGTTTTTTCAATCACCGCCACAAGAGGATCATATTTTCCCGGCAAGCTAATCAAAAAAATTTCCACCATTTTTGTATTTGTAACATCCTCACTGTATGACTTCATTTGATTCACAAGTTTATTAAATCTATCTGAAAATTCTTTAACACATTCATTGTCTTTCATTTTCATATTTTCGAAATCTCTTCTAAGATATTGAAGCTTAATAGCTCTTACCTTCAAATCTCCTTGGTATTCCTTCTTTAGAATCATCCATACTTTATTTGCTTTGCTTGCCATCATGATTCTTGGAAAGACTGAATTAGCCACTGCCCTATGTAACATTGAAAGTGCACTTGCATCTCTTTACCTTGCTTCTTTAAGTTCCTTCTTCTTAGCTACTGTTAGAACTTCCTCATTTTCAAGTTCTTCAAAGCCAGTCTCCACCATATCCCATAAATCTACAGCCATGAATGAAGTTTTCATCTTCACACACCAAAAATCATAGTTTTGGCCATCAAAAATTGGAACAAAGGACTACTGTAAACTTGCACTTGAACCACTTGTGTTTGCCATTTTGTTTTAGCAAAAAACTCTCTTTTTATAACCATTGATTCAGATTTTTTTTTGTTACAGAGGAGAACAAACCAACTTGGAGATGCTCTGATACCAATAATGTTGGTTGTTTGTACAGGTTATAACATTAGAAATTGCACAACCAGCAGGAAATGAAGAAGCTGGGAAAAAATCTGGGAAGAAGAAAATACAGAACAGAGGAAAACAGAGGTAGAAATGGGGGAGCAAATCTGATTCTTTTCCACAGAATTTTCTGGTACCACACGGCTTTTTTCTATAGCCAAAATATAGTCACAATTTCAAAGATTTTTTTTACCAACTATTCTACCAACCTCTCATACTTCTACCATACTAGACAACCATACTTGATCTATCTTTTACAACCCTTGGATTAGACAAAATAAATAAATTTTTGTTTTGACTGAAAACACATTACACATCAACAGTTTTTGATAAAAATCTGATTTTAATCTAAGTCAAAGTCAACACAATTAATATTAATCACATCTTTCATAGGTCTCACAACTTTTCAACCACACATTTCAAGAATTTCTATCACAATCTACTAAAAATCTAATTTCAATTTCCACCAACACATGATAATTGCATTTTACACACTTATTGTAGGCCACAAACACGGATAATTGTTAATAAATATATGAAATATAGCTTAATTCAATGTAATTTTTGTTTTACATGACAACAATGATGAATACGGTGAAAATTATGAGAAAATTGGAAAATGGACTAAAACGAAAGAAAACCAAAGTGCAGGGACCAATGTGCAAATAATCGAAAGATGACCCCGAAGGAGAGATCAAAGATGTGAAGCTATCGAAATCAAATGATCATAGGAATGAAGAATTGGAAGAGGAAGAAGTTGGAAAAGAGGTCGAGAAGTGCAAAATGGAGTTCAAGGACCAAATTGCCACATTTGGAAGATGGTTAAGCTATGCGCCTGTATAGTTTAAAACCTATGTGTTCACATAGGTGCCTTTAGGGAATTTCAGAGCCCATTTAGTTTACTATATGTGAATGCATAGAAATGAACTATGTGGTTGCATAGATTCCAATTGATCTAGAAATTGAACGCACATTCCATCGTAGGCAAATAGAAGTAAGAATAGTACAACAAATGGCTAATGCGCAAAACGAACAAGTTGTGCAAGTCAATGAAGAGGAAATTATTGATGAGGGAAACATACTGGTTGTAGATTTCATGACATCACAAATCATTCAGGGTCAATCCAACATCGTCTACCCTCCGTTTAGGCAGCTTAATTTCCAATTGAAGACCATCGTCATACATCTATTCCAGAATGGACATCAGTTTTATGGCAGAGCTGAAGAAAACCCATATATACAGGTCTCTTGATTCTTGGAGATATGTCAACACTTCAGATATCATGGTATCTCAGATGATGCTATCAGACTACGGTCGTTCCTACACATACTACGTGATAAAGCACTAGAGTGGTTGGACTCTCAATCTATTGCCAGTATCAGCACATGGAACGACCTTGCTCAAAAATTCTGCACAAAGTTCTTTCCACCGGCCAAGATAGCGAAACTGAAGCATGACATCTATTTTCTGCCAAGGTAAATCAGAATCTTTTGATGAAGCTTAGAATCAATTTAAAAACATGTTAATGAAGTGCCCTCATCACGGTATTAGCATAGGACTCCATGTCCAATATTTTTATGCGGGATTACTTCCACCACTCAAAAGCATGGTAGATTCTTCATCGAATGGTTCATTATTAACAAGAACCATTGATGATGCATTGAAACTATTCGAAATGGTGGCAACTACGTCAGCAATGTGGCATCTGAACGGGTTATTCAAAGGAAAGTGCCAGGTGTATACGAGGTGGGTGCTTACTCAGCTTTATCTGCAAAGATAGACTCATTATTTCATAAGATGGAGAGCATAACATAAATAGCTGATGTTGCACAAGCCAAAAGGCCAAGTTGTGAAGAGTGTAGAGCAAATCATAACATAGCAAATTGTCCTATTATGGTACAAGGCATTGGACAAGTGGATTTTGCAAAATGGGGACAACATCAACAGAATAATCCACATTCAGATACTTACAACCCAGGTTGGAGGAAATACCCAAATCTCTCGTGGGCTAATTAGAATCAGAATAGGCTGCAGAATCAGTTTCAGCAGTAGGATAAGAAATTTAAACTGGAAGAGATGTTCAGGAAATTTATGGAGAAAACAAATCAATACATGGAGGTTAATAATCAGTTCATGAGGAAAATCGAAACAACTCTCCGAGATCAGAGTGCTGCTATTAAAAACATGGAGACTCAAGTTGGGTAGATGGAACTTTCTATGACAAGCAGAGTACCAAGTACCTTACCAAGCAATACTGAGTCTAATACTAAAGATCAGGTAATGACCATAATTATTTTGGGAAATAAGATAATTGAGGATCTATCGGTAAAACAAATCACCATCAGAAGGGGGTGCAATTACCGAAAATGCATGTTAAGAGGCTGATTGCGACTACGGAACAGTACCTTTTTCAGATGAGGAGCAGGTGGAACAGACTGAACATATGATAGAGGCGTCTACTAAAGAGTGTTTAGATACACCACGGATTAAGGCAACCATTCCTATCAATCCTTACGAGTTTTCCATTCCATTCCCACAAAAGTTGAAGAGACAATAGCTAGACCAATAGTTTGAAAAATTCTTGGATGTGTTAAGGAATCTCCACATTAATATTCCGTTCATAGATGCAATACGACAAATTTCAAGTTATGCGAGATTTCACCTTTCCTATTTCAATTGGAGAAACTGGTACCTTTAATACTTTATGTGATACTGATGTGAGTATTAATTTGATGCCACTTTCTGTTTTTTAGAAAACTCGGCTTAGGAGAGGCTAAAGCAACAACGGTGACTTTGCAGCTGGCTGATAGATCCATTATCCAATCATGAGGGATTATAGAAAATATACTGATTAAGGTAGAGAAATTCATTTTCCCAGCGGATTTCCTTATTCTCGACATAGAAGAAGACGGAGAAATTCCAATAATTTTGGAGAGGCCATTTCTAGCAACAGATCGAACTTTGATTGATATGGAGAAATGTAAGTTAATCTTGAAGGTAGATGAAGAACAAGAAGTTTTTAAATTATGCAATCCACCCAAACAACCATCAGCCCTCGACGAGTGTCAGTGTCTCAATGATGACGAACTATCCCTTCAACAAAATTGCCAGAAAAGAAAACCAAAATTTGGAGGATTTCTTAGTAGACACAAGAACCGAAAATTCAAAGTTTGGATAGCTAAAAGAGGATATAAGGCTGGGAATTGCGAGGAGTACAATGGTGAAATTCTTCGACTTGAATCACCCTGAACCTACCAAAGTAAAGTAAAGTTATAGACTATAAACTAGTGCTGGTTGGGAGGCAACCCAACAATTTTTCCCTTTTATTTATTTCATTTTATGCATTAAATTAGGAATTTTTCGTATTTTTTATAATACTTAATAATATTGAGTCACTCATCGTCTTTACAGAACACAAAGGGTCTATGCATGGTCCACACTTCTTTTACTCTATAATCTTCGTCTTCAGGTCTACATTGACCAGGGAAGTATCTCTAACCCTTTTTTTTTTCATCTTTATGTGAGTTTGTCCTTGGCTTTACGTTCCTTTAAGTTTTTATCTTGTTATTTTTAAACATTGAGGATAATGTTCTATATACGTTTGGGGTGTGAGAATATTCCATTCATCATGTCACTGCAGTTTTGTGTGATTAAAAAAACAATTTTCCGTTTTTATTCATTTATTTTCTAATATTAAATCATAATTATAGTTTTGTGTGTTTGTGTGGGTCTGATGACCCTGCTAGTTATGATGTTGAATATTGGAATATGCATGGACTATGAATAATGGAGACAGTGCACTATTAGATTACTCAAAGCTTTTTTATGTAAAATTTGACATTTTTATGCATGATACTCATATTTGACATGTTTGGATGGTGATTTGGTTCATTACGTAGAGAATAGTTGAGCATAGAAAGTATACCGAAAGAACCTCAAATATATTACTTCATAAATCCAAATATAGAATAGTTCGTGAATGGTTGATCTGTTATAGGGGAACAAGATGAGTAGAGATTTCGTACATGATACCAACTTGTGTGGCTTGTATAAAACCAATGAGACGAAGACGAGGTGAAAGTTTTAAATTAGAGGTTAGTTTTATAAACTAGATATCTAAAAGAAAGGGGTCATTTCACTAATTATTGAATAAACAAAAACATTTTCTCGAGCATGTATAACCCAGGTTATTAAGCCTGCAAGGGTGGTTAAAAATCTGGTGCCCTATGGTCATCTGACTTGGAAGTCATCGGCGTAAAACTTATTACATGGGTTATATAGAAAGCAAATGAGAAGATGTTATATAAATTCAAAAAAATATGCATTTATATATAAACTTCATTGATTAAGCCCTAGACATTCGGTCGATAGAACTATACCTTTAGTAAGAGTCAAGTAACTTATTTCAGTCTCAAAGGTGAAGCAATCAAAAATATGGGAGAATCTCGACTTGTTGAAATGAGAACTTGCAACAGTAAGATCTATCCAAATTAAAAAATGGTGAGTAGATGTACATGAGTTCAACTTTAGAACACGCCTCGAGAAAATTGAGTGAAAAGAATGGGTTTGGAGGTGTGTATCTCTCGAATAAAGAAAGGAAATATTTGACTACTATAGGTCATGTGTTGAGCCAATCACGAGCTTGATATGTCTACAAGAGTTTACATACACACACGCACGCACGTGCGTCAAGTTATGAGATTGATTTGATTTTTACACTGTTGAAGTTGTTCATATAGTTAATTGCTAAAATTCAAACTTGAGACACATCAAGTTGTTAAACCATGTTTTATGTAAATTAAGTTACAGTTTAGTTGAGGACAAACAAAAGTTCAAGTTTGGAGAATTGATTAGTGTGTTTTACACACTTATTGTAGGCCACAAACACGAATAAGGAATATAGCTTAATTCAATGCAATTTGTGTTTTACAGAACAACAATAATGAATACGGTGGAAATTAGGAAAAAATTGGAAAAATTGACTAAAACAAAAGAAAACCAAAGTGTAGGGACCAATGTGTAAATAATTGAAAGATGACCCAAATGAGAGATCGAAGATGTGAAGATGTCGAGATCAAAGTGATCAAAAGAGTGAAGAATTGGAAGAGGAAGAAGTTGGAAAAGAGGTCGAGAGTGCAAAATGGAGTTCAAGGACCAAATTGCCACATTTTGAAAGATGGTTAATTTATGCGGTCGCATAGGTGCCTTCAGGGAATTCCAAAGCCCGTTTAGTTTACTTTATGCGATTGCATAGAAATAAACTATGCAGTCACATAGAAGAAAATTTTGACGCGAATTTCTGGTTTTCTATTTCGATTGAAACACTTATGAAAACTAGGAGTGGACAAAACCCGACCAAACCCACCAAAACCGCCCAAACCAAACCAACCCAACTAGTTTGGATCGATTTTTTTTATTGTTTTTACACGGGTTGGGTGGGTTAGTTGTGTATGCAGGTTGGGTCAGGTCAGGTTATGGGTTAATTTGTAAAAACAGAATAAACCCTGCTCAACCTAATCTAACTATATTTATGCACTTTACAAGTATTGTGAGTTGTTTGGGCGAATAAACATTCAACGCAAAAATATTTAAATTGTCAAAAATATTTTTTGGTTTCATATAATTTAATATAAATATGTCCATGTAACATTTTTGGACATAAAGTGCCAAAGTACTTCAGATTTTTTGGTTATTGCAACTATAGAAACCTAATATTATATAAGTCATGAGTCAATTATAAATCCGTCCAACCCGACCCGTCTACTTTAATCTTTGTTGACAAATTGTCCCAAACTGATCAACCCAACCCAACCGATACTTGGTTGTGTTGGGTTTCCACATTTACACGGGTTGGGTTGGGTTAAATTATGATCAAATCGATCATGTTGGGTTGGGATTAGGTTGAAGCAAAAACTGACCCGATCCAACCCATACACACCCCTAACCCAAAATGTTCGATTCTGCCACTAATGTCGATATTTTTGTTCGAATCACTGACTTATCGATTTTCGTCACGTACCATCAATGATTCTATTACCCATGATTTTATCATTTAAATTCCATCTTTATGCTTATTCGTGAAAATGCCCATTAAAATTTTTACTTAAGACGCACAAATTTTCATCTTTGCTTGTCTTTAATTTCTCGTCGAAACTTAACATTACTCATAAATACAATTATGTTTAATTTTATACTTGGCCAAGATCCAATTTTTGAAACAGTAAGCTGTCAAAAAGCATTCTATTAGAACTCTTTCTAGATAGATACACAAGTTTGGTTAAACGAAACAATAAAGCTAGTTATATAGCTCTCTTTCACAGCAAATTTCACAGCATTTCAAAAACAATGACGTGGCAATGTAATATGGAATTAAAAAGAATAAAGAAATTGATTCTTAAAAAATAGACGAAACCCATCTCTCCCCCAGATTTATTTCCCACCTAACTCCAACTCTCCCCCAAATCTCCCGCCAATCAATCACTATCCGGCCGGTCCGTCAACGGTGAGGATGAAATAAATTTGCTCAAGTGACCACCGAACACGAAGCTTTAAGAAATCTGCGCCTCGGCTCCGAAGAAATTTCGTCCAATCGCGGTCTCCCCCAAGTCCTTTTTCCCCAAATCACCAAAGCAGACCATTACCATTGCGAAGTTGCCTGAAAATTTGAGGTAATTTTTGGACACCCACTCCCGTTGTTTTCACTTATTTCTTTGTCCGGAGAGTGGGTGTAATTTGCTTGTAATTTATGAATTTGTAAACGTTAACTTTGGGGCAGAATATCCAATTTTTATTGGAAAAAGTGGCTTTGTAATTTAACTGAAAATCTTGGTTTTTGAACAGGCTAAGATTCAATCTCCATCCCCAAAAATAGTATGAATAAAGCTGCAGAGGCAAAGCTTCAGTTTGAACACAACTTCAATCACGACCGTGACGACGAACGGACAACTGAGAAAGGTAGAATCCAAGATTTATTGAAGATGTGCTTTGAAATGTACAATTACTAGTGTATGAATCTGATTTTTGCTATTGGGTTCCTATTTTTATTGTAATTGAACATATTCCTATTCATTTTGACGTGGGAAAAGAACTAATGGAAGTATTTGAGGATGACGAAGTATTTGTAGATTCCAACGCTAAGAACTTGACTGATAATGTAATAATGTTGGAAGACAATAATTTAGGAAAAGATGTGATTGTGCCTGAGGTTGGTATGCAATTCAATGATCAGAAAGAGTTGTTCGAATTTTACAAAAGATATGCTTACGCAGTAGGTTTTCCGGTTAGGAGAAGGAATTCCAGAAAGGGCGATGATGGATTAGTGAGGTATGTTACACTGACGTGTAGTCGTGAGGGAAGACGAAGGAATAACACAAGCGCTTATCTGAAACCGCAACCAACAGTTCAGATAGGTTGCAAAGCGATGATAACCGCTTCCTTAGATGTTCGTGGATTATGGAAAATTTGCACGGTTGCCCTCGAACATAATCATAAAACTAGTCCGTCAAAGTCTAGGTTGTATTGATGCAATCGAAAATTGAGTGTTCATGTAAAACGGAAGCTGGAAGTGAATGATATGTCTGGGATTCCATTGCACAAGAGTTACAACTCTGCAGTAGTTGAAGTCGGTGGGTATAAGAATATGACGTGCATTGAGAAGGATTGTCGAAATTATGTTGAAAATGTGAGGCGATTAAGACTAGGTAAAGGAGATGCCACGGCTATACAATCATACTTTTCAGAAATGCAAGCACGTTGTTCTGGGTTTTCTTTTCTATGGATTTAGATGACGAGTCACGACTTAAGAATATTTTCTGGGAAGATAATAGGTGTAGGCAAGCATATAAGGAATTTGAGGATGTCGTGAAGTTTGATACCACTTATCTCACTAATAAATACGACATGCATTTTGCCCCGTTTGTTGGAGTAAATCATCACGGCCAATCAACATTGCTTGGATGTGCTTGCTATCAAATGAGGATACACAATCCTTTGTTTGGTTGGTCAAAACATGGTTATTGTGTATGTACGGTAAAGCTCTTAATGGAATTATTATCGATCAAGATAAGGCTATGAAAAATGCAATTGAAATAGTTTTTCCAAATACGAGACATAGATGGTGTTTGTGGCACATATTGAAGAAGTTGCCCGAAAAGTTTAGATACCACGTAGATAAGAACTGCATTTTTTCTTGCTTACACGGATTAGTGTATGACTCACAATTCATTGAAGAGTTTGAGGAAGGTTGGAGAGTGATGATTGATACATATAACTTATACGATAAGGAATGGTTGTCAGGGTTGTACGAGAACAGGGCTCGATGGGTGCCATGTTATTTGAAAACAACTTTCTGGGCAGAGATGTCAACGACTCAACGTAGCAAGAGTATGAATGCATTCTTCGATGGGTATTCTGTGCAGACATGCTATATCAGTGTTGATGCGTAAAGGCGTCACAACACTACCGGACATGTACATATTGAGGAGATGGAGAAGAGATGTTTGTAAAGCTTACACAAGGGTTGCAGTGAATTATGATGGTTTGGTGACCACTCCTAGGCAGCTGAGGTATGACAGAATGTGTGCAGAATTTGCTACTTTAGTAGACATTGTCGCATATGATGAGGAGCGATACCGTGTGATAGTAGATTGGATTCGGTTACAATCTAAAGAGCTAATATCTACGAAGTTGATATGTAAGAGTAATAGCATATCCCTGCCCAGTTTGCATTTAGGATCCCAATCCAGAGCATCACCTGAAATGGGTGGAGGAAGTATATAAGATCCTAAATGCTCGAAAAGAAAGGGCGATCCAAAGAAATCCCGTCAAAAAAGCCCATTGGAATTACATTCTAAGAAATCTAAGGTATTGGGTTTTTTTTTTTTTTTGCCTTTATTTATCCAAAAAAATAGAAAATATAAAGTGTTCTAACATCTTGCAGACAACATCAAGCTCAAGTAAAGGACATAGATAGAAATCGAGTAAAAACACTCTTGGACAAGATACACACGTCGTTCGGACACCCCAGCAAGCATCATATTTCATACCTACACCATTGCCATATTCACAACTTACAATGGTATGTAAAATTTTTTTACATAGTTGCAGGCCGCAATTGTTACTAACATTTTTCATTTCACATAGGGTGGCATGGAAAGTAATAAAGTTACACAACATTTGACACCATCAAATTACATTGCTCCGTACACCTCAAATGTTTTACTCAATTACGAATGTAATTATATGGTTTCATATGTACAACATTTTTTTTCATGGAACCCATGTACTTTATTTCAAGATGTAGTTCAATGCCTTCCACAACTGGTGTTCTCCATCGTGGGTTCCATGGCGTAAGTTTTACTTCGATGCAATTTTCTTATGATAAATACATTTTGAGATGCTTCTTACTTTAGCCATTCCAACCACTTATGTCACCCCGTCAAAGTGCTATACCAAGTTGGATGTCAAGTGCCACCTATTCCATTCCTCAAGCTAGCTTAGTTGCAGGTCCTGCTCACGTTATTCCTCCAACTTCTAGAATGACTTCTGAAGCAGCTGGAATTGTGATGGACTGTCACCAGATGGATCTTCAATAAGACCATTATTCACTCATATTAATGAACATGAATAGGTGGGTGTATTAAGTAGTGAAAATGCATAATGTTAGTATGGATTTGATGTTGTGTTTATTTGATATTGTCATGAAGTTGTGTTTATTTGATATTCATGAGGCTTACACAATCTGAAATTGGAATGCTTATTTACACCATTGGCATTTTATTTTATTTTCTTAGTTTACGAGATTGATTTCTTAGTTCTTAAAATGTCAAGTAACAGAGTATTATTTTCATGAATGGCATAGAGCATGCTTAGGCAAACATGCTAATTTTCTTATCTATTGACCAGGTTAGTTAATGAATTGTTGGGATACCATTGCAAGAAACAAATACTAACATTTGAAACACTATCCCAATACATCAACTTGTTGGGGTACCATAGCAATACAAAGAGTTCAAGTTGAACATAATACATTAACATTGACATGTTCAAACGACCACCAAATACAAACATTTGAAACATAATCCCAATACATCGACTTTTAGATAAAATCATCCGAAACTCCTTTCCCCTTACGCATCGTTATGTTGAGCAAAATCTCCAAATCTTTTTCCTTCGTTAGCTTGGCAAAAGTTTTCAACATATGCGACAAATCAACGACCGGCTCATGTCTGTTTGTAATGCCACTAGATTCACCATCATCATGCAATGGACATTTTTCGTCGGATCATTTTTAAACCATTTGAAGAACCTAGAGTCGCAGATGCAACAATGAAACAATTGCCCCTTATGGTCACTATTCTTTTCCACCTCCATCCATTTGACGAAGCCCGCACCACAATTTGGGCATCTTCTTTTTTTGGGCATTCCGACAGCATATGTCCTGCCTGTCTATAACAATGACAAATTCCCCTATTCTTGCTCGCCATCGAAGTATGCTCTAGTTCAATCACATAACAAACCACATCAATATAACAAAATTCATTATCACTAATTAACATAGAAGGCAATATATAGATGACAGGCTAATATATAAATAAATAGAAAAAAACATTAGCACAAATGAAATTTGATTTGTTTGTGGGGGCAGAATATGCTGATAGATAGATAAAAATGAATTCTTGGTTGCAAGTATCAAGTATGCTAATATTAACTCAATTTGTTGAAGTCTCTTTTAACACTGCACTCTATTCATAGTTCTTACAATTTACAACCAAGAATTTACATAGCCAAATCCATCTAATCGCCCTTGCTTATATGCCTTTCACAATCTCTAACTAGTCTTTGACTTCTCCCACAACCAATTCCACATTTCACCATTTTAAATCTAGTGGTATATTCTGTGTAGAGATAAATGGAAATTAACGAATGGTGACACCTTAAAAATGTTTACATTGAATCACCCTTTTAAATTTTCAGTTAAATTACAAAGTCACTTTTTCCAATAAAAATTGGATATTCTGCCTCAAAGTTAATGTTTACAAATTCATAAATTACAATCAAATTACACCCACTCTCCTGACAAAGAAATAATGGAAAACAACGGGAGTGGGTGTCCAAAAATTACCTCAGATTTTCAAGCAACTTCGCAACGGTGATGGACTGCGTCGGTGATTTGGGGAGAAGGAGTTTGGGGAGACCGCGATTGGACGGAATCTCTTCGGAGCCGGGGCGGAGATTTCTTAAAGCTTCGTGTCCGGTGGTCACTTGAGTAGATTTATTTCGTCCTCACTGTTGACGGACAGGCCGGAGAGTGATTGAGTGGCGGGAGATTTGGGGGAGAGTGGGGGTTAGGTGGGAAATAAATCTGGGGGAGAGTGGGTTTCGTCTATTTTTTGAGAATTAATTTCTTTATTCTTTTTAATTCCATATTACATTGCCACGTCATTGTTTTTGAAATGCTGTGAAAGAGAGTTGTACAACCAGCTTTATTGTAAATGAAAAGACTCAACGAAAATAATACTTCTTTTTTAGATTTATATTTCATTCAAATTAAGATGTGATTTTGTTTTATTTTAAGAAAATAAAGAACACAGATAAAATTTGTAGAATATATTAGAGACAAAATTCTGGACGATGATTATTTATTACACATTAATGACTTGACGTAACAAAAATCAGAATTCTTTCAACTTCTATATTACCTAGATAACAATGCATTAAAAGGAAAATTTCATATGTAACAAATTTAGTACAAATCATTTCAAGACGAAGAAACAATGTTAAAACTTCAAAAATTAGATATTAATTTAATTTTTATTTATGAAACAAGTAATTAAAACTATGTTTTATTAATTAAATATATTAAATTCACAATTCTATATTATTTAATCACAAGTTATCGAATTAATTGATCACAAATTATGTTTCGATCACAAATAAAAAATTTTATAGGTCACAATTTATTCATTGATCATAAATAAAAAATTTATGTCACAATTTATTTATCAGTAAAAAATTACATATTTTATAAGACACAACTCAAATTTTCAGATTACATATTATTTATTGATCACAAATTACCGGTCACATATTATTTATTGATTACAAAATGTGGTAATTACATAAAACCAGGTGTTTAAAGATTTGTTTTTAAAAATCAGGTCTAAAATTTATTTATTCAAAAATCGGGTATATTAAAACCCTAATTCATAACCTAAATTTATTTATTCAAAAATCGGGTATATTAAAACCCTAATTCATAACCTAAGCTCTCTCTCTCGATCTCTCGATCTCTCGATGCTGCCGTTCGCGCAGCAGTGGCGTCGCGGCACTGCTGCAGTTCGTGGCAACGTCTCGACGCCGTTCGTGTAGCAGCGTCGTGGTGGTGTTTTTGTTGACCTATGATTGATTATAACTTTAATGTTTTGATTATAACAAACAAGCTATTTTATTTACTAACATTTGAATTTGAGTGATTAAGCTTTCAAAACTATCAAGATTATAAATCGGACTCAAATGAAGAACAAAATGAAAGTTAAGCATTTAAGACAAATTGTTCGACACAATAGCGATTTGCATGCGACGATCGAATTGAAACTTAAAGATTCACAAAAGACTCAAATCAAGTATAAAGAAAGACAATTCAAGACGATTAGTCATTATACATTTATATGTAAATGTATTAACTCGTCAATCTTTAGCAAGTGCAAAAAGCTCAATTTATTTTCGTAATTCATCACTTGCATAAAAATGCTTTTGAATCATAATATGAAATAGATTTTGAAAAAATAATTTAAGAAAAAAAAAATTGGTCAACCAAACTTAGTCAACTGAAAGCCCAACGGTCAGAATCTTGCAACGGCTATATTCAGAAAATTGATCAACCGAATTTACCCGAAAGTGTCTCTTTTTGCTCTATAAATATTCATCCATTTTGCATTCAATTTTCAACAACTCACCAGAGAAATTTAATTTCTTATAGATACACTATCTTTCACATGTAATATTTTTCTTTCATTCTACAAATTTAGTTGAACTTTCTGTATTCTTTTGTCCTATCAAGCCATGCCACGTTATTCCGACGTACTAGGCATGATCTAACAGCCTAATTTGTTTAGATAGAATGTATAATATCAAATAATACATCAAAATGGTAAAAATATTAACGACGGCACGAAAATAAGAAAAGTATTGACACCCTAATATGTGCAAGATATTGGGATTTTTGTTGAAAGGTATCAATACCTTGGTGAAAAGGATGTTCGGCCTTGAATGTTAAACACGAATAAATAACGCAAAGGTAAATAAAGTAGAATCAAGGTTTAGCAGTACTCTTCTATCACTTCGTTTTTATCTAAAAATCTATTTATTTAAATTCTATTTATGACACATTCACCGGTATATTAGTCATGCTAAATTGTCCAATAATTCGAGAAAGCTTGACATTAGATGAACCCCCAAAATTTATAACTTCGTGCACTAAAATGCAATAAAATACTACAAATTGTTTGCCTTTCAAATGTATGCCCCTACACTTGAATATAAATTGTGGTTTGAAAATTCTATTTATTATTTTTCCGAATTTTCAAATAGCCTTACTAGTTACCATTGGCTTATGGTGGTAAAAACTTTGTAAGTTACTCTCATTCGGGTAAGAAAAGCTAGGGTGGAGCATTCTTACATCTAGAAATATCATTTGTAATTCCCAAGAAAACTTTTGGTATTGATCCATAACTTTCTTAGTTTACATTAATTGAGTAAAAAAGGGAGCAAGCGTTCGAATATATATGTTGGGAAAATCATCATTCTTCCACAGAGGGTTGGAGAAGAAACCAATGATCAAACGACCAAGAACATCAACGAAATAGCTTCCGCTTGAATGAGGTTGGAGAAAATCTAGAAGCAAATAATCATCAACATTTACAATTGATTCTCCATAAAAAGATTTGAGATGAAAGCAATGAACCAAAATCAGGAAATAAATGTTCAACAACTTTATAGAAGAATAAAAAAAAAAAAGGCTCAAACACGAAGATTGCTGTCCTCAAACGATATTTTGCCCCATCTCAATGAATTTGGTGCTTAAAGGATTTCTCGACAAATAGTTTGTAAGATTTATCAAGTCTTGTAATAGAAAATACTTAAACACTTGTGTTTTTCTACCAAAACTTTAAGAACACAAAGAGGCATTTGAATATGGATTCTTTGTTTTTGGAATGATTTTATCTCAATAATGGATTTAATAATGTTTTCGATATATTTGTATTGATCTCATGTTATCTATTTATCGATAACCATCAATACTCACGAAATAGCGCCAAAAAACTTTAGTTTAATTCAAACAAAGTAAAATCAGAATTAAAGGTAGTATGAAAGTTTTGAATCAATTATTCCATATGACACTACCGGTAAGAACACACACATAAGTATTACGTGTTCTCAAGTTCCTCAACTCGCTTAGCGCTAATATGGCATTGCGCTCATCCTTTTCAACAAACTAATTTTAAGAGGGAAACTCTAACTCTCTATTGAGGCGGCACTACCTCAAAGTTTATTTAGATAAAGTTCTTCTCGTATCTTTTTTATTTTTAAAGATACTTGTACTTAGTACTGAACTTCATTAATAGTTTAAAACTCATCCTTCACTTCAATAACATGCAACATTATTATAGCTAGTATAAGGTTATTGAGGATTTTATAATGTTGAAACTTTCCACATATCAAATGACTTGTTATCACCCCTTGAACCTACATATACATGTTTAGTATATTTCGATAGGGTTGCTATCATTGGTGGATCTGTTGCTTTTAAGAGTTTCAACCATATCCTACTTGAAATAGATATTACTAATAAAGCATCCGCCATGTTCTCTATTGACTAAACATAATTTAGGAAAATTATTCAACTCTTGATTAATTTTCCTTATGTAGTTATGTCTTAAACTCATATGTCTAGACTTTCTATTACAGATGACTTAGTATCTCATCAAATATAGCTAGCCAATGATCGATTTATTTGATAGATACAAATTGTCACCCACTAAGAAATCTTGTTACTAAACCATAAGCTTCTCACTAACTTTATGTAAAGTTTTATCAATCTCCACTTATGATTGGAGGATTTCTATTAAACACTACGCAAATCAATCATATTTAGTAGTGGATTTCAGAATCATGGGTGTTCAATATTTTATTGAACATCATAATGCATTTCAACTTAATGAATATTTTTCAAATATTGCATACTCAAACAAATGCCATAATTGGCTGTCAACCCATCACATTCACTTTAAATTTAGTGTATATCATCCTTATAATTATATAAGGGCTCTCTACTTTTTCCACTTTATAGACATTTTTTCTATAACTATAAGGTAATGCAACTTTTAAATTAAGTTACCCCCACAATTCCTTAATTAGGAATACATATGCAATCTAGTAAAGTTAGCATCCCCATTTGTGCAGCCATCATGACAATGTATTAGTCAAGGAAATTGATAAGAGTGATACGCAGAGACAAAATGAGAAATTTACGTTATCGGGTTTGAGGGATTGTGATGTGAGATTGAAGATGTTTTTAAGGGCTCTG
Source organism: Fraxinus excelsior (assembly GCA_019097785.1). Lineage (NCBI taxonomy): Eukaryota > Viridiplantae > Streptophyta > Magnoliopsida > Lamiales > Oleaceae > Fraxinus > Fraxinus excelsior. The sequence goes on from CM032638.1 coordinate 19,227,601, forward strand.
TTTATGCAAAAAAGTTGTAATTTTTATCTTCCAGTTAGGAATAGACCCTAATTGAGGATTGCAATAGGGTTCAATTTGCGATGTATTGTCTAAACTATAAAAAGATTGAGAAGGATGTCGTCGCCATGGACATATTTGGAATATATGGGCGACAACAATTTTGGGTGAAGATGGTGGTGGTTTGATTGTGGAGGAAGAAGTGGTGATGATAGTGGCAGTGGCGACGATTTAGATCTTCTCGCTTGTTTGGCCTTAGAGGTATGGTGGTGGATTTTTTAGTTGTGTTTGAAGATAGTGGTGGTGACGGTGACGATGGCAATGATGATGATGATGACGATGACGATGACTATGGTATGACTGTTGAAGTGGTGGCGGTGATGTGGTGAAGGTGCAAGTGCAAGTGGTGGTTGTGCTAGCGGTGACGATGGTGAGATGACGCTACTTTCAATTGGTGCCATGGTGGGTTGGGGTTGGGTTGGGTGGGGTGGGGTTACGTGGTGAGATTAAGAGTGTGTGTGATCAATTATTTGAGATTGTGGCCAATAAATCGGATATTTTGTATGGGAAAAATTCATTTTTCAGATGTATGGTTTACACCAATTCAAAAGTCAAGTAGATAGTTTAGCAATTCAAAACTCAGGTATTATGTAATTAATTAAAAATATTTATTAATTATGTCACAATTATACAATTAATGGTCACATATATATAATTATAGGTCACGGTTTATTTATTGATCACATATTATCAAATTAATTATTCACTAATGATTTCGATGTCACAAATTCAAAAAACAATAAGTCACAATTAATTTCATTGGTCACATATTTTCAAATTTATTGGTCACAGTTTATTTTTTAGTCACATATTGTCAGATTTTTAAGTCACAGTTAAATACTTGATCATAGATAACCAAGTACTTGGTCACATACCACCAACAATAACCACCATCGTCGTCGTCCCCATCACAAAACCGCCATTACTTCACGACAACCAATACCAACACCATCGTCGCAACAACCACCACCACCACACAAAACACTACCACCACTGTCGCATCCAACCACACAAAACAACACCATCGCCGCCGGATGACTATCAACACCACCACGAACCACGCTGCTGTGCACAAAATTGTTAGCCCAAGAAAAACTAACCAAGAGATTGGTGAATTGGGTTTTGAAACATTTTCGACAAATTAGTCTCAAAACTATTCAATACACAAGAAACAAATTCAAAGTATAATAAGAGAGATAAATATGCAAACTCATAACTTAATTCAAATATGAACATAGCACAATATAAATGGAAATTTTAAGTAAAGTGGAATAATGTAAAGATAACAAACCAATTTAATGAGATTCGATACACAATGTGTTCTACGTCCCGTTACCAAGCTCTCCGTCACGGGTAAGACCAAATGCACTATATAATGGTAACTTGCAATAAGGAGCACTTATCCTTAAGTGACTTACAACACGGAACACTTATCATTAAGTGACTTACAACATGGAGCATTTATCCTTAGGTGACTTACAACAAGGAGTGCATATCCTTACAATTGAATTTTCACAAGGCTCTCGAAACTAGTAAAGTATAAATGATAGTTTTACAATTGAAATAACTCTTTTAACAAATGATATAATCAAGTTCAAGTATTTAGAGAGTTGGGATAACGCTTCAATAGATATCAAATAATAAAGCTCAAGTGTTTGTGATGAAAACTTTGATGAATAATTGATAATGAAATAGTTTGTATTTTTGTATCAAAATTTGCAAACCAATTATCTTTCTTAACAAATAATGCAAGTTAAGTATGAAGAGAGAGTTACACTTAAATCAAAGTGTTAGCAAAGAAAAAGTTTATCAAGAATTGAAAATAGATGAGATTGAGAAGTTTTCTTGCAAAATAAAATTTTTAATGAAATAGATAAAACTAGTTTTGATCAATCAAGAAATTCTTTGTAATAAATGAAATAGAATGTAAGATCAAGTAAACTCAATGATTTTTTCAATGAATGTGGTCTCTAAATTTCTTGTGAGTTGTTGAAAATTGAATGCAAAAGAGGTGAATATTTATAGACTAAAAAAAGACACTCTCGGGTAAGTTCGGTTGACCAATTTTTGAATATAGCCATTGTAAGATTATGACCGTTGGACTTTGAGTAAACCAAGTTTGGTTGACCAATATTTTTTATTTTTTTGTAAATTGCTTTTTCAAATCTATTTCATATTATGATTCAAAAATATTTTTATGCAAGTGATGAATTATGAAAATAATTTGAGCTTTATGCACTTTCTAAAGATTGACGAGTTAATACATTTACTTATAGATGTATAATGTCTAATCGTCTTGACTTGTAGTTCTTTATACTTGTATCTTTGATTTGCATCTTTTGCGAGTCTTTAAGTTCCAATTCAATCGTCGCATGCAAATCGCTATTGTCTCGAATGATTTGTCTTGAATGCTTAACTTTCACTTTATTCTTCATTTTGAGTCCGATTTATAATCTTGATAGCTTTGAAAACTCAATCACTCAAATTCAAATGTTAGTAAATAAAATGACTTATTTGTTATAATCAAAACATTAAGGTTATAATCAACCATAGGTCAACAATTTCCCCATTTTTAATTATGACAAATAAGATGATTTGCAATATAAGATTTGAACAATTAATATCATATTTATAAATGAATATACATCATAAAATCATGTAATTCATGTTCCCCCTTTCTTTTACAAATCAATAAGCAGACATTTAAAACATATTATATTTTCAAATCAAAGCATGCATAATCATCTCACTCAATTTCCCCTTTTGACATAAGCAAAAAGGATATCATTTAAGATCAAAACTTTGAATCAACCATGAAAAAAATAATATATTCCTCCTCAATTAGGCATAAGATGCAAAAAAAATAAAATAAAATCATCACTTTATAGTAAAATATTAATCAAAGTATGAGTGATGCAAATGACAAAAGTAAAATTATTTGAATAGAATTTATATTTCTCATTTTCAACATTTCCCCTATCATGTATAAATCATGTTATATATCTCTTACTCTTTATCATGCATAATTATCCATTCATATTCCCCTTTTTTACATAAGCAAAAAGGGATAGCATGTAAGATCAAAACACAATTTTTACATTTACGATAGCACATATGAGAGGAATAGTATTTCATATAAGATCAAAACTTTTAAATCAACCATAAAAAATAGTAATATATTCCCCTTATCATTTTAACTTATATTCTCTCTTTCAATAGGAACCGGATTTGTATCTATTTCATATTCTATATAAAGATAGTATAATATTTAGAGACATGCATTTCCACAATTCATTGAAATAAATCACATTAGAAGTCATCACAATTCATGAAAATAATGGAAGTCATAATTCAAGTTACAATGCATAGATTAGAAGTTATACTTCACAATTAAATCACATACTAAATATAATATCAAGTTTACTTGCAATTTAAAGTAGAGAGTTAATCATATCTCGATATTTTTTTATGCATATAGAAGTACCTTGATTATCCTTATCCATTTGATTGATGAGCTCATTGGAGTGTTCATTTGTGTTTACCTCATCTTCAATGGCTATGAAGCACATGTTGGCGATTTCTTCTTGACTTTCATCTACATCATCATCATTTTCATCCCATGTCACTTGAAGAACTTTCTTTTTTATGAATCTATTCTTCTTTTTGCCATTTTCTTCTTTCTTTTGGAATCGATGTTTTTGACAAAAACATTTCCACTTCTTGACAAGAAGAAGTAGATCATCAAGTTCTTCATCATTCATATTCTCGCTCGAAGTGCCTTCATTGACTATGGATTTAAAAGCAACTTGGCGTCTTTCATCTTCTTTATTTTTCAACGTTTTCTCCTTTGTCTCGGTGCGATTTAGCTCATATGTCACCAATGTTCGATAGAGTTCTTCCAACGGATATATGTTGATATTTTTGGTGTTTTCTATCAACATTTTCAATGGACTCCATTTTTTCGAGAACGACCTAAACATTTTACTTACAAGCTCAACATTAGTAAATTCACAATCAAAGTCTTTGAGGTTATTAGTAATATTGTTGAAGCCAGGGCTGGTCCTGCGATTTTTGGGGCCTGAGGCAAACTCCCAAAATTGGGCCCCCAAAATCAACGTAAATGCAAAATTCAACCGTGTATTATGCAACGTATTGCTAACTTAAAACGGAACAGTTGAACAACAAGTATAAAGTTTTCAATACAGTTACTCGTGCACCTGTGCAATTGATCATACATGCTATAATAATCATTCAAATAAGCCAACCAAGCCACAATTATATAAATAGACAATGCTTCAAATATTTTCAATATCAAGTTAAGGCAAGTCATTACTTACTTGAGAAGTAGAGTTTCGACGAAAATTATGGAATCGCACCCTTGAGGCTGTAGGAGCATTATTGGCATCCAGTGCCCGAAGTGTTTCATAATCTGCACACAACAACACAACAATTATTTTTCATCCAAATGATTCAAATGATCCCTCATCTTAGAGAGATAATAGCCAATATAACTGATGATTTGACAAATGGGACACAAGACTTTAAAATAAACCAAGACCTGAACAAGAGTTTCAACCTGAATTTATACCTAAATCATCAAATTCTCTGTCGAGAAGTGCAAGCTGGAGTCTCAGACCTTGCAGTCTCCCTCTAGTTGCAAGAGCTATGGATGGTGGCATGTGCAGGCGTAATTTAGTGTGGCCAAGAAGGCCACTAGCTGCAACAGCATAAGCTACCTGATCTTGAAGTTGCTAACAAGTTGCATACATTCTCAGGCTTGTTGCCATCAAAAAGACACCGAGCACCAACCATAGCTTTAAACGGACAAAAAGAAATAGAGAAATATGTAATATTTCTTAAGCAATTCACTAAAACACAATATAAACATTTAATGAGTGAGACGAAAACACAATCTTCATTCATATACATTGCATTACCAGAAAAGTTCTATAAATAGCCTTGCATATAAATATCAAGTAATCCTCGTGTTTGATGAGAATTTAGAACTCAAGGGCAACAGCCAATGCACCGAATCAAACCATTCTCGTTGCAATTAAAACACCTCATCAATTTCCCTTGTTCGTCTTCGTAAACCTTCCGACTCCCGTTGCAATTTGGGCATGGCACAAATCTTGCATCCCCACAACTCTAGCAAACAAGCCCCAAATTCGTAAATGGAAAACCTTCCACAAGCTTAGCCAACAATCCTGTATCATTAAGCTGCTTAATTTCCTCTGCACTACCTATGTACTTCCCCTAATGAACACTTGTGGCAAGCTTATTGCCTTCCCTTTTAAAGCATCCTTTAATTCATTCTTGTAAGACAAATCCATAGAAAGATCCATTTCATCTAGACACACTCTAAATCCCCTCAAAATCAGCTGAACCGCACAACAATCCTCATAAGTCTGGGGTCGGGGGATAAAGAGTCCTCAGAGTTCCCAAAATCTTTGTCAAATGGTCCCTCACTTCCAATTATATTCCCTCCTAAACCCCAGAATCAGTTAAATCAAGCCACAAAGTTGTATTAGAAAATCAGTCAGAGATAACAAAAGATCACCTTTCACCCACTTCCAAGAAAACCCAAATAGCCAAACTAGAACATGTGACTTTCTTATCTTCAAGAACTAATTTTTACTCAAAAATCTACAAAAAAAATTAAAAAATAAAAGTAGCTCATCTCGGTTCACAGGATCAGAATTAATCACACCAACCATTAGGTATTAGATAAATCTCTAAATCAGAATACATATTTGATTACAAGAATGATCCCTAAATTAATTTTGCTTCTTCTGAGCACATTACAATGATATAGTTGATGGATTGATGGAATCGTACAAAAAATTCAAATGCATCTATAAACATTTAATCATATAGAATTCATTTCGAAAAATTAAACATATACATAGAAATTTAGAAATCATATTACATAACGATAGGGGCGGCTGGCGGTGCTGGGCACACGAGAGAGAGAGAGAGAAAGCAGGGCACATCGGACAGTGGCGGATGGCTGCCGGCTGCTCAGCCACTCCGACGAGCTGAGGCACGGGTGGATATCGGGGTTTTCTCTCTTGCACGCACAAAGGATAGGTGGGAAGGAATGAATTGACAAATCGGATTCTTTCCATTCCAAAAAAAAAGGAAAAAAGAAAATTTGAGGCCCCCTTTTAAATTGGGCCCGAGGCACCAGCCTCATTTGCCTCGGCACAAAACCGGGCCTGGTTGAAGCGAGTAATCATGTCAACAATAGGTTTATTCTTTCATGAAGAATTTTCAAAATTTTTAACTAAGTGATTTATCTTAGTTTCTTTTACTTTACTAGTTCCAACGTAAGTAATTTCTAAAGTATGTCAAATATCATAAACTGAATCACATGTACTAATACGATTAAATTCATTTCTACCAAATGCACAACAAAGTATATTCTTGGCTCTAGTATTTAAAGATAATTTTCTTTTATCCTCTTCATTATATTCCTTTCTAAGTTTAGAAATTATTTGGTCCAATTTTCCATCAACTTTAATAATCTTAGTAAAATTATGAGAACCAAATTCAATAACTTCCCAAATATTATAATCTATGGATTGAATAAATATCGTCATCCTAGTTTTCCAATAGTTATAATTAGTATCATCAAACAAAATATGACGATTTGTAGAGCACTCCGCAAGAGTTTGAAAAAAGTGGTAGTCATTACTCAAGATTGTGAAATATTTAAAATTGAACACCTTGCTCTGATACCAATTGTTAGCCCAAGAATAACTAACCAAGAGGAGGTGAATTGATTTTTGAAACTTTTTCGACAATTAGTCTCAAAACTATTCAATACACAAGAAACAAATTCAAAGTGTAATAAAAGAGATAAATATGCAAACTCGATAACTCAAATCAAGTATGAATATAGTACAATATAAATGGCAATATAAATTAAAGTACAATAATGTAAAGATAACAAACCAATTTAATAGAGTTCGATACACAATGTGTTTTACGTCCCTGTTACCAAGCTCTTCGTAACGAGCAATGTCAAATGCACTATAATGGTAACTTACAATAAGCAGTATCAATCATTAAGTGACTTAAAATAAGAAGCACTTATCCTTAAGTAACTTACAATAAGGAGCACCTACCGTTAAATGACTTACAATAAAAAGCATTTATCCTTAAGTGACTTCCAACAAGAAGAACTTATTATTAGGTGACTTACAACAAGGAGTACATATCCTTACAATCGAATTTTCACAAGGCTCTCGAAACCATTAAAGTATAAATGATAGTTTTACAATTGAAATAACTCTCTTAACAAATGATATAATCAAGTCCAAGTATTTAGAGAATTAGGATAACATTTCAATAGATATCAAATAATAAAGCTCAAGTGTTTGTGATGAAAACTTTGATGAATAATTGATAATTAAATAGTTTGTATTTTTGTATCAAAGTTTTCAAATCAATGATCTCTCTTAACAAATAATGCAAGTTAAGTATGACAATTAAATCAAAGTGTTGGCAAATAAAACATTTATCAAGAATTGAAAATAGATGAGATTGAGAAGTTTTCTTACAAAATAGAATTCTTGATGAAATAGATAAAACTAGTTTGATCAGTCAACAAATTCTTTGTAATAGATGAAATAGAATGTAAGATCAAATAAACTCAATGATTTTTCAATGAATTTCGTGAAGATTCACTTAGAGTTCTTGCACTTGATTGATTGCTGTTTAGGAGTCCACCGTCTTATAATCTAAGAATTTGTCGACAATGAACTTTTTAGCCTCGACATCCTCAGTTTTATATTTTCGGCCCAAAGACTTCCATAGCTCTTTAACAGTTTTCATAGTATTATACGCATTGTATAGCGAGTCTGCTAAACTGTTCATAATGTAGTTTCGGCACAGAAAATTCAAGTGGTTACAAGCATCAAGTGCACTGATCGCTTGAACATCTCCCTCACTCACATTGAGTTTTGGAGCAATTTCAGTTAAGAATCTCGCAAGATTCAAAGTGGTCAGATAAAATAGCATTTTCTGCTGCCACCTCTTGAAATTCAAGTCATTGAATTTCTCCGATTTTTCTCCATAATTAACCGGAATAGTAACGATATGGCCAATTATTTTACTCACAACAATAAACCCTTGATTAATGCGAAGAAAGAAGAACCCTTTAATTATTGCAAATAAACAACTTTAGAGAAATATAGTTTCACATGCACCTCTCTAAGTTAACACTCAAACCTTGCCCTTTTCCTGGTTTCACTTCCAAGTTTCAAAGCCCTCTTTTGTTTTTTTTTTTTTTTTTTTTTTCTATGAAAGAAAAGTGAAAAAAAAATTGAAGAAGAAAAGAAATAGAATACATTGACCCTAACCTAACACCCCACCCCACCCCAAAATAAACAAACAAATAAATATTAGATTTCTCTTCTTTTTTCCCCTAAGATTGCCTTATCGGTCACTTAGCATTCGCTTGAGAAGAATTTATAAACGATTTAATCTATAAATTAATAAAAGAAAAATAGTGGATAGGTGAATAATGTGTGAAGTGATTAGAATGTATGATTAAAATGATATAAATTTTTTTCTAATAAAAGCTTAATTTCTTCCATAATTTAGAACGTGTATAGTTTTTTTTCCTTTTCTTATTAGGAATACTATCAAAACACCAACTTTTTATAAATGGGGGAAAAAATAGCATTCCTCATCTTAGAAGATAATTTTGTTTAAGTATAAATATGTTCAAGAAAAACGTTTAAATAAATAAATTTATCCTCTATATGATAATTTTTTGAAATCAAGTCATCTTGTCACCAATTTGCCAAAATTGTTTGTCATTCATTTTGATGAGAAAATATAAATTAAATAAGTTCGGCTGTTTAAAGAAAAAAAAAATTCCAATAAAATTTGAACTTTAGACAAGATAGTAACAACTATGTACCAAAGCATATCTCCAATTAATTCTTTAATACACATGAATTAATTCTAAACGCCCATTTATTATTTCATTAAAAACTCCCCTCCACCCAATAAAAACAAACAAAAATAAACACAAGGCGACCCATAAACGCCGGGTCCACCTCTTCATTTGAACAATTCCCAAAACACACACGTGCCGAATCCACCGCCGCCGGATGAGCCACCATAATACGTATATAAACTCACTGCACCACAACCTCTTCCTCCTCAGTCCTCACACTCCGTCTCTCTCTAAAATGGCTACTTCTGAAACCCATCTTCTCAAAGATGAGCTCGATATAGTGATACCCACTATTAGGAACCTTGATTTCTTGGAAATGTGGAGGCCATTCTTTGAGCCGTATCATCTGATCATAGTGCAAGATGGTGATCCATCAAAGACAATCAGGGTCCCTGATGGCTTTGATTATGAGTTGTATAATCGAAATGATATTAATAAGATTCTGGGTCCTAAGGCTTCCTGCATTTCCTTCAAGGATTCTGCTTGCAGATGCTTCGGGTACATGATCTCCAAGAAGAAGTATATCTTCACCATTGATGACGATTGCTTTGTAAGTTTTCAAAATCTTGTCTTCTTTTTTCCTTGTAAATATCAAGTCCCACAAGACTATGGCTCGTTCCAGGACAAAATTCTCAGAATTGATCTTGTTCTTAAGTATATATCCATAAATACTTGATCCAACACGTTTTACTGTTTTGCTCGCTTAGAGTTCTATGATTCGCTTGTTTTGTAGGCTAGTTGAGACTAACAGTTTGCTAATTTGATTTTCCTTCATTAACCCGACTCCCTTTTACTTAGAAAAGATGAAAATCGAATCAATTTGATGTTCTGCATCATGTATTTTCTGTTCTTTAGTTCAATTTGTTTGCTAGTTAAGAATTGAAGGTGTGACCAATAGTAGCTCTATGTTTGTGTGTTACATTTCTTGTAATGTTTGCTTACATCACTCGTGAAAGGTTTGCACCTCTCCCTTAAACGTCGATTTTAAGGGTAATTTGCGCCTCTATGTGGGGAATCCCGATTCGAAACATGTGACCTCAAAATGGCTACTTCTAGTAATAGACTAATTTCGTGATTGTTGAGTCACTCAACAGAAAAATGTTCTAATTGGTAGATTATAACGCACTACTCTTTAATCTCAAATGATTCGTGCGTTTGTAACATTTGTTGAATTGTTCAATAATCTCGCTTCTCATTAGGCAAAATGTATAATATAGTAGCTAAGTGAATACTTTCATACCGTAGGCCTTGCTTATGTGGAAAAGTAGGAACAAAGAATTGGTAAATGAGAGAAAAACTTTTGCATTCTATCTTTATTAATTTTATGGTCAGATCTTATCTTTTTCATGCTATATCAGATCTTTGAGGACATAATGGACACGTCTTGTGAAAAATTTATAAACTCTTAGGTTGCGAAAGACCCTTCTGGGAAAGAAATCAATGCCCTTGCACAGCATATCAAGAATCTCCTTTGCCCTTCGACGCCAAATTTCTTTAATACCTTGTATGATCCTTTCCGTGAGGGTGCGGATTTTGTTCGGGGATATCCTTTCAGCCTTCGCGAGGGCGTGCCAACAGCTGTTTCTCATGGCCTCTGGATGAACATTCCGGATTATGATGCACCTACACAACTTGTGAAACCTCGTGAGAGAAATACTAGGTATTAATACTTTTGACCCAAAACTATTTACGATTTTGAAGTCATCATTCTGCTTTCACATGTTCATTTGAAACATGATTCTTGAGCTTGTTTCTTGTTTTTAAGGTATGTTGATGCAGTCTTGACAATACCAAAGGGCACCCTCTTTCCCATGTGTGGAATGAATTTGGCATTCGACCGCGATCTTATCGGTGCCGCAATGTACTTTGGACTCATGGGAGATGGCCAACCGATTGGACGCTACGACGATATGTGGGCTGGCTGGTGCATCAAGGTTCAATCTCTGCACACGTTTTCTAAATTTTTCTTCTTACACTCAGGATCCCAAGACAACAACATTAAAAAAAAAAAAATGGAAAAAGTATTGTTCCCAATGAATTTGGGGTCGACTACACAAATATTTTTCACCACTATGTTCGATTCATTGTACGATTTACCGAATCTTTAGACTTTTTTCCACAATATCTTCTTAAAAAGTACGAAGTACTTGTTGTTTCTTACCATTTTTCTGGATTGTGTAGGTGATATGTGATCATCTTGGATTGGGTGTCAAAACCGGGTTGCCATACATATGGCATAGCAAAGCCAGCAACCCATTTGTGAACCTAAAAAAAGAATACCATGGCATCTTCTGGCAAGAAGAAATCATTCCATTCTTCCAAGCAGCAACACTTTCAAAGGACTGCACAACTGTTCAGAAATGCTATGTTGAACTGTCTAAACAGGTTAAAGAAAAGCTTGGCAAAATAGACCCTTATTTTGTGAAGCTGGCAGATGCAATGGTCACATGGATTGAAGCTTGGGACGAACTCAACCCCCAAAAATAAATCAGAATTGGCTTCAAGTTTTTATTTTTCTATTTTATTTTCTTTTTAGTCTCTAAGTTATAAAAATAAGTAATTTGTTTTGAGTTTGTGTTTGATTTGTCGGTATATCTTCTGTTGGATTTACAGCTTGTTTGAGTGTATTTTCTATAATATGTTAGCAGTAAGACTGAAAACAATGAGCCCTCAAATGTTTTAGGACTTTTCTTGTAGAAACTGGGCCAGCCTAAAAAGCTGATATTCAGAAAAAGATAATGAAAAATCTTTTGTAATATGATGATGGATAAACACTTCGCTTGTCACTTAACTCGATCTAACATCCAAAATATGCTGATAATGGTTTATAAAGCTAATTTTTGTATATAATAAGTAATGAAAATTGATCTTGCAAGCACCCGTGTGTAACTCATTCTAAATACATGTAACATGGCATACCAATTAATTGATATTTGGGGAACATTATTAAACGTTCAATTAATCATAAAAATTAAACAAAACTGATATTGCTCCTTCAAGCCTACTAGAATTGGTACACGAGAATAACCCTTTCGCGTTTGGTATCTCTTACGATTAAATAGAACATGAACCATTGCTCTGCGCGAGATGGTTGTCTCTGCAAAGCAAATGCAGCAAGGGGAACATTGGTAAAATACTCAGCACGTTTGGCAAATACACTCAACTATTGTGTATGAAAGTAGGCTTTATTATCATGAATTAGGAGTAGGATCTTCTGTCTTCTTACGCTTGGTTGGGGGCTCTTCACCTTCTTCGTGGTTGTTTATTCCATTCATTGCCTCGGGACCCAAAAGAGACACGTGTTTGCTGGTGATCTGACGACCGGCCCTGAGCTTTGGTCCCCAATGTCTTTCAGGATTTGGAAGGAAGCGTGCAACCTTTTTGGCTTGTGCCTTGCTAAGAGAGGCAACAGCTCTTGCAAAATTAGCCTGCAAGGGAAAAAGACGACAACAATTTTATAGCATGTTTGTGTGGTACGCAGTATTAGACAAGATTGAATAGGATTAAAAGAAAACAGCTAAAATCATTTTTGTTGTATTCTCCAATCCTATTAACCAAACATGGACTAATGGTATGTTTAGCGGTGAGGATTAAATAGGACTGCAAACTATTAAGGAACAAAAAAGACCTAAAACTTTGTTGGTTATAACGTCTTGGGTACCAAGCATGCACTTCGTTTCTTGAGGAAGCAAAAACAAGAGGGGAGAGTAGAAAAGAATTGACCATTAGCTGGCAGAAATTTTTGTTTTAAAACTTAAGTTGAAGTCAACAAAAGGAAAATGAACAGTGTACAGCCAAAAATTATCGAATTCAAAATAAATGTCTATAGCTCGTTGATTAGTTAATTTAATAACAAAAGGGAGTAAGTATTCAGTAAGGGAAATGGTTAAATCAAACAAAAATAAGTGCCATGCTTGTAGGGGTACTATACATGAATTTGACTATTAGTTAGCAGAAATTTTTGGGGGTAAAACTTAAATTCAGGCCCAGAAAAGGAAAATGAATGCAAAAGGAACTAAAATTACAGCATTAGTACAGTGTCCTGCCAAAAATGACCGAATTCAATAACAATAATGCCATTTGTAATCAACAATTGTAGTAGTCATCCTACTTGGCATAATTTAATAATTTAAAAAAGGAATAACTTTTAGTAATGCTATGCCACGTACGATGACTACTGTAATCGCTAACTATGAATAATATTATTCATTCAATAAATGCCTTTAATAACAAATGGGAGGCAGCACTCAGTAAGGAAACAACTAATCAACCAACAGACGACAAAAATAAGAAAGAGTGCAATTGAAGAGAAAAGGGAGTCATATACCTGCAGAACGGGCTCCTTTGCAAGTATAACACTTCCAGCCTGATCAGGTGGCTGAGCTTTCACAGGATGATTTTTGACCTACAGAGAGAATATTATCGACTACATGAAGACAACATTAAAAACTTTATATGAGGAAAATAACTAACAGGAACCATATTTGGTGACAATATCTCATCACCCTACGCAAAATGTGGTAACCACACCCCAAGTGGCCATTAATGTGTGCTGCTCAGTAACCAGACTGTAAAGAATGGTTTGGTAAGGTGAACTGCATTATTTAGTCCTGTCCAGTACAGTGCACCAAACATGCACTAAATATATACACCTAATTTCATTCCATCAGAAGAAACATGCCCGGAATTAAATATCACAAAGTTCAAGGAGCTCTGTAGTTTTACTAATGTGAGCATTGTTTGGCTGGCGTGAACAAATAGGCGCCATATGAAACGACAAAACAAGCATGAATTCACACAGGCAAACAGGGATGCTCACCCAGCAGCGCATGATATCCCAAATCACATCCATAGGAGCATCTGTTTTCAATCCCAATGGGTTTACATGAGTTCCGGAAATACGGTATCCTGCATTGATAACGGCAGAGCGAAATATAACTGCTGACGGAGATGTGCATTTCAATGTAGCACATAGATTGTGCAAACTCAGAAATAGAGGAATATCAGGCAATTCCTGCAAAATGCACCAAATTAATTTATTTAAACAAAAGCCAGTCTTGAGAATAAACAACCAAGATGCAAAGGTCATAACCTATTTCTTCATTCCTTATTTTTATTTAGGCTTAAATAAGAGTAAACCAGAGAATGTGAAAGGACCTATAGTTTCGGCAGTTGTGAAGCCTAGTCCTAATTTTATATAACATGTAGATGCCAAAATACAAAACAGAAAAATTCTGGAAAGATTTTTGATTCAACAGAAAATAGTTACAAAATATTCTCAAAGAGCCACTTTACTTTCCTTTGAAGAGGATTCCTTAAATGTATATTGAAATTGTTCCATTGTGCAAATGATGGGAAAGGAAATAGTTATTCTAAAACAGTTTAACCGATATACTTGTCGCCAAACCTATATAGAGCTTCTGTAATTTCTTTGCAAGTCATTATATAGAATAATAAGAAATGAAGTGTGTTGGGTAGTATAGAGAGAGATCATCTCTAGGTAAGCATCTCTCTGCTAGAAAAACAAGCCCTCAAATTCTCATTTTTTTAATAATACAAAAACTCATAAATAGAAGGTAGTAGATCTCTGATCCTCCAACTGACGTTAAGAAAATTTCCATATGTATTCTTTTCAAGTAACTGGACGACACAACATGGTAGTTACCATTTCAAAAGGCCAAATGAAAGGTTTGCTAAAACAAACAAGTGTACCTCTGATATCGTCGTCAATACAGCTGATACTCGATCATAAGCAGGATAACGATCTTTCATAGATTTAACATCTGCTAGAATGGAAGTCACCCATTCTTGATCGTGAATGGGAGCAGACCATATGGGCCCACCCATGTTATATTTCTTTCCACAATCACTGCATTCTTGGGGAACAACAGGGCCAAATCCGGGGAGATATCTGACACTGGTATTCTATAGAAGAAAAGGGGGAAGAAAAAAATCACAGGTATATTAGCTGTAGAAAAAATTAGTTGCATATGACTTATTTTACCAAAAAGAGAACATTACTTATGAGTGCTCAAAATGAATTTTTCAAATCAATCAGCATTTAGGTTCCTGATGCATGCAGGAAAATAGCAAAAAAGAGAATATTACTTGTGAGAGCTTAAAATGAAATTTTCAAATCAATCAGCATTTAGGTTCCTGATGCATGCAGGAAAATAGCAAAAACAATGTACGTTTACACAGATTCACTGAAGACAATTTTGCAGACACTCAATACTATACCATACACCTTTTCAGACAACAAAAACTTTAAAATATCATTTATAGCTCGTTCATGCCAGCCAGAATTTATGCAGCATCAAAATATACCCAAGCCTTGTGTATAAACATGCATACCTTGGATACGGTCCTTCCAATTGGCTGGAGATGAAAAGAATCACAACCAATGCACTGATAAACGTATGAAAGCTTTAAAGGAGTGTTCTTCATTGCACTTGCTGATCTGCAAACGATCACTTCAAAAATAAGAAATGCAAATCTTGACTGGTGGCATTAAGAAGAAAAAACGTACGGTCTAATCTGGCCAGTCATGCATCTCACTCTACATGCTAATACGAAAAGCAAACTTCAGCAGAAAACACTTACGAGTATACACGAACAAATACGCGCACATAGAAATCCATCTGAACAGATAACACCGGAACAATGTATCGCTTGTACCGATTTGCATGACTCTGCATTAGAAGACAAGATCATTTCAATATGATAAACTGTATATAATCTTTAAAAAAAATTCAAGAGGGATATGCTCAGAAGTCAACAACAACTATTTTCGACCGATTTGTCAAAGAATACTTCCATTTTATGACATCCAATAATCCAACAAGTAATCATTTTAGGATGGAGGACCTATAAAACTAAGGCCCTGTTGGGCAATTAAAGAGAACTGAATATTGATTCTTGAAGTCAACGTCGCAAACCTAATAATCATAATGAGTATAAAAAAGGCACCTTGAACTCCGTTCGTAATTTGAATAATTAATTGAAGATTACCGGAGAATTTTATGCTGAACACACAGCCTTCCAATAAGTGCAAAAAATATCGAAGGCATAAAGAGTTAAGACCAAGACTAAACATAGTTAACTGCCTAGGTTATGTAGGTATAGAGACCCTAAATGGGACCTGGTTCAATTCTAGAGAAACTACAGTCATCATTCACTAATACAATGTCAAATGGAAGTAGCAAAAAAAAAAAAAAGAGAGAGAAAAAAAGAAAGAAAAAGAAAAACAGGATAGCAATTTGCCAACCTCGGAAATTACCTTGCGATAAATTAATATAATTATATACTTTGTTTCTTTCTTTTTAGGAAAAATTGTAGCAGCTATTCCTAACCTTTTCAATTTTTATAGATTTTACCCTAAAATTCAATTTGTACCAGCGAATGTCCCTAACCTTTCGTGGATACGCAAATAGAGTACAATTGGATAGAAACCATCCATTTGACCGTTAGTTGAACAAGAAAAGTGGATTTTAACCAAATTGTAAGTGGTAAAAAGCTATCTTTTTTTTATTTAATCCCATAAAACAATTAAAATACCTAAATCAAAATAAAAATAAAAGAAAGGAAAACTATTTGTTTCCTTCTTCACCCCATCCCACCCCCTAAACCAAAAATCAAAGCCACACATTGCCACGGCCACAACCACCACACCTTTCACAAACCTTAACAAAGTTATTCTGATACAATTATCACTGTTTGGGACATTGAGCAAAGATCGTGAACATCAGGATTGTCAAAATACAAACCCTTCTTATAGAATTGCAAATGAGAACTCTAAAGTTAAGATGTTACTGCATCAAAAACCCGTTAGCGTTATACCCAAAGATCCCAACCACCGCACCAACAGCATGTGGTGGTGGCACCAGCCTGCAATGGCGACCGCTATTGGATTTGACAGTGAGAGACGGTGGCACAAATTCCTTCACCATTGGGTTCAATTTCGTCAACATTTCCTCTAAATCCCTCATCTCTGTCTTAAATCCTTCCTGTCCATCATATCCACCATTTATATTCTCTTTGCCCTCACTGTTAGAGTAAACTTTAGGGACTCGATTGCCGTTGATACTCTGCTGCAACATATGGTGGCCGTTGGATTATTGTTGGCTGAGAAACAAGATAGGGGGTGGGAAAGGGGATGGGGGTAGGGTAGGGTAGGGACTTGGAAGGAGATAAAATCTTTTTTTTTTTTAATGTGGTAATTATAAAGTTACCATTTTACCCCTTTCAATTTGGTCAAAATCCACTTTTCTTGGTCAACTAACGGTCAAATTGATGGTTTACATCCAGTTGGACTCCAGATAAATATTTATGAAAGGTTAGGGACCTTCACTCGCACAAATTGAAGGTTGGAGTAAAATCTATAAAAATTGAAAAGGTTAGGGACCGATGCTGCAATTTCCTTCTTTTATCATGTTCACACTATCATCCAACAAGTTCAACAAATGATGAAATTGGCAAGAACAAAGGGAAATTTAGAAGGTTTAAAGTGGCACGAATATAGTAGGGTAGACAATCCACGATGAATTATCTAGACCTTGTTTTGAACACATAAATAGCTTATGGTACAAAATGGTTGCATAATTTACATTGAGAACTTCATAAGATAAAATACCTCAATGCAGGCAAGAAGGATCCTCAAAGCCATCTCATGGCAATATTTTCCTCTCAATGGATAAGAGCCATACCTAATCCCACAAGTAGTATTAGCTCAGACCACTTTATATTTTATAAGCAATAGATAAATTGACTAACAAAATGATGCAGTATTATGAGAAGTTAGTCAAAATGATGCAGTATTATGAGAAGTTACAAAAAAAAAAAACCTTACTTGGAATAGCAAACCTCTCCATTACCCCCACAAAGGACAGCCATATCAGTTGCAGTGCACATCAACATGCCCCCATCAACAACTGATTGAACAGCAGAGTCCAGAAAAACAGATGGAGAACCATAAGGGTCAAGATCAACCTGAAACACAAACACCAGTATAAGATCACAGCTAATCTGTCTTTAAGGGGTAAACAACAAAATATGCTTCATAAAAGCACAAAATAAAGGACATGTCTGTGACAAGCATCATGGCATGGGGTCACTATTATTAAGTATAATGTTTTAACTACATTTCTCTTCTACATAAATAGACTGTTATCCATGTATTATCAACTGACTCAGGTACTAAATACAGAGAATATTCATTGCTGAAGGAAAAATTAGTCGAGGAGAAAAGACGGGGGAAATTAGAAAACCACTATGTCCACATGGTGAACTTCATATGAAGCTACTGAAAGTATACCACTTCAAATTCTTTTGGGTGGGTGAGCATGTAAACTCGAGCATCAGCAAGATGCGACTCCACTTTTGAGCAAGCCATGGAACCATTAAATTTTATGTTTCTCCTGCAAGCTTCAACAGAAACTGCACAAGGGGACAACATTAGCACTTCTGATTGACAAACCAAGTCAGGTTGCCAATATGATACAAATTCAGAAGCATTGAAAGAAAATCTTGACCCTCTCATAGTCCAAGTATATGCAAATGGGAAACATGCATGGGTAATATTGGACTAAGCCTATGTTTGGCTCATGTTTATAAGCTGTTTATAAATACTCAAAGCAACTTTTATCCACATATTTCGAGAACCTACAAGTATTAATCCACCACTCATTTCTATCTATTTATAATTTTAACCATTTACAAGCAATTTTCAAACATGCTATGATGCAAATTCTGAAGAAATGGAAGAATTTTGACCCCTCAGTATGCAAATGGGAAATACACGTGGGTAATATTGGGAACGCTAAGTTCTCAATTGTTTATAAGATCCTCGTCTAGAAGAAGGCATTTTAAAAATATTATGCATGGCAATTAACAATAAAAGCTTTTTATTAAAAACAAAATTCCTAATTACAATTAAGAACATGAGTTACCTTTATCGTTGTCCAAGGCCACAACTTGACCAATCCCATCAACTTCACGTGCATATCTTAAAGCTCTGAGCCCAGAAGCTGACAAAGCCTATTAATCCTCAAGAGATGCATTACCATTAACAACTTGAAGAATGAAAATGCAACATGCCTATAGCAGAGCACTTGCTTGACAAGAGAAGCAACGATGATAACACAAAATCAATAAGTACCTCCAGAACTCGTGGTGGTTTCAGTTCTCCATGGCCCTTTCCGGCTAGGTTTGAGGCTTGATCTTCCGAGATGCTGCTAGCTTCGTCTTGGGATATCTCTTTTGAGACATCACAATCAGCGTTAGCTTTCTCTTTCTGAGTTGTGAAATCCATGGTAGCTTCCTCCTTAATGGCAGACACATCTGAAGCTTTTGGGCCTGTTTTCATTCTTTTAGAGGACAATGCTTCATGCTCTCGTTTGTATTTCGATATAAATGTTCTCAAAACAGCAATAGACATATCCCGGTTATTAACCTGGATAAAGAAATTTCCAAAAGTTCAGAAGTTGGCAAATCACAGAGCTAAAAAACAGAGTAAGGTGAAAATAAGCTCTAGAACTGATTAAACATAAAATTGTAGGCCGGGTTATTTCAGAGTCGAAAGCATCGGATTCCTAAAATGTTAGTAGCATTCAAAAAGCAACAAAAAACAAGTCCCAGATATCACATTCCACAATTACCCAATTATGTAAAGGAAAAAATAAAACACAACAGAAATATAAACCCAGTCGCTTTTATAATTAAATTCATTGTAGCACACAATTTGATAACAATAAACCATTATTTCAATAAAGATATTAATTTGTTAAAAACACAATCCATGGGAAATACAAGCTGCAAGTGACAAAATAATTAACTGTTAACAAACCAAAAAAAATAAAAATAAAAATCATAAAGAGGACCTGGGTTTTATTGAAAAAGACTTCATTTTTGGCGTGCATTAATATCTCGGCCTCCCCTTCTTTGATTATTGAAAAATCATTGAGATCAAAAGGCACCATTTTGGGAGCTTCCATCTGCTTATTCTCTTCTTCCCTAATTTTTTCATCAGTGCTGCCCATGTTGAATGGTCTATTGGGTTCTTCTAATTCTTGCTTGTTTTGACTCTCAGCTTTATGTCGGCTATGTTTTAACTCTCGGCTTTTAGGAACACATAACGATAAAACTGCAAAAGTTACGTGAAGCAAATATACTTGGAAACTGCCAAACCCTACCTGGATTTGAACTTATAGATTCTGTGCTGTGCTTAGGGTATTTTAAATAGTAATATGATTAAAAATATGTAATTAAAAAGTTTTAAAAATAAAAATTATTGATATGATGAGAAATATTATTTTATTTAAAAATTTGTGTCAAAACAGGGCTTAATGTATGTATATATAAAGGGTTAATTAGTTGAATAGTTAGTCAACTTTGCAATAGTTACTATGTAATAGATGAATTAAAAAAATGTACATTAATGAGTACTGAACTTCATCAAACTATTTCATAACTGATCTTAAAAATATAATTATGCATTGTATTATCCATCCATCGTCGAAGTGGAAAAAATCGTTAGGCTCAATAAACGGTGTTGACTTGAGTGGGGGATGGATAATAAGGTATATAGTTCAGTGACCATTGAGATACATTTTTAATGACGAAGTAGTAACACTTGAAGAAATTTGATGATCATTGAAATAAGTTTTTAAGTTCAGTTATTAAGTAGTAAGAATTTCTTTTCCCTCAAATCGACCTCTATGAGAGAAAAAACTAAAGAAAATAAAGGGAAAAAATGAAAAATCAAATCGACCTTGGTTACCTTGGCAATAATTTAGATGTTTTTGTACTTTTATTTAATTTTTCCCAGTCAATTTCTTTCAATGTTCCTATTGTTACACTTTCAATTGAGATATGGTGAACTGATATTAATTGATCCACAAATCAAAAGTACTTTTCACCGTATGTAAAAAGAAGCAAGAGAAACACAACAACAAAAAATTAAATATAGCAACAAGAAATGGCCAATGAACTAAACAATCAAGTAATTCAAATGAATGAACTCGTGGTTGTTGTCAATGAAGGGGATATATTAGTTGGGATTTAATGACTACGCAATTATTCAAAATCAATTTAGCATCATACCTTTCATTTGGTCTGCAAAACTTTTAGTTGAAAACTAATGTTATCCATTTATTTTAGAATGGACATCCACAAAAAAGTTGATTTCAACCAATATTTTAAAAATCTACTCGGGCATCAACTCGAAAAAGGAAGAGGATCAAGTATCAAAAAGTCGAATCAATATCAAACCGATTGTCAAATTGAATAAATAACTATACATAAAGCTAAAATATTATAAAAACAATAGATTTTTTATTTTATTTTAGTTTACTAATTTAAAGTAAATAAATATCTATATTTTCTTAATTAGATTTATTATTGCAATTTATTTTACAACTTCAAAAACTAATAATTAATATGTAACAATTAATTTGATTTGTTAATGGAAATAATGAAATAAAATATTTATATTTAAAATTGAAATTCAGTTTTTCATTATCGCACATTGAATGTCAATAGAAAATTAGAAGATGATATCTCCTTTAAAAAGGAATATCATGATGGTAGAAGCCACTATTGGGATTGCTAGTAAAAATAGGTGGCCTCAAGTTAGTTCAAAGTTTTTAAAGAACATAAAATCATTTTATTTGGAAAAGCCGAATTCGATTTTTTCGTTTACGGTTAACCGGTCGGTTTTAATGGTCTATTTGACAATTTTCAATTTTTCGTTTACGGCCTGTTTGATTGTAAATGTGGAAAATTGATGGAAAGAAAATATTTTTATAATGAATTGAATTGCCTAGAAATTATTTTTGTGGGAATTGTAATTAATTGTGTTTGATTGGTATAATTTTCCACCTGAAAATTTTGGAAAGTTTGGTTCCGTTTGGCTTCGTTTTTTATGGAAATTATCCATAAAAGTGATATTTTTTTTTCTACCATTGAATCTAAAATTTGTTACAATTGCCAAAAAATTTATCATACCAAATATCATTCGTTTGGTTTTATTTTATATGAAAATTATCCATTAAAGGGAAAGTTTTTTTTACCATTGTTGACATAGTTTTTATCAATTGCCAAAAAAAAATGCCTAAGAACCTGGAAAAGCAATTCCAACCAAAACAACCAGAAAATGTTTTCCTCCAAAAGTTGGAAAAATGTGGAAAGGTGGAAACAATTTTCCGAGGAAAATTTTGCTATCAAACATGTGCAAAAGTTGGAAAATAGCATTTTCCATGGAAAAACATGGCTATCAAACGCGGCCTTAATGTATGATGATTTGATTCCAACGTTGATTTTTTTCCTAATTTTTATTAATTTCGGATCTGATTATCGGATAGGATATCCTATAACATAGCAAATCAGATATGAATTTAACAATCAAATATCTATTGGATTATTAGATCGGAACGAATCAAATAATTTTCTTATTGGATCGGATTGGATATATGAAGATATGATCCATTTACAGCACCGGTGTTATTACTTCATAATTGAATTTAAAAATGTTTCTGAATTGTCACTGAACTATGCATCGCATTACCCATCTATCATTAAAGTCGATGCCGTTTGTTGAACGTAACGAATTTTCTTACTTGAGTGATGAATGATAACATGATACATAATTCAGTTAGTCATGTCAATGAGTCGAGTCAAGCCGAGCCACGAGCTGAAACTCGAAGCTCAGGCTGGGCTCGAGCCAAAAAGGTTCGAATAGGGATGGTAAAATGGCTCAGCCTGAAAAAAGCCCAAGTCGGGTTGCTCGTGGCTCGGTGGAACCGAGCTCAGGTTTGGGTCGACTCCTACTTTAGGACGTCGGCTCGAGCCCGTTAATAATAATAATAAACGAAAATAGTAGAAAAAATAAAATAGATGTAGCTGTCTGCAAGTGCAGGCAGCTTGACAAGCTGCGTGATAACTACCTACAACGTAGGCAATTGTCTCTAATCAAAAGTACAATTAACGTTCGTAAAAATTTTCAAAATTTGAATTTGAAATTCAAATATAGTTAAAAATGATATATATTTTTTTGCTATAAATAAGCGAAAAAAAATTACAACTTCATTTTAATTTACTTCAATCTATCTCCAATTTCTTTACTCAATATGACAATATTCAGTATTCTAGTCTCCAATTTCTTTACTCCATTTTTTTTACTCTAATCTTCGATTTAGGGCAAAAAAAAAAGCTCAAACCTTTTTTACTTGAGTTGAGTCTGAGTTTCAAGTTTCAGTTTGTGGTTTGCAAAAGATCGGCCAAAAAATTCCGGCTCGAGCTGACTCGGATATTTTTTCATGTCAAATCTAAATTTTATTCTTAAAGTAAATTTGTACAATTTATACGTACTATAAATTAAATAAAAATTAAAACTCTCATCATTTATCCAGGTTTGGAATCAATTACAATCATCGTAGGCGGAGTTAAAATTGTACACGAATAAAATATTTCTTTTACATTTTTTAATGGAACAAAAAAATTAAAAAAATTATTTTTTGAAACTAATCAATTTAAAAACTTACAATAACTTATCATTGAATCCGTTGCAACTCTTCGACTATTATACTGTCAACTTGGTCTTGAACAGGTAATTTCGCACATTCTCAGTCCTTCAAGCATATTAAAACCTCCAATATATCTTTTTTTAGTCTTAATAGCTCGTCACATAAAATTCAACCACCTAAATTAAATACAGCATTCAATGATACCGTAGACATCGAAGGTATAAGTAGATTGCGAGCAATTTTTGATACAATTGGATCTTGTCTTTCATTACACATCCACCATGATAAAAGACTAAATTCTTGTGATTGTAACATACTACGAATGTCTATGCACATATACCAAACTAACTTAGATGGAATTTCAAGATTTGTACCACTAACCTCTACTTCTCTAGATATTAATGAACTAGAACTAAATAAGGGAACATTAGTATTGGTTTCTAAATAATTTCATAGATTATTTGTATTTGTTGAAGTATTTCTTGAAATGAAAATTTGGGAAGTAGAACTACACTGACTTCATTTTCCAGTGTAATAGTTATACATTACACATAACATAGATTTTATATGTACATGTGATAATTCTACATTTATGAAATTTGAAATCTCATTTACAATAGCTTTTGTGCTAGTTAAATTAAGTCAGGTCATCATCGAAGCTAATAAAAATAAAGAGAATAACTCATCCCAATATTTATGAAATTTTAACTCCATAGAATAAATTATATCAACAAAAATTCACAAATTCCTATGTTTGTGAAATGTAGAAAAAGTGTTGTACCTAATTAATATTTTATTATAATATGGAGAAAGAATACAAAAATTATGTATTTACAATGTTTCTAACTTTAAAAAAAAAATCATAATGAAGAGTCAACTATATATACGAAACAAATAGAGGATGTCTAAACTCTTATAGTAGAGTTGTAGTTGAATTAGATTGTCAAAAACAAAAAGGATAGGAAAAAAAATTGTGCAGGGGCGAAACTGGGGCCACGACGCTAGCTGTTCTACCTAATTTTGTGTGATGGCGCTTGGGAGCTGGAACCCAACGCCTAGGCGTCCCATCTCCGTCCAAAAAACCTTCCAAATGTTTTTTTCTTCTTTCCAAAGTTTGCTTCAAGTCCACAAAAATTTCTACTCTCATTGAGATTTCAAATAGAATTTTAATTTATAATTCACCAAGTAAACTCAAATAAGATTTCACAATTGGATTCCAAATAATATTCTAGTTAATGCGCACTTTAATTAGAATGCTCAATTATCTTTAACAAAAAATTCGAATCACACTCAAATTCTAACAAATATCATGTCAAAATTTAATTTGATCATAAATTCAGTTTCAGATAAAGTACAAAATCACACGGAATTCCAGAATTAACATAATATGTCTGCAATTAAAATCAATAATTATATTGCTAAATCTCACTTTTTTTTATAACAAAGTATAATTTCATAAACTAGCACATACAAATTTATAACTAGCAGCTACTATTTTACCCTTAACCACACATTACGTTTGCCTTTACCATGTGGGTCTATCATGAGTAGAGCTCTTTGCTTTCTTACACCGTATATAAATTATATCTTTCTATATATCTTTCTATATATAAAAAGTGCCTATTTAACGGAATTTGTTGGTTTAACGGAAAAACTAACGGAATTTCTTGATTTAACGGAAAAACTAACGGAATTTCTTGTTTTTAACGGAAAATCTTTTTTCACCACCCCTACTTTCAAAATTATAATTAAATAATAATAATAATAAATGAGCTTTTGATAATTCCTTCAAACTAAAATATCTTGGAGCTAACTTATCCGAATCAACTTTTTCTCGAATCTAATTTATATATCTAATTACGATTTATCCAACGAGACCAATATTCATATATTTACGATAACTCCATCAATATCTAAATATTTGACACAAGTAAAATATAATTTGATAAATGTATCATTTAGTCCATAACTTTCAAAATATTAAAATATAGTATATAAAAATTGAATTATATTTTATGAAAATTTTTGGGGTATTACATTTTCACCCCCTTAAAATATTTTCGTCCTCGAAAATATTTACCCGTCACTTACCAATACTAAGTCTAACACATGATATACATATATTATCGTAATACATATAATACTTTAACGATAAAATGAATTGTATTATTACTTAAAAAAGAGTAAAGACTTAAGTCATGCAAAAAGTTTAAGTCTCCGTTTGTTTCTCATTAAAAACTCATAAAAATGAAAAATATGATCGTTATCCATCACATCAATTTATCAATTTTGAATTTCTATCTCTTGTGTGGGGTCCAATAACGGCTATATTTTTCATTCTCATTCTACATTAATGAGAATCAAATGAAGTCTAAGTAAACTCATCTTTTTACCCCTTAACATACCTTGAGTTTTCTGTTTGTGATTTTGAGTTGGAAATGACAGCGAGAAGCACTTTATTTAATTATTTATCAATTATATAAACATTACATCATTATTATTTAATTAACCAAAAAAATTACATCTTTATTAATAACAAATTAATTCTTAAACAAACTATTAAATATAAACTAAGCAAACGTGCATTGCACGTTGCTTACACCTAGTATATATAAAAAGTGGCTATTTAACGGAATTTGTTGGTTTAACGAAAAAACTAACGGAATTTCTTGTTTTAACGAAATGTCTTTTTTCACCCTCTCTTACTTTCAAAATTATAATTAAATAATAATAATAATAAATTAGTTTTTGATAATTCCTTCAAACTAAAATATCTTGGAGTTAACTTATCCGAATCGACTTTTTCTCGAATCTGATTTATGTATCTAATTACGATTTATCCAACGAGACCAATATTCATATATTCACGATAACTCCATCAATATCTAAATATTTGACACAAATAAAATATAATTTGATAAATGTATCATTTAGTCCCTAACTTTCAAAATATTAAAATATAGTATATAAAAATTGAATTATATTTTATGAAAATTTTCGGGGTATTACATTGTCACCCCCTTAAAATATTTTTGTCCTTGAAAATTTACCCGTCACTTATCAATACTAAGTCTAACACATGATATACATATATTATCGTAATACATATCATACTTTAACGATAAAATGAATTGCATTATTACTTAAAAAAGAGTAAAGACTTAAGTCATGCAAAAAGTTTAAGCATCCGTTTGTTTTTCATTAAAAACCTATAAAAATAAAAAATATGGCCGTTATACATCACATCAATTTATCAATTTTGAATTTCTATCTCTTGTGTGGGATCCAATAACGACTATATTTTTCATTCTCGTTCTACATTAATGAGAATCAAACGGAGCCTAAGTAAACTCATATTCTTACCCCTTAACATAACTTGAGTTTTCTATTTGTGATTTTGGGTTGGAGATGACAGAGAGAAGCACTTTAATTAATTATTTATCAATTACATAAACATTACATCATTAATTATTTAATTAACCAAAAAAATTATATCTTTATTAATAACAAATTAATTCTTAAACAAAACTATTAAATATAAACTAAGCAAACGTGCACTGCACGTTGCTTGCACCTAGTAATACTATATAATCACTAATATATCTTCTTCTTCTTCTTGTGTTTTCCCTTTTTTAGTTACTAATATCCATCAATAATTATTTGTAAAGCCTCAAGTGTCGGTTACAACATTTTATACTATTTAGAATTATAAAACTTCTCTTTGAAACATTTTAAAATTTTCTTCATTTTCTCTCTAAGTTGAGTTGAAAAACCAACAACAATTCTCTCAAAGAAAATCATTAGTAATTATCAAGCTGATCTAAAGGACACAAAGAGTAGCAACTATAATTCACTCAATTTAATCATTAAACTATTTCTCGACTGCTTAGGGTGAGTGCTATTACCTTATCCAACATCCGTAGCCAGACATGAAAGAGTTATAATTATTATAGACCGTTCAGACTCACTAAAGACACATAGAGGGTGTTTTGTGTATATTAAAATTAGATTTTTTAGTGGATTGTGATAGAAATTTTTGAAATGTGTGGTTAAAAAGTTGTGGGATCCATGAAAGATGTGATTAATATTGATTGTTTGACTTTAACTCAAATTAAAATCAAATTTTAATCCGGAACAAACATGGACCTAATATGTTACAAATAAAGGAAAAAATTCACAACTCGGATTTTATCTATCCCAAAATAAAAAATCAGGCCCAAAGGTTTAGAATTACAAAAATCAGGTTTTTCATGAATTAATTAATTATATTTCACAATTATTATATTAAATAAATATTTAACTGTAATATAATATAATTAACTCACCCCACCTCCATCTCCACCACTGATCCGGCAACAGTTCTCCGGTCGCGCTTAATTTCGACAACTACTCCGATGACCGTTCTGTCGCCACTTAATTCTGACGACTGTTCCGATTCCAACAATTGTTAATGTCACAATTATATGCAATTTGGTCACAGATATCTTATTAATTAGTTAAAAATTTTAATTTTTAGTCAAAACTTATGGTCACAGATATCTTCTTAATTAGTTAAAAATTAATTTCAGGTCACGGCTTATCAAATTAATTAGTCACATATTATTTCGATGTCACAAATCAAAAAATTTATAGGTCACAAATCAAGAATTTTATGGTCACATGTTATTTCTCAACTACGAATTAAAATTTTTTATAGGTCATAGATGAAAAAAATCAAAATTTTTACTGATCACAACTCTATTACAGTGAGTCACAGAGAACCGTATAGTTGGTCACAGAGAACTAAATACTCGTCCCCCAATCCCAACACCCCACCAATACTCGGTCACAGGTAACAAAATGACCAAATAGTTGGTCAGAGACACTTCGTCACATACCTGCCGCCACAGTCACAACCACCCTCAACAATGACACCAACAACAACCACCACCGTCGTCCCCTACACAACACCACCAATATCGTCGGCCCATCAAAACACCAACACACAGACAGTGACCGCAGATCCATACAAGTTTACCGCTACTATACGAACACAAACAACCAGTTTCATAACACATGACATGACGAAAACTGAACTCAAACCCCCGACGTTCGCTACCTGCCATGACACAGACACAAACACACACAAATCCGTCCGCCACAGCCCCCTCCCATACTTACAAGTCCTCTGCAACTTGGCCCAACCAACTCAGCAACTCGGTCCGGGTCAACAAACGCCGACTCCTCATCGTCCACATCACCCACAACGCATCATAGCTCGTTTCCTGCATTCATCTGTACATGGTGCCCCTTCATAGCCTGCTACAGCTGCACCTGTAGCATCGTCGTCGTGACCTCCTGCTCCGTCGCCCTAGCCTGCCACATTTGCACTTTAGAATTTAGCTATGCCGATCGCGCTTCCAGGTTGGAGTTTTGCCGGGCACCTTTCTCCGTTCCACCTCTTTCTCTGTTAGCCTTTACGCTGCCAGTTCCTTTGGTGCCTGCAGCATCACACGGTAGTGTATCTTCCTTTTTATAAGGGGAATGGGTGGATACGAGAGGAAGATGGAGAATGGTTGAGACGGGAAGAAGGGATGGGAGGAAAGAGAAGGGTAGGGATGGCAAAAAAGCTCGTCGCCTTGGACGACTGGGGCTCGACTAGGAAAAAGCTCGAGTTGGACCCGACTCAGGCTCAATTACAACGAGCCTCATTTTTTTGGCCGAGCTTTACTTGGCTCGGCTCAGGCCATAAACAAAAAAGCTCAAGCTTTTTTGTTTAATTTATAGTACGTATAAACCGTACAAATTTTAAATCTTTTAAGTAAAAATGTAGATTTGACATTAAAAAAAACCCCTCAAGCCAACTCGACCCACTAAGCCTTGGGCCAAAAGCTCGGGATGAGTCTCTTTTTTTTTTGTCGGGCTTTGCTTGGCTCGGGCCCAAAAAAGCTCGAGCCGAGTCTGAATTTTTTTTTCGACTCGTTGACATTGCTAGAGGAGGGTTTGGGAATTAGGGTTTAGAATTTGGTAGGGGATAGGTGGGGTATATAAAGTAATTTAATTTTATAATATCATTATTAATATTAATTGTGAAATTAATACTTGATTTTTTTATTAAATAAAGCTAAAACTTGATTTTTAAAAATGTCAAACTTAATGCATGATTTCGTGTAATTACCACTACAAATAAATATCTCAAAAAACCAATAAAGTTGAAAAATATTTTCTTTTACCATCAACAATCAAGTTGTACTACAAAGTTTCTCATATTGAACAATGCCAGTTAGAAAGCATGACATTCCTCACGTCTCAATGAAGTTGTTTCCTACACGTGTACTTACATTTTAAATTTGATGATCACACCACATTTAATCTACAAGTAAATAGCCTCAATACGATTTTAAATTGTTGGAAAAAAAAAATAAAGAGTGATTTATGTGTAGATTATTAATTAACATAATCAATTAAAATAACATAAACATAAGAAGGGAGATAGAAAGCAAGCCTTAGAGAGTTATTTCAAAGACATTATCCTAAAATCATATTGTCGTCCCTTCGTGTGTGCACTTTTGACACAACACGGCTTCAAAATAAAACTCATGTAACTCACAACCGGTTCTTTTTCTATGGGTAAGACCACAAGGAGATAAATAACGAGCCTTATCGAGTTACCATATTATGAAAAATGTAGAGATAGTTCTCTATCTTGTTATCTTTTCAAGTTATGTTAACAATTAAATACTCACTCCATTCAATAGTGTAAAAATTAACTCCCACAATAATGAGAATTATTCCCATTAAATTATAAGTTACACCAAAAAATTATTAGTTATAATTTTGTATTAAAACTGAAAAAAAAAAAAAAAAAATTCAATATTAAATATTGACTTAAATTTTTAAGGTTCAAGACTCTTATGTTACAACATCAGGTTGTTGTAATTGGTGTTTTAGGTACTTTTCACCATTTGGGCTCGTGATATCATTGTAGAACACGGCTCCAGAAATTTTTCTGGCGTGAATTCTGATTTTTGAAGATAAATCATGGAAGAAGCAACCGTCAGGAGTTTTTGTTGATCAAAGTTGATGAAGAACAAGAAATAAGAAAATCAGCAATAAGATGATTCTTCAAAAATGGAAGGTTTGAACACGATTATGAATCGTTGTTCTCAAACAATATTTGATGTCACTGAAATCAGTGTTTGAAGGCTTTCAAATGCAAAGTTTGTAGGAATAATCAAAATCTAATCCAAAGTTTGAATCGAGCAAACAAACTTGGAAATGAACTTTTAGAATAAAATAAAAGAACTTGTTTTGATTTGGATACAGTGATGTCAATTTGATGGTTTTTATACGTTTTAAATAATGAAAACCATTCATATATAGAGTACTCCAATAACCATACACGTAAATGTACAAAAATCAAGCCAAACAGATGTAAAGCTTGACAAAACATCACCAGAATTCAAACTCCTCAATAAAATGTGCACCGGTCGCCCAGACCATTTTTCGACCGTGTCTTCGTTTTTCCTTTTCATTTTGATTTCGCTTGTCTTTCTCATGGTTGATCACTTCCAATTTACTTTCAAATCACTCCTCATTGTCATTTGAACAATATGCCAATACTTTTCCTCTAATTCGTTGATGAATTCTCTTGAAGAGAGGGACCAACTAATGCAAGAAGAACTGGTTGTTATTGGCATGACGATTATTGTCGGGCTTTTGTCATGTAACTAATTCCTTTTATATTTAATTTTGGGCATAACATTGAGAGGACAATAATGAAAATATACAGAGACCAATTTGAGCTAATTTGCTCGTCAATTTCTCTTTCAATTGTTTTTTTGGATTGGCTCGAAGAAGTCCAATCCTTCCTCGGATTCATTATTGAACCTCGCTTCTGATTTTCTATTCAAAATCTTTTTACATAACTTTAAACAAAGTTATGAAAAGATCTAACTCACATTTGATGTCATATTATTCACATTTCAAGTTTGATTTTGTTTAGAATCGAGACAAATAATAAAGACGAGAATAATGAGTAATATAAAAATAATAAATCACAAAGAAAACAAATTTTACGTGGAAACTCAAATCCGGAAAAACTAGGGACAGAGACGTATAATTCACTATAATCAATAGTAAAAACGAAAATAATATGAACAATATAAAAATAATAGATCACAGAGAAAATAAGATTTACGTGGAAATCCAAATTCGAAAAAATCACGATAGAGATAGAGAATTCACAATAATCAATAGTAAGGAGTTACAAACAATTTCTTTGAACCAATAGTTAATTGAATAATCAGTCAATTCCAATATGTGTTGTACACAACATATATACAACCAAAGAATCCCAACACACTAAGAGAATTCACACATGAAAAGTTTAATATAAGACGAAGTCCTAAAACACTGAGTAAATCCAAAAATGAAGAATTGGGGATGAAACAGGAGTCAAATTCATCATGAACTCCTTCAAGATATTTTCAAGTCTACTATCAACTCTCAATACTCTATTGGAAAAAAAAAGAGGTGAATGTCTGACTTTGACATAAATCTTGAGTGGGACCGATTTGCTTATTTTGGAAGATCAACATTGATTTGTGTTCTCCTCCGCACGAACATCAAAATCGTGTATTTACTTGCAAAAATGAAGCTTGAGTGAATGAGAAATTAGAGTTCAAAGTGGACCATTAGAATATGGTTTATGTTGAAGGTAAAACTAAATTTGAGTTTATTCGACAAAGGAAGTTTATAAAAGTAAGAACCACTTTATATATGGCTACACTTTAGAACTGTGTAATCATGTGTAATATAAATGCTCTCTCCACATCCGCACGTAGGGGTGCAAATCACGAATCGAAATAGGCTTGGGACCTTGAACTTGTATGCGAGCGCGGCCTGCATACAATGTCGGACTGAGTTGACAAAAAAATTGGCTCCTTAAGAGGGCCTATGTTTTGCCAATTTTTTGCTTTCAACAACTAACTTTTGGTTTCCGAAACTGCTAAACTCCAATGGTTATTGTAATTGAGTTAATGGATAGATTTAACTCGTCATTACTGGGTTAAGTCTATATGAAGCCTCGTTTTTCCACTATTCCAGACATGAAGAATACACCGTCTACATTACAGTTCCAAAACATAAGAAAAATCTCTGTCTGCATGCGATATTGTCATTTGTCTGCATACATAATTTACTATATGTCAAGGTCTTGTGGTGATATTGTTCAAATACCAAGTCAGTTTGCCGGAGTAAAATCTATAGGGCTCAGACTCTACTAGTTTACCGTTGTATCTTGGGAAACAGATGTTCAAATTAAATCTCAAGTGCCTACGGTGAGGGGACGAGTTTATTTTAAGGAAATTGTGTGAACACGGACCTTAGTTTTTAAAGTTCAATTGTATTTTTTATTGTGTGCTATTTAGATTATTTGTTCTATTTTATCGTGATTTATATAACTTATTTTGTTTGTTGTGATTAGCAATTTATTTAATCTGATATATCTTAGCTATTATTCGGTAAGTTATTGTCTACATGATAAAGTGCATATCCGGTATGTAATTACATATACGATATATTAGTTGTATATCCGGTAAGTTGCATATTCGGTATGTGTTGTAAATTCGGTATTTGTTAAACCAGTATTCGTTCATGAATATTTTATCTAACAAACTTAAAACAAATTTGAAGAAAAAAAATAGTTTCTTATATTGTTGATTTTAGAAACTAATTTTGTTTGATTTTTGGAAATGGCAACCGAATCAGCCAACATGGACATAACCCAAACTGTGGCTACTGAAAACCAGGCTGTGAGTTCTACCATAGCTCAATGGCCAAGTTTTGTTGTGTCTCGATAGCTAATACTGTTGTGGCTAAATTGGCAAGCTATGCTATGAGCCGGATTGTAACTCAACTAACTAGACATGTCACTATTGTTCTGGTGAATCATGGAGAAAATCGAAGAAATTCAATGGATTGAATTTCAAAAGGTGGCAACAGAAAATGTTATTTTACTTGATCATCTTAAATCTTACGAGATTCTTGACTGAATCTGCTCTGAAACTCAAAGAGAGTAAGGAGGATGTTCAAGCTGTCAGAGCACTGGATGCGTGCAAACATTCGGACTTTATATGTTGAAATTATATTATGAACAGCTCAGCAGATTCACTATACAACGTGTATAGTATTTTGAAAATTGCAAAGGAGTTGTGGGAGTCATTATATCGAAAATATAAGACTGAGGATGTCGGGACCAAGAAATTTATTATTGGCCGATTCTTAGATTATAAGATAGTGGATTCCAAAATAGTAATCAGTCAAGTGCAAGAACTCCGAGTTTTTTTGAGTGAAACTTTTCAATTGGCTGCAATTATTGAAAATTGTCATCTGCGTGGAAACATTTCAAGAATTATATTAAGTACAAGCAATAGGAAATGAATGTCAAAGAACTGATTGTTAGATTTCGAATTGAAGAAGATAACAAAAGTTTAAAAAAGAAAGAGTTCGATCATATTGTAGCTAAAGCTAATGTTGTTAAGCACGGTCAAAATTCTAAGACCTTTAAGACAAGCCTAGGATATCTGGTAGCAAAGGTTCTAAGCTGGGACCGAAAGGGAGGCATTTATAAGAAGAGATTTCAAGAAAAATACTTCAATTGTGACAAAGTAGGCCACAAATTTTTGGAGTACAGATTGCCAAAAAGGAATAATAAGAAAAAATCAAATGTGGTTGACTACATTACACATGATGTGTCGAAAATGAATCTCGTAACTGTCATTTCTGAAGTGAACATGTTGGGTTCTAACCCCAAAGAGTGGTGGATTGACATTGGTGCTACGAGGTATGTGTGCTCTGATAAAGAGTTGTTTGCTACTTTCAAAATAATTGAGAGAAGTTGTTCATGGAAAAATTCAGCAACTTCTAAAATCAAGTGTCAAGGAAAGGTGGTTCTGAATATGACTACGGGAAAAGAGCTGACTCTTAACAATGTGTTGTATATGTCGAAAATCACAAGAATCTAGTGTCCATGTCGCTTTTGAATAAGCACGTTTCCGTATTGTATTTGAATCAAACAAAGTTATTTTGTCAAGAAGTTGAATGTTTGTAAAAAATGTTATGTTTCTGATTGTATGTTTAAACTTAATGTAATGATTCTAAGCCAAAAATGAATAAAGTAAACTCTTCTGCTTACTTGTTTGAGTCTTTCAACTTATGGCATTGTAGATTAGAGCATGTTAACTATGATACTTTTTGTAGACTAGTTAACTTGAATTGCATACCCGCGTTCTACATTGATTCCAACCATAAGTGTGAAACTTGTGTTGAGACAAAATCGACAATCCTTTAAATCAATTGAATGGAATACATGACCACTTGATTTAATTCACAGCGACGTATGTTATTTGAAACTTGTACAAACAAGAGGTGGTAAGAAGTATTTCGTTAGTTTTGTCATCGATAGCACAAAATATTGTTATGTATATCTGCTTAAAAGTAAGAACAAAGTTATAGAGAAATTTATTCTCTATAAGAATGAAATTGAAAATCAACTCAATAAGAAAATTAAGATATTGAGAAGTGATTAGGGTGGTGAGTATGAAGCACCATTTGTTGAATTTTGTGCACAACACGGAATCATATATAAAACTATCGCACCTTACTCACTGCTACAAAATGGTGTTGCTAAAAGAAAAAATTGTACTTTAAAGAAATGATGAATGCAACATTAATAAGTTTTGGGTTACCTCAGAACATGTGGGGGAGATGTTATCAGCAATAAGGTGCCCCGAAAGAAAATGGAAAAGACTCTTTATGAGTTATGAAAATGAAGAAAGTCTTCCTATAAATATTTACGAGTGTGGGGGTGTCTTGCTAAAATGACTGTTCCAACACCTAAGGAGGTAAGGATATACCCGAAAATTGTAGATTGCATCTTCATTGGTTATGCACATAATAGTAGTGCTTATTGATTTCTTGTCTATGAATCTAAAATCCCAGACATACACAAAAACACGATATTGGAATCAAAAAATGCTTCATTTTTTCAATATGTATTTCCGTACAGATCCAAGAAGAAACAAGCTATTCTAAACGAACATATGAGACTATAATTGAAAATAGTCAGGACCAAGAACTAGAAGAGGAGATTGAGATTGAACTAAGACGTAGCAAATGGGAAATGATAGAAAAATCTTATCATCCTAATTTTCTGACCTATATGTTAGAAAGTGAACCTCAAAGTTATCAAGAAGCTGTGAACTCTTTAGAAGGACGTCAATGGAAAAATGTAATTAAAAGTTAAATAAATTTCATACTGCAAAATCATATATAAGAGCTAGTGGATCTTCCTCCAAGAAGCAAACCACTAGGCTACAAATGAGTTTTCAGAAGTAAAATGAAAGTAGATGGAACTATTGAAAAGTATAAGGCCAGATTAGTAATAAAATGTTATAGACACCGAGAAGGCCTTGATTACTTTGACACATATTCTCCAGTGACGAAAATAACATCTATTAGGATGATACTTGCGATTGCTACTCTACGAAATCTTAAAGTATATTAAATGGGTGTTAAAATTGCTTTTCTGAATGGAGAGTTAGAGAAAAAAATTTACATGGAACAACCCAATGAATTTTTATCACCAGGGCAAGAAAATAAAGTCCGTAAATTGGTGAAATCATTATATGGCTTGAAGCAAACACCAAAACAATGGCATGAAAAATTTGACAATGTTGTGATGGAATGTAGATTTAAGATTAAAGAGTGTGATAAATGTGTCTTCGTCAAAGACACTGAAAATTTCATTTAATGTTTTTACGTTGACGACATGCTTATTGTTGATAACAATGATAAGATGATTAAATCCACTAGCTGATGTTAAATTCATGGTTTGACATGAAATCTATTGATTTAGCTGATGTCATACTTGGAATTAAAATAAGTAGAACATCAGATGGACTCGTTCTAAGACGGTCACATTATGTGGATAAAATATTAGAAAAATTCAGCAACGATAGAGGAATGGCTAGAACACCGATCTAAAAACAAAGGTGGAAATGTCTCTCAAATAGAATACTCTAGAATTATCGAAAGTCTGATGTACTTGATTAGTTGTACAAGACGAGACATAGCATACATAATTAGTAAACTGAGTAAATACATGAGTAATCCAAGAACTAACCACTAGAAATGAATAATAAGAGTACTAAGGTATTTAAGATATACTCGTAATTTTGGATTGTACTATACCAGATATCCAATAGTCATTGAGGGACATAGTAATGCAAATTGGATATCTAATATAAAAGACTCCAAATCCACTAATAGATTTTTGTTCACATTGGGAGGTGTAGCTATATTTTAGAAATCCTCTAAACAAACAGTTATAGCTAGATCTACCATGGAATCTGAGTTTATAACTTTAGATAAATGTGGTGAAGAGGCTGAGTGGTTACATAACTTCTTAGAGGATATTCCAAGATGGCCGAAAGATGTGCTACCAATTTGCATATATTGTGACAATCAATCAGCAATTGGAAATGCATAGAGTAACATGTACAATGGTAAGTCTAGACATATACGTTGTAGACACAATACCATAAGACAACTACTCTCAACTGAAGTTATCACTATTGACTATGTAAGGTCAAATGATAACATGCGCATCCACTAACAAAATGATTAAATAGATAGTTAGTTGGAAAATCGTTGAAAGGGATGGGACTTAAGCCCTTAAGTGAATAAATTAATACAAAGGAAACTCAACATAGTTAACTGGAGATCCCAAGATCTACGTTCAAAGGGACAACCTAATTGTAATGACTTAATTAA
This sequence comes from Fraxinus excelsior, assembly GCA_019097785.1. Classification (NCBI taxonomy): domain Eukaryota; kingdom Viridiplantae; phylum Streptophyta; class Magnoliopsida; order Lamiales; family Oleaceae; genus Fraxinus; species Fraxinus excelsior. The sequence goes on from CM032638.1 coordinate 19,264,963, forward strand.
ATAATTGTGGATGGAATGTTGCCTCATGTCCATTCCTATGATGCAACAGTGATGTCCGTAAAGATGAAGGATAAGCAACAGGTTTTTAATGATTCTTATGCGTTGAAAATTGAGCCAAGTAATACAGGTTACTTGTGATATAAAAAAATCACCTATGTGAGAGAGAATATGGCTGCTTCTAAGAGAATTGTGTAGGGGCTCAATTCTTAAGAACTCTCGCAGAACCAGACATATGTTCATGGACAAAAACGAACACGATAATGAGAACTGAATTGTATTAGGAAGAATCATGTGTGGAGCATATCATTATTTACATAAATAGCTAAAAAAAGGTAACACGTCTACTAGCAGCTAGTAAAGTAAATATGTTTTCATAAAGGAAATTTTAAAGGGTATTACATATCTATCCTATTGCAAGTTTCAACCGTTGGACTTTATCACCAAGTTTTTGTTTCACGTTTTGTGTCTCTCATAATTTTAATTCATGTAGAGGATTGTTGAGAAAAAATGAGGTGAATAGCTGACTTTGGTATAAATTTTGAATGGGGCCCGTTTGCTTATTTTGGAAGATCAACGTTGATTTGTGTTCTCATCCGCAAGAACACCGAATTCATGTATTTACTTACAAAAAATGAAGATCGGGTGAATGAGAAACTGGAGTTCAAAATGGACCATTGGAATATGAATTATGTTGAAGGGAAAACTAAGTTTGAGTTTATCCCACATAGGAAGTTTATAAAAGCAAGAACCACTTTATATACAGCTACACTTTGGAAGTGTGTAATCATGTGTAGCATAGATACTCTCTCAACGTGTGCGTGCATGGGGTGTAAATCACGAACCAAAATAGGTTTCGGACATTGAACTTGTGTGCGAGCGCAATATACGTACAAGAATGTCTGACCAAATTGACAAAAAATTTGGCTCCTTAGGAGTGCCTATGTTTTGCAAATATCTTTGCTTTCAACATCTAACTTTTGGTTTCTGAAACTCATAAAACTCCAATGATTATTGTCATTAACATTTGAAACTGTTGAAACTCCAATGGTTATTGCTATTGAGTTAATAGACAGATTTTTAACTCATAATTACTAGGGTTAAGTCTATATGATGCCTTATTTTTCCACTGATCCAGACATGAAGAATACACTTTCTGCATTATAGTTTCAAAACACAAAAATAAAATAATATATATATATATATATATATATATATATGTCTGCATGTGACATTGTCCTCTGTCTGCATACATAATTTACTGTCTACCAAGGTGATGGTGATATTGTTCAGATACTAAATCAGTTCGTCGGAGTAGAATCTGTAGGGCTCGGACTCTACTGGTTTACCGTTGTATCCTAGGAAACAAACGCTCAAAGTAAATCTCAAGCACTTAAGGTGAGTGGACGAATTTGTTTTAAGGAAACTGTGTAAACACATGTCTCTGTTTTTAAAGTTCAATTGAATTTTTTATTCTCTGCTATTTAGATTATTTATTTTATTTTATCGTGATTTATATAACTTATTTTGTTTGTTATGATTAGCAAATTATTTAATCTGCTATATCTTAACTATTATTCTGTAAGTTATTGTCTACACAATAAACTGCATATCCGGCATGTTAGTTGCATATATGATAAGTTGTATATTCGATATGTGTTGTAAATCCGATTTTGTTCATGAATGTTTTATCTAACATACTCATATTTCCAATCAAATATCCAACAAGAATAAAAAATAAATATTTTATAATTTAATTAAAAATGAATATTTTTCAGAAAAATGAATGAAAAAAGAAAAAAAAAAGTTATAAGAATACAATTTAATTTTTTCATAGAAAATATAAATAAACAATAAGAGAGGGAGGGAGGGAGGGAGGGACAAGATCTCACACTGGCTTGTTGAAAGGCTTCACATATTTATATTCAATTACTAGGATGTCATTACCTATATATGGCATTATTTAAATAAATTAATGAGTTTAACCAATAAACAAATGCCCAAACATTCCATTAATGCTATTCCAGTCCACGAGTCTTTGAGATGACTCTCTGGTCTAGCTTTCTTTTACATATTCTAATGTAATGCCCCATTATAGAATTTGGTATCAAGAAGCTTCTTAATGCATATACTTTAATTAATATCTCATCATTAGCACTTAATTATATCTAAAACTTGCATTATCTCAAGATTAAGTATATACCAACAGATGTTAGATGATAATTGGAGAATAAGCCATTTTCCAAGAGACCCCCCCCCCCCCCCCCCCACAACTAATTAGTCTTACATAGTTTAGATTATGCTTTAGTTCAATGATTTAAGATTATTACATTTTTAGACGAGATATTTTCAGATGGTATCTGAATAGATCAATATTCTAAGTTAAATTTTGGTCACCATCGTTTGACGGGCTTGTAATGAAAATAAAAATTGAATTCGATCTTCAAGACATAATAAGTTTTGACTAGATATCTCTATCAACTTGAAGCTATTAGTGCTTCTGTTAGGGATTTTAGTTAAGCAACTTTTAACCTTTGTGCTTCTCGATTTGGTGACAAAGATTTGGAAGCAACACTTGTCTTAAGGTTTGTTGGTTAAGAATAAAACTGCTAAAGCAATATATATATAATGACACTTGGTAGATACTCGGCAGTGGAAAAGATTGATTTGGTAATAAAGAACAAAGACTAATTGATTGGTTTTAATAAGATCAGCTTAACATTCGGAAAAAACAGTTGAATGTAGGGGTGGGCAAAACTCGACCGAATCCATCAAAATAGTCCAATTCGAATCAACCCGACCGGTTTGGATAGATTTTTTTGTTGTTTTTACACGAGTTAGATGAGTTGGTTGTATATACGGGTCGGGTTGGGTTATGGGTTTACTCATGAAAATCGAATAAACCCCCCCAACCCAATCCAACCCGCCTATATTTATGAACTTTACAAATATTATGATGTTGTTTAGACGAATACACATCCAACACAATAATATTTTAATTGCCAAAAGCATTTCTTAGCTTCATATAATTTAATATCAATCTATCCATATAATATTTTCGAGCATTAAATGTCAAAATAATTTAGATTTTTTTATCATTGCAACTATAAAGACCTAATATATAAATGTACAACCGATCCGTCTACTTTAGTCTTTATTGACAAGTTATCACAAACTGACCGATCTAACACAACCCGACCAATATTTAATTGAGTTAGGTTTCAACATTTACATGGGTTGGATTTGATTAAATTATGATCAAATCGATCATGTTGGGTTGGGTTGAGTTTGGGTTGGAGCAGAAACTGACCCAACACAACTCATGCTCGCCCATAGTCGAATGACATTGAACACACAATATATACACCCGTAAAGAAAACATTCACAATCCCATGCTACGAGTAAAATGACTCACTTTAAAAGAAGGATACAATCAACTTACATTTTTAGTTATTATGCCTATGTTTGATATCAATTCTTGCCAATTCGTAGACATTTTTCAATCGTTGCAGCAGTACCCGTCCGACAGAACATGTGCCCTCACTTTGAATAATTTTGAAAACATTCTCAATTCTACCCTCAATCAATTCTTACCCACTCACTTGCCAAATTTCACAAAAAAACATTATAGTAATTCAACAGAGAAATTAATTAGCCACGAAACAAAGTAGCCAGCGGTGGCGCTCACTTGATTTGACAGAAAAATGCATTCTTGCCATAGATAATGCCTACCAAATAGACATTATAATGATTTCTAGAACTCAACTCGGAATCCTAACCAGAAAACCAAAAACAAAACATAGCAAACGTCAAAAGGAACTAAAACTTTCCTCATGCTAGCCCTTTTTAATTTGTTGACAAGTAGAACAAAGTATGCAACCTTGATTTTCACCTGAATTGCTCTACAAGTCGGAATAAGAACCACGTTCTTATTTTTCACTTCGAGATGCAACTTTTATTAATGAATTCCTTCAAGCAGCAGTTTTATTTCTTCAAAATTTCCAGTGAATTTTCCGTACCGTCAGAAATTGTACGGCCATGTTCTTTTCATGAATTTTAATGCATGAAAATGTTCGTCTAAGAATGAAATGACCAAAATCTATAAATTGTTTTAACATCACCCTTCACATGTATATTTTCATCAATATTTGAAGTATGTGATTTTCATAAACGGAAGTTGGAACTCAAATCATTTCAGTTAAAATATTAAGTTAAAAGCTGCACCACTAAGAATGACAAATTTCTTTGTGATAATTGTGTTCAAGAAAAATTCTCATAGACAAAAGTACATTGTTGCCTTATAATTTTATAAATGATTCGTAAAAGAAATTTTATGAATTACTTGATATGTGTCGTGATGCAACTTATAAAGTCTAACTCGAATAATGTAAAATCAAAAAAAACCAAACTTGATTTGAATTTACAACTTTTAATTACATTTTTTTTGTTTGTAGACAACGTTCCAAAATAGTTACTTTTTTAGCCATCATATATAATTTAAAAATCAACGTAGTACCTGTAAATGCACTTAATTGTTTTCATGACTTCTTTATTTCAGAAGAAAAATGATTATTAATGATTCTATCAGAAAATGGTTTTTTCTTCAAATTCTTCTTTTGTAGAACTTTAATGATATGATTCAAAAGTCGAGCTCGACGATGACAAGCTCGGAACGGGACCCGTTGATTATCGAATGATGCCTGATAACACGTTCGAGGGCAAAACGGGTGAAAGATGCGATGAGATTGCTTGCTCAAGTTATGGTGGACGAAGTTTCAAAATTAGCAAGTTTAGAAACAAGTTTTATGTTGGGTTCGGAAGAAGAAACCAAATGAATCAACTCGATTCAAGCAGCAAACAGGCAGCATAGATGAAAACGGACATAATTTTCAATTCGGTTGTTGGATTTTCATCCATGAAAACATTCCGGAAATGGCACGAACATTCTGCACAAAGTTACGCGGGCGCATGGTACTTTTGGACATTCAGTGACACAAAAACATGCTGAGAACAAGTTGGCGAATAACTTTCTTTTTTTCATGAATTTCCTTGTTAGACTAGAATTCTATTTTCTTTTTAATTTTACAATATTTTGTAACATAATTACATTTTTACTAGATTTTCTAGCTATTAGTAGAAATATGACTTCATTATTCAATGTATGAATATTTTGACAAATTTACTATTGAGATATATTCGAGAGGCTATTGTGCTTTTCAAAACTTATTCTTCTTAGAATATTCTGAATTTATCAAGAGGATTCTTGTGGAGTTCAACACCAAGTGCGGATCACGTGTAGTGTAATCAAGAGGTCATTCAAACTTTATTTTGTTTGATTACTTGATTCATTTAATTCTTGGTTCAAACTCAAAATCAGGATTATCTTTTGGACTTTCTTGAGATCTTTAATCTCTTTATGGGCTGTGTAGTGTTCATTGCTACATGGTTCTCATCAGTTAGTATTAGAGCAAGACTCCAAAATAATCAGGTTATATATTTTGTTTCTTGTTTGAGTCTTGTTTTTCCTTTTTTTTTTCCCATTGTTCTTCACGTTTTCCGATTTGCCTTATTTTTTGAGTTTTGATCTAGAAAATTACAAAAAAAAGGAGTCAAATTTATTTTTCAGACTAATTACAAATCCAAATCAAATTTCGTTTTTTTCCTGAATTTGTAGTTGAATTCTCGAGGTAAAAAATCCAAAAAAAATAATAACATTGTTATTATAGGGAAAATTCCAACAGTTTAAATTTCAATTTTGAATTCAAAAAAATGGATCATTCAAAATTCATTCTATTTTACGTTCTTGAATAGTCAATTGAATCCATTCTTCATCATTTCACTTCTTTCGTGTTTTTGAGTCATTCTTCATTTTTTTTTCTCCTATACAATTCATGATCAATACTCAGTTGGATCCACGGGATCACAATGTTGGTTGAGTTCACCTTGTTCTTTGAAGTACTTGGACGAAAGCACTGAGTGGTAAAAGATAGAGTGACGAGATTAATAGAGGGAAAAAACTAATAATTGAGTGATACATGAGTGATCGTTTGTAAGGCAGAAATTCAATAAAAATTAGGTTGTCAGACAAAGAGGGTTCCAATTCAAACAGGCAGCCGAATCAAAACCACGGCAGATGATTTAATAAGGCAGTTTGAGCGTGTGCTTGGGAATGTGAGTGAAAGACTTAATAGGTTAAATACATCAGTGGCAAACCTTCATAGGGGACAATCAAATGCAAGGAGACAGTGTAGGCAGAAGCCTAGGATGAATGTGCATGATAATTATGGATTTAGTAGTGATATGGATGATAGTGCATCAATGGTGGGTGATATGGGTAGAATGAGAAGTAGAGGAGGTAGGTTTGAAAGAAAGGGTAGAAGTTGTTTTGGAGATAAAGTGGATGAGAATATGTGCAATATTAAGATATCAATTCCACGTTTAAGGGAATGAGTGATCCAGAGACTTATCTAGAGTGGGAGAAGAATGTGGAGTTGATATTTGATTGCCATAATTATTCGAAGGAGAAGAAAGTGAGAATTACAGTTCTTGAGTTTGTTGACTACGCTATAACTTGGTGGGATCAAGTGGTTACATCAAGGAGGAGGAATCGGGAGCGAGCAGTTAATACTTGGGGTGAGTTTAAAACTATCATGAGGAAGCGGTTCGTACCTAGTCACTATTACAGGGAACTACACAAAAAATTGCAAGGTTTATTTTTGAGGCCGAAGAGTGTGGAAGACTACCATAAGGAGATGAGAATTTTGATGATTAGGGCGAATGTGGAAGAGGATCAGGAAGCCACCATATCTCGTTTCTTAAATGGGTTGAACAGAGACATGGCTAATGTTGTGGAGTTGTAGCATTATGGGGAAATTGAAGACATGTTGCATGTATCCATTAAGGTGGAGAAACAGTTGAAGATGACAAATCATTTTGATATCATCCAGGAGTCGAGCCCGACGAGGATAAGCCGGGACGGGACTCGTTGATTATCAAATGAGGCCCAATAACACGTTAGAGGGCAAAGCGGACAAAAGAAGCGATGTGATTACTTGCTCAAGCTATGGTAGGCGAATTTTCAAATTTAACACATCAAGGAACAAGTTTCATGTTAGATTCGGAAGAAGAAATCAAAAAGATTAACTCGATTCAAGCACAAATGAGCAGCATGGATGAAAATGGGCATAACTTTCAGTTCGATTGTCGGATTTTCGTCCATGATTACATTTCGGAAATTACACGAAAATTCTGCACAAGATTACACGGGCACATGGTACTTTTGAACTTGTAGTCGCACAGAAACATGCAGACAACAAGTGGCGGGAAATTCTCCTTTTTTCGCGAATTTCCTTGTTAGACTATAATTCTATTTTCTTTCTAATTTTACAATATTTTGTAACATAATTACGTTTTTACTAGGTTTTCTGACCGTTAGTATAAATAGGACTTCATTATTCAATGTATGAATTTTTTGACAAATTTACTATTAAGATATATTCGAGGGCTATTGTGTTTTTCAAACATTATTCTTCTTAGAACATTATGAACTTATCAATAGGATTCTTGTGGCATTTAACACCGAGTGCGGATCACGTGTTACGTAATCAAGAGGTTATTCAAACTTTTTTTTTTGTGGTTGTTTGATTCATTTAATTTTTGGTTCAAACTCAAAATCAGGATTATCTTTTGGACTTTCTTGAAATCTTCAATCTCGTTGTTGGTTGTGTAGTGTTCGTTGCTACGTAGTTCTCATCATTTAAGTAAACTATCAGCTCTATATAATACTTTATGATCCAGCGTTAATGCTCAAATAAATATTATTTTGATTTTTCATATCGGCATCAAACTCATTGAAGTAAACTTATGTGCCCATTTTCACTGTCATTAACGTATTTCTTTGAACTCGATATCATTTAGAAATTTGTTGTCATTGAAAGGATAAGTAACATGTGGTGATTAATATCTAAGGATGTAACTAGATAATTTAAGAAGTTAACACATGATAAGTAACATGTGGTGGTTAATATCTAAGGATGTACCTAGATAATTTAAGAAGTTAACACATTTCCTGGAAGAAAAACAATTGAAAAGTTCCGAATTAATTATTTTATGCAACATCTTATCGCACTTTTACTTTATCAATAATCAAATTAATTATATCCATACAAATCAGAATAAAACCACTCCTAGGCGAGATCATTCAAATACCGCCTGTGTAGGATGGCACTTGCCCACATAATTCTTTGTCAAATCGCATTGAACAATGAATTAGATGGTTCATTACTACCTAAACTAGTAACGATTACAACTAATGAAGCATAACATTATTCTTCAAATGCAATGAGATATGTAATTCAGTTTCATCCTCTTTGTACGCCGGTGTCATAAAAAGACGTCGTACAACTATCATAATAACAATAATAGTCATATATCGAGGTTCCACAAGCCTCCCCACAGATATTCATCAACAGCAATAATATCTGAACAGGATGTAATGTCTTGATACATCATAGGCAGGAACTGGTTATCCACTGTTGGATATGGGATTACTGTCTCTTGCTCATTGCTTGGTGTATCAAATAGATTCACATCACTCATGGGATCTGCTTGAATGGAGTTTCCACCATTTTGGCCAAGACTTTTCTTCCTTTCAGAAGGCTTGCCTCTTGTCTTGAAATGGGTTCTCCAGTAATTTTTTATCTCATTGTCTGTTCTTCCCGGAAGATACCGGGCTATGGTGGACCATCTGTGTTAAACATTCCAGAAACAATGAGTAGAGAGAGAGAAATGAGTATATGTATATGTATATATAGAGAGAGAGGCATTACTTGTTCCCCCAAAGGGCATGGAGTTCAATGATAATTCCTTCCTCCTGTGGTGTTATATGGCCTTTTTTGAGTCCAGGCCTCAAATAGTTCACCCACCTTAGCCTGCAGCTCTTTCCACTCCTACTCAACCCTGATTGTGAAAAAAATCCAAATTATAGATTAAAACAAACAATTGATTTTTTTGGAGGGTGGACTTCACATAAAAGTGTTAAATGAAGAAAAAGAAGATAACAATATCTCCTCTGTTGTTTAAATGAGCCTAGTCGAATACCATGTTCACTTAAGGTGAGTTTGTGACGTTGGAGTAGACTTTTTCGTTTAGTTAGTCTTTACTCTTTACCGTTCAATCCAAAATACTGAACATATAATGAGTCGATATAAGCGAAACTAATTCCTACCTGAAGACCTGGCAACAGAACTCCATCTTCCCTCACCATTTTGGCTTACATATTGAGTAAGAAGCTTATCTTCCTCAGGTGTCCATGGCCCTTTTTTCCAGCCTTGTTCAGAAACACCCCAACCTGCCATTGATCAAAACCTTAAATATTCCACAAACTTAATTTTACTGTTTCTGTTGTCTATAGTTTGTATGTCAGAAATTACACACAAACTCTCCTCTTATATCTTACTCAGATGTCATTTCACAGTCTTTTTTCAAGCCATTAAGCTGATCTCATTTAACACTAACATGATCTTTGTTCTTTATTACCAAATCAATCTTTCGCACCGCAAAGTATCTGCCAAGTGTCATTACATGCTTTCTGTTTTTCTCTTAACCAGTAAACCTTAAACAAGTGTTGTTTCCAAATCTTTGTCACCGTACCGAGATGCACATTGAGATTGAAGTTCCTGAATTGAATTCCCTTGCAGTTAAGTACAAAAATATATGTTTAGATAATCACACGTCGAATCATTTCGTCTGAAAATTTTATCCTTCAAGTGAAGTTAGATTCTTATTTATCAAAGATTTGACGATTTAAAAAAAATTATAAATAAACGACAATGAAACTTGAACGAAGATCTTTAAATATGGTCATGTCCGTATGATTCAACTAAAGCATAATCATAACTAAGGGTGTGTTTGAGCCACATTATTTTGGAATAATGTATTTTGGAATAATAGATTGATGGAGAATATGTGGTTGAAAAAGAAAGAAAAGTTATTGATGTGATAGAAAATATTATTTTATTGAAAAATATGTGATTTAAAATAAGTAGAAGGACGAGAATGAAAATTTTAACGTGGATCAAATAGGGGCTAAGCCTGAAAACTAATTAGTGGGGGGGGGGGGGGGGGGGGGGGGTTGGTGTGCCTCTTGGAAAATGGCTTAAGCTCCAATTATCATGTAACATATGTTGTACTAAATCTTAAGATTAATTCGAATTTTAGTTATAATTAAGTTTCAATAGAGATATTATTTAAAGTTGCATTAGGAAGGTTCTTGATACCAATTCCAATGGTGGGGCATTAGAATTTTTAAAAAAAGATCGATCGAGTGAGTCATCTCGAAGACTCGTGGACTGGAATAGCATTAATGGAATGTTTGGGCATTTGTTTATTGGTTAAACTCATTAATTTATTTAAATAATGCCATATATAGGTAATGACGTGTATCATCCTAGTAATTGAATAATAATATGTAAAACTTTTCAACAAGCCAGCATCAGACCATATTTGGTACACATTAGAATTTTCATTTTCATTCTTTTACTCATTTTAAATCCTACATTTTTCAATAAAATAATATTTTCTATCACATCAATAATTTTTTCTTCTTTTTCAACTACACATTCTTCATCAATCTATTATTTCAGAATACATTTTTCCAAAATAATGTAGCTCAAACACACCCTGATCTTTTATGGGTGGTTATTAAGAGATTCTTGATTTTGTAGTGCTTAAAAGAAATTAGAAAGTTTTGGTTCTGTGTACGTTTCTTGATGTGAAATGATATCAATTTTTCGGGATTAAATTTTGTCGACCACGCATTTAAAAATTGTGCATGTCTACAATATATTTAGTAAAAAACGAAAAGTTATTTCATGTATAACCTAATGTAAAACTTATAGATTATTCCAAATATGAATATAAAACTTAAATCGTGTATCTAAAATTATTAAGGCCCCGTTTGAGCCATATTTTTTCCAAACTAAAATGAAAAATATGACCGTTATCCATCACATCAACATTTAAATTTAAATTCTCTATCTCTTGTGTGGGTCCCAATAACGGCTATATTTTTCATTCTCATTTTCAAAAAAGGTGGCTCAAACAGGGGCTAAATATTTCTATATAATATATTCATGTACGTGCCAAGTACATGAATCATTTGCTACTCCAGTCTACGAGACTTTGATATGACTCACTGGTCTAGTTTTCTTTTACATATTCTAATGTAATGCTCCATTACAGAATTTGGTATCAAGAAGCTTCTTAATGCATATACATTAGCACTTCATTATATCTAAAAATTGCATAATCTCAAGATTAAGCATATGCCAACAGATGTTACATGATAATTGGAATTTGGAGAATAAGCCATTTTCCAAGAGACGCACACCAACCCCCACTGAATTACTCTTACGTACTCAGTTAAGATTATGCTTTAGTTCAATGATGATCACCACCATTTGACGGGCTTGTAATGAAAATTGAATTCGATTGTCAAGACATAGCACGTTTCGATTAGATATATGTATCAACTTGAAGCTATTAGACGAGATAATTCAAAATATGATTAAGGTTCTACTGTATTTGTGGTGCTTCTGTTAGGGAATTTAGTTAGAATTATTCTAGTGGTACATCACCACTTACACAAAGGTGTCAATAATGGACACCCGGCACCCTCCTATTGGTGGGGTGTCGTGGGGCCCTGGCACCCCACCAATAGAAGGGCGCCGGGTGTCCATTATGGACACTCATGTGTAAGTGGTGATGTACCACTAGCACCACCCATTTAGTTAAGCAACTTTAACCTTTGCAATTCTAGATATGGTGAAAAAGATTTGGAAGCAACACTTGTCTAAGATTTATTGGTCAAGAATAAAACTGATAAATTAAGCAATATATATAATGAAACTTGGCAGATATCATGCAGTGGAAAAGAAAATACAAAATCTGTTTGACTGGTGGTGTTTGTTAGAAATGAACCAGATACAAGAATCGCTTTGATATCAATTTATTAAGAATTTGGTCAAATAATTAAAGACGAGAGTTGTATGAGCAATATGAAAATAATGAATCACACAATATTTATGTGGAAGAGTGGGAAAATTTATTATACTAAGAAATTAAAATTATTTTACTAAATTTGATACTCTCAATCTAAATCTAAATAATTTTCTCAAGTTTTTAATGTATACAATAATGATCTAATTGTTATCTTGAGTCTTGAAGAGCCTACAACACATGAAATATACATAGGAGTCAAATATTGAAATTATAGATGAAGTAGAACACAAAAACTACAGTCGAAATCAACTAGGAGTGGGATTCTTCCCATACCAGTGGCGCCCAAGCCCCAGAGCATGCGTTGCGGGGCCGGCGCTCTTGCTCGACCCGACCCTGAAGCGTTCCTTCTCGGACTCAATGCTTCCAAAACACTTTTTCATCCATTTCAAAGTCATGTTTCCAATCAAACTCTCAATTCATGATGAAATTTGATCCCTTGTCAATTCGGACTTCCAAGCCAAAATTATCCAGGCTTCTTCCATGAATCATACTTCTAAATCAGAAATTTCAGTCATAACCTAACAGTGTTAATGAGATCAGCTTAATGGTTGGAAAAACAGTGAAATGACAATCTGAGTAAGAGAGATATATAAGGGAAGAGTGAGTTCTATTTTACCGGCCCGTATTAACTAATTGTACATAATTAATAGTAATGGTTAACTACCAACTTAATAAAAATGCCGCAATACAGAATATTAAGCAGTATAAACCCATAAAGGACACATCCACAGCCCCATGCCACAACCCACAAGTAAAATGATTCACTATAGAAAGATGGATCATGCTACACTCACCTACGGGTTTACATAATTTTTTACCAACTGGACACTTGGTGCCCCCCTATTGGAGGGGCGCCTGTTCCAATAGGCACCCCTCCAACAAGGGGGGCGTCAAGTGTCTAGTTGGTAAAAAAATATTTATAATTTTAGGTACATTTAGATTTATCCATAGAAAGATACAATCGTCTTAGATTTTTAGTTTTAGTGATTTCTAGAACGCAACGAGGAATCCTAACCGTAAAACCAAAAACAAAACATAGCAAACATCGAAAGGAACTAAAACTTCCATCATGTTGGTCCTTTTTATTTGTTGACTGGTAGAAACAAGTATGCAACCTTGATTTTCACCCAAATTGCTCGACAAGTTGGAATAAGAACCACATTCTTATTTTTCACGTCGAGATGCAACTTAAAACATCAGTTTTAGTTCTTCAAGATTTCCAGTGAATTTTTCGTACCATCAGAAATTATACAACCGTGTTCTTTCGATGAATTTTAGTTCGTGGAAGGCATAAGGGAAAATGTATGGTGCAAAAATATTTTTTGTTTATTTTGTTACCTAATAAATACATGACTACATGTAAATATTAAAAAATGAACAAGTAAATATATATAACATCGGTTTTTCTATCTGTACATCAAGGTATACATAAGGGTGTGCACCCCTCTCACATGGTGGTGGGACCCGCTTGAATAAAAAAATAAAATTATACAACTGGGTCCCACTTCCATGTGAGTAGGTGGACACCATTATGTACAATTCTTGATGTACAATTAGTATTTTTCATATAACATTAGTACAGACACTGAGGATGAATTTTGTGAAGGAATTCTTAGTTTAAGAAGTGGTTATTTATATATACTAAAGAGAAATTATTTATTAAGCATGACTCGACACATTTAATTATTTAATTCTTAAAACATATCGTGAATTTCTTCACTAATTAAGTGATGTTTCATGTCATCGAGCTTAATATAAGTTAAGCGTTGGTACTTTGTAGATCATTTTTTGATTTATATCTAACATAAGTATGAGTTATGTTTCACGAGTTTTAATTACTTGATTCGTAAAAAAACTTGAAAAATAAAATTGTTGCATTTGAGAAAATTTTATTTATAGTTTTTCCGAGTCTAGATTTCTTTTTATTATAGCCATCTACCGATTATCCATTTGTAACAAAAGCTACCAAAAGATAAATTTTGGAACAATGTATGTAACCCCCGAGATAAAAGAAAATGAAATACCTGATATATATATATATAGAGCTAAACAACTCAAATTAAAACGATTATAAATTATGGAAAAACAAGCTCCATCTAATTAATTCATCATTGCAATTACTTAAATTTAATGTTGAACCACCTTGTCTAAGAATAAAATGACCAAAATCTATACGAATTCGAATTCCCTGCCAACACTTCCTCGGTCGAGTCCGTCGCACTGGGCTTGCCAAGTACGATTTATCTCTCCTGTGTAGTTTGCGAGTTACTACACATGGAGCGATGTTTATCTAGTGCGCACTGAATTCCTACGTCAAGAAAAAAAAAAATGACCAAAATCTATAAATTGTTTTTAACATTACCCTTCACTTGTACGTAGTTCAGATAAATTTTCATCAGTATAAAAAGTATGAGATTTTCATAAAGGGATGACATTGGAAGTTGGAACTCAAATCATTTCAGTTAAAATATTAGGTTAAAAGCACAACTTAGAATGACAAATTTTTTGTGATAATTGTGTTCAATAGATTGTCTTAGAAAAATTCTCAGACAAAAGTACATTGATGCCTGATAATTTTATAAATGATTCATAAAAGAAAATTTATGAAATTACTTGATATGTGTCATGATGCAACTCATAAAGTCTAAAACGCGCGGATAATGTGAAATCATAAAAAGCCAAACTCGATTTAAATTTACAACTTGTAATTACATTTTTTTTTTTTTTTTTTTTTTTGTGATTGTAGACAACGTTCGAAAATAGTTACTTTTTTAGCCGTCATTATATCTACGTTATTTAAAAATCAACATATTATCTTGTTGACGTACTTAATTGTTTTCACGACTTCTTTATTTCAAAAGAAAAATTATTATTATTCGGGATTTATCATGAATATATTGATTTTTTCTTCAAAATCTTCTTTTATATAACTTTAAATCAACTATAAGATATATAATACTTTATGATCCACAGTTAATGCTTTGATAAATATTCTTTTGAGCTTACATATCTGCATCAAACCCATTGAAGTAAACTTAGTTGCCCATTCTCAGTGTCATCAACGTATTTCTTTGAACTCGAAATCATGGAGAAATTTTGCTGTCTTTGAAAGGATAAGTAACATGTGGTTGTTTCTAAGGATGTACCTAGATAATTTAAAAAGTTCTACATTTTCTGGTAGAAAAACAATTGAAAAGTTCTGAATTAAATTATTTTTTTGCAACTTATGCAACATCTTATGGTTCTTTTACTTGACAGTGGCCAACATAATTCATTGTCAAATCGCATTGAATGATGAATTAGAGAGTTCACTACCACCTCATGATCACAACTAATGATGTATAACATTATTTTTCAAATGCAACGAGATATGTAATTCAATTTCATCATCTTCCACCATGTACGTCGGTGTGATTAAAAGACGTACAACAATCATAATAATAGCAATAGTAACGCAATTCATATATCGAGATTCCACAAGTCTCCCCACAGATATTCATCAACAGCAATAATATCTGAACATGATGTAATATCTTGATATATCAGAGGCAGGAATAGGTTATCTGCTGTTGGATATGGGATTACTGTCTCTTGCTTATTGCTTGGTGTATCAAATATATTTACATCACTCATGGGACCTGCTTGAATGGAGTTCCCACCATTTTGTTCTTTTTGGCTAAAATTTTTCTTCTTTTGAGAAGGCTTGCCTCTTGTCATGAAATGGGTTCTCCAGTAGTTTTTTATTTCATTGTCTGTTCTTCCCGGAAGATACCGGGCTATGGTGGACCATCTGTGTTAAACATTCCAGAAAAAATGAGTAGAGCGAGAGAGAGAAAGGAGTATATGTATATATGTAGAGAGAGAGAGAGAGAGAGAGGCATTACTTGTTCCCCCAAAGGGCATGGAGTTCAATGATAATTCCTTCCTCCTGGGGAGTTATATGACCTCTTTTGAGTCCAGGCCTCAAATAGTTCACCCACCTTAGCCTGCAGCTCTTTCCACTCCTATTCAACCCTGATTGTGAAAAAATTCAAATTATAGATTAAAAACAATAAATTGATTTTGTTATGATGGACTTTACATGAGTGTGTTAAAGAAGACAACATCTCCATGTTGTTTAATTGAGTCTAGTCGAATACCAATGTTCACTTGAGGTGCGTTTGTGATGTTGGAGCACTCTTTACCGTTCAATCCAAAATACCGAACATATGCAAAATACCAAACATATAATGAGTCAATATATATAAGTGACAATAATTCCTACCTGAAGACCTGGCAACAGAACTCCATCTTCCCTCACCATATTGGCGTACATATTGAGTAAGAAGCTTATCTTCCTCAGGTGTCCATGGCCCTTTTTTCCAGCCTTGTTCAGAAACACCCCAACCTGCCATTGATCAAAACCTCAAATATTCCACAAACTTAATTTTACTGTTTCTGTTGTCTACAGTTTGTATGTCAGAAATTACACACAAACTCTCCTCTTATATCTTACTCAGATGTCATTGCACTGTACACTCTTTTTCAAGCCATTAAGCTGATCTCATTTAACACTAAACATAAACTTTGTTCTTTATTACCAAATCAATCTTTTCCACTGCACAGTAACTGCCAAGTGTCATTACATGCTTTCTCTCCTTTACTCTTAACCAATAAACCTTAAACAAGTGTTGTTTCCAAATCTTTGTCACCGTACCGAGAAGCACATTGAGATTGAAGTTCCTGAAATGAATTCCCTTGCAATAAGTACTAAAATTATGTTTAGATAACCATATTTTTAAACTTTATGTGAGGTTAGATTTTTATTTTTTTGTTCTTTTATCGATGATCAACAGTGTAATAAATTTTATAAATAAGCGACGACAAAACTTGAACTTAACATCTTTAACCGTTGACCTACTCGTGCGAAAACTTAACAGCATCAGATGATTTTTTCTTTTTTCTTTTTCATCATAATAGTGCGATTCAACTAAAGCATAATCTTAACTAAAGCTGGAAAACTAAATAGTATGTCTCTTGGAAAATGGCTTAAGCTCCAATCATCATGCAACATATGTTGGTGTATACTAAATCTTAAGATTAATTCAAGTTTTAGATATAATTAAGTGTTAATAATGGGATATTATTTAAAGTTGCATTGAGAAGGTTCTTCATACCAATTCCAATGATAGGGCATTAGAATATGTAAAAGAAGATCGATCTAGTGAGTGAGTCATCTCAAAGACTCGGGGACTGGAATAGCATTAATGGAATGTTTGGGCATTTGTTTATTGGTTAAACTCATTAATTTATTTAAATAATGCCATATATAGGTAATGACGTGTATCACCCTAGTAATTGAATATGAATATGTATGAGATCAATATCTTTTATGGGTGGTTATTAAGAGATTCTTGATTTTGTAGTGCTTAAAAGAAATTAGAAAGTTTTGGTTAGGCTGGGCAAAATGTCCGAACCGAACCGAACCGAACCGAACCGGAACCGAACTGAACCGAACCGAACCGAACGGGTTTTCTTAAATTAAAAACCCGAACGGGTATCCGAATCGAGAACCGACGGGTTCGGTTCGGTTCTCGGTTCTAGACCAAGAACCGAAGAACCGAATAAGAACCGATTTTTTTTTTTTTTTTTTTTTTTTACAATTGAGCATTTGGGCTTTAAGTATATTGAATATAACCCAAACCGACCAACATAAAAAAAATTGCAAAAAAAAGCCACTAAATATAAAAGGGAAAGAGCCCTAGAATTTTCGGTCTTCTCTTCTTCTTCTCTCTCCAGTCCATTCCTGCCGCACAACATGTTTCTCGTCCAGTCATTAGTCATTTTCTCTCAACTTGAAGAAGTCCTCCTCCTTCTAGTTCCCACACTAAGCTGGAGTACTCTCGTAATTATTCTTTTTATATTTAAGAGACGTGAGATTTTACCCTCTTAACGCTAACAGTGCTATCGTTCTTTTATCGTGTTTACAATGACAAATTTTTTAAGCCTTCTAAGAGCTTTGCACAGAAATTTCCAGCTCTAGTTACTAGATTCTTTTTCTTTACATGATACTCAAGAAATTGTTAACATTTTAATGGTACATGGCTAGTCAAGCAATTGATGATTACATTACATAGTTGGTAAGTATTTTTAATACTTTAAAATATTTCGTTCATTTGTAAAAGCTAAGATTGAACCTGGTCAATATTCACACGCAGATTCACTCGGTGAAAGTACTGAGCACGTTGGAATTGCCTCACTTCTCACAATGTTTTCAGAAAATAGAAATGATTTTGGTACCACTTCTCAAAATGGAGAACATAGTTATATGCTTTTATATGTTACCTTTTGGTATGTAAGCAGTGGAGTAGTAACTGTTTGAGGGAAGCAACAAAAAAAAATTGTGATCTATATTGTCTAATACTAAAGTGTTAGCATTTTGTGAAAACTTTCTAATATATTATGGATTAATTATTCAAGACGCACTGACAAAGTTTTCTAAATATATTTATATAGTGTTATTATAAATGTTAAAAAAATTAATTATAGTAGGAACCGAACAGAACCGAACCGAACCCGAACCCGAACGGTTCCAGAATTATATCTGGAACCGACGGTTCCATTTACTAAATACCCGAAAATTTCTGGAACCGAAAAAACCGAACCGAACCGAACCGACCCGCGCCCACCCCTGGTTTTGGTTATGTATGAAATGATATCAATTTTAAAGATTGTGCATGCCTACAATACATATAGTTAAATATGAATTATAGGTGAAAGTTAATTCATGTATCTAACAATTATTATATATCTTATAATGATTTATGTCGAACAAGTCTGTTCGGATGTGTGAAATAACTTTTATTTTCCAATCATATTTTTAAAAAATAATAAATACAAGTGTGACATATTTTTTTCCTTCATTTTAAAGCAACAAAAAAATATTTTATATTTTAATTGAAACCATCATCAAAGAAAAAATTATTAATTAATAAAATATTGAAGATAAGAATTATGATGCATTATCATCCAAGAAAGGAAAAATAAAAACAAAATATTAAAATATTAAAAAAGAAATATCTTCTCTATCCAATTGAAATTTCTCGTCACTGAGCTCGACACTGTCGTTATCATCATCATCTTCCTCATCTTCTATCCCCTTAGGTCGACTTCCTTAACCAGGTCGTTATGCAAAGAGTGCATGCTACAATGGATAAATGTCGCATCTCTTGCACCACCATACAAATTGAAGTAAAACGTACGTACATCTCTAAACGAAAAGTAACAAGCCATTTATCATAATATCAGGTTAGAAACCCTTTTTTCTCTCTCTCCCAAAAGTGAAAAACTAAAATATGGTCTTCTTCGTGTTTGGTCATTTAAAGAAAATCCTCTATTGAGGAAATAATCCTTAGAAGCATTAACAAGCGGAGCTGCTATTAGATTAGAAGAGCTTACTTGTTGGTTTCAATGCATTCATGAACTTGGGCTGATTGTCTACCCAAGTATTAGAACCCTATAATACTGTATCTGTTCAATACTGTGCAATGGAAATGGACACAAGGTTGATTCTAACATTCCCTTCCGGATTTACAGATTGTTTAGAAAATGTTTATAAATGGTTTTGTTTTAAATAGTAGAAATAAGTAAGGATTAAACTACTTGTATGCACAAAATGTAAACCTTGATTAACACATCCTTATGTGTCAAAAATCCGACAGTTGATTGAAAAATGTATTGTCAAGATCAATGTACCAAAATTTGTAAGCTCATGTAGGTGTAAACCAGTATTTCAATATTTATGTACATATAACATGGTCCAATAAGTAATAAATAAGTAATAATTGTGAGTTCTCTGAAATGTGCGGATAGCACTTGATGCTAGGATGGAAACTTTTCTACTGCCAAAACAAATAAATCATTACTATCTGTCTATCTCAAATCAAGATTCCAGACTTGCTCTTTTGCAAAAATCGCTATTAAAGAACCAACCAACTATACAAAGGCACTTGCTTGAGCTAACTACTAATACAACTCCCAACTCTCCCCTTTTACGTTCGAGCATGGTAACCGCTACCCTCCCCTTCCAACTTCATTAGCACATCGCACTCTTTAGTTTCGTCTTTAATCTGCCACATCATGTACTCCGTTTGCAACGTTGTACAGTTGGTTAATATTACTACTAAACGCTGACTTGGTAAAAAAAAATTGCTTAAAGTGACGAACAGTGGTTTTTACCCATGAAAGGTATATAACTACAAGCTCAAGTATTTAGTACAATTTTTTTTATAGTAGTGCTAAATTCTTTTAAGCAAAATATGTTGTCAATACAATGGATTTAACAATCTCAGCTGGTTCAACCGTTTAGCCATATAACGCTCATTCTCTTTGATGAAGAGAAATTTGGCTAAAAGCTTTTGCTGGTAAGAAACACAATAATAAACACGAAAAGAAAAGCAGTTGGAAAGGAAAAAATGTAGTCGACATCGTTGTGCTGAATGATATCACTATACAAGATAACACTTTTAACATGGAGTATTCACAGTGACTTTACACTTCCAGTTTCAAATTTGTTATTTCCCTTGCTGTCTGTTGCTGTTTTGACCCACAAATAAAAATCTGGGGGGAGAGAAGATCAAGGAGTCTCATCGAATGCCATCACCTACAAAGGCAAAATAAAAAAACCTATATAGGGTTAACTTGTTACCATTTTTCTTCACAATCAAATTATAGTAATGCTCGCATATAATCTGATAATTATATAAATCAGAGACAATTTATAGATACAAAAACATGTTATGAAATGATCTGTCACACTGTTAGGCCTTGTGTGCCTATGATGATCTCTATCATTGTTCGACCTGCCATAACTATAGACTTTTCCATCATACTCGATGCTCCAAGAAACAGTAGCCTACCCTTAGTTTGCTTGCAAATATCTCTGATCATGTTCGACCTGCCATAACTATACTTTTCCATCATACTAGAGTACCGTTTGATCCCCATTTTTTTCCAGCAAACAGTCGTATTTCTCATTATAATGAGGAAAAAAATAGGAATCAAACACACGCTAGATGTTCCAAGAACCAGTAGCCTACCCATAGTTTGCTTTGCTTGCAACTCTCTGATCATGTTCAACTCTTCAAAAAGACTTTCCAATTTCATACAGCTTTTTACTCAACATGTTCCAAGTATGTCATATACTACCATTATTTTGGGAAATTTTGTTGTCCATGTGCCATATCATCTACATATTGTTTATGTTTCGTAGTTGTTCCTAAAACCTCATCTAAATTTGGATTATTAAAGAATCTAACTTTGGAGAGGGAGCAGGTGGAGGGCTAAGGACCATGACGGTAAAGTGGTGCTTGCATTTCATGAATTTTGTGGGACTTTCAACAGTTTTGATACCTTATTTGCATATGAAGAAGGAAAAATCTCATGAGATATGCTCTTTGACAAAGAACAAGCATGTATATTCTGATGGCATTTAAAATTGGCACCCCAGGTAAATGAATACTGGATTTGGCTCAAGTAAGGTAATGTATGATGGCATTTTAAGTGTGTTTTGGTGCGTGTATTCCGGGTCTGAGTTAATATAGTTCTTTGCTGCTATAGAATGATTGGGTGTAGGCTGCATTTTTAGAATTGATAATGAGCATGCTTATATATTATACTAGTGTATGTTATAGATCATAAATATAGCTTGCCTTGTATAAATTGTATGTGTTGCATTATCATATAGCTTTCATATATGGTCTATACTAATAAAAGTGTAATGTTTAGAGCACAAATATAGCATGCCTTCGTAAATGGTATGTGTTGTATTCTATGATATTTGGACTCTCGAAATAGTTGAATTACCCATGTCTGGCACGACATGAGTATGGAGTATGGTGTATGGGTCGGATCCTCTAAGTTTCAACCGGACATTTGGTCGTTTTTGCTTCTTTTTTTTCTTTTCTTTTCCTTTTCTTCTTTCCCCTTTTTGCTATCTAGAGTCACCATCGAGAGGGTGGAGAAAAGTGGCGGCGCTAGGTTTTCCCTTCTTTTTCTTCTTCTTTCCATTTTCTTCTTTTTTCCCTTCTTTTTCTCTCTATATCGGTTAGGATTTTGTTTGTATAAAATAAAAAGGGATTCCATACAGTGCTACTTGTGCTCCACTAAGTCCAAATTGCAATCAAATACCTTATTTTTTATTTTATATAATATTTAGTAATTCCATAATTGAAAACTAAAACCCAGAACTCTATTTTATTCATCTTAACCCCTTATTCAATGCACGTTTCCTTTTTTGTGAATAATTGATTTTGGCATATTCAAAATGATATCTTGAATTAATAAAAAAATTGAAGTTGGAAAGACGTACCCACGTACCAATATCGAAAATTTGGACTATTTTTAGCCATGTCCCCGTATCCTATATTTTAGAAAATAAAAAATTCGACACTTGGTTACGTACCAGTACTCGATACCCATACCCAAGTCCGAGCATCATAGACTTTATTTTCTAGATTGCATATATAGGTTGTTGTAAAGGGGTTTTGCTAGGAATTGGAGAAGAAATATATCATTTTTTATTCATTCAAAGTCTCCTCTACTACAGCACAAAAAAAGCCCTTTGGGTTTGAAATATTCTATCTTGAGAAGGAAAATATCTAGTAAAAGCAACTAAATTAAACCTAATTATATTCCTAAAATACGAATTAAAATTAGAAACTAAACATAATAACATTCCTTCTAATATTGCATCATTCTCTCTCCTCATTTGTACTTCGGGAGGTAAGGTAGGCATGTCCCCTCCTTGTACTAATTTTTTACAACCAAAATTTTGAAACTTGGAAAAGGAGCAATCCAGCCGGACGAATCGTCCGGCTCAGCCTAGTTCCAAACTTACCCATAAAACCACATCCACTTTCATGAAGAGTTTTAGGAAGGAGAGTCCCTCAACACAACCGACAAGTTAAGATTATGGACTAATTCTCATCACATAGTTCTTTAACAGGATTCGGTTAATTTCGTTTACTTTTACATGTAAAATCTTAAATATTGCAGCTTCTTTTATTCAAACTATTTAGCATGAAGTCTAGAAAGAACAGACATCTTCCATTGGTTTCAGATTTGACAAGGAATCCAAATTCTTCTTTGACATGGATGGTCATAAACCTTGGCATAGTAATGCAATTAAGTTAGAAATCCCTACAGCCAGGCACATGCTTACAGAGTGAGATAGTGCATTGGCACCTTAAATGGGCTGCCAACATAATTTCAGGTGAGCTTATGATGCTAACTGTGTACTCAAGCCCCAAAAAAATTCAACTTCACCAATCAAATCCAATTAAGCATTGGGATAAAAGGTTTACTTGCCCATAAATAAGTTGGAACAGTCAAAACATAAGCTGAACAGAAATCTTCATATTTCATAGCTCCAAAATAAATAAAATAACCATGTAACTTCTTTTCCATTTCTAGAACTTCATCTCATAAGCACAATACATCTCAAGGAACTTTATCCTCACAAACCAAATTCAATTTTGCTAATGAGCCACAGCACTGTCTTAATACATCAAAAAAGTTCTTCAAAAAATATAGCATCAGCTACTCTTTCATCTAGATGCTAGGATCTTCCCCTTTCAGTTGAGTTTTTACAATTCCTGGTTGCTTAAGTTTCTAGCAAAATTTCCAACTAGTTGTCCACATGCAAATATGGAATTAAGTTATGCCGCATTTTTCTTCGAAAACCAATCCCCACCCCTAAACTTCTAGACCCACCTATAAATAATATTTTCCCATCTTTCAATTTCTTTGTCAATAAGGTATAAATAACATCTAAAATTGTTGTCTTTTTCTTGGACAAATAAAACAAATGAACATTACATGGGGAAGTAGCAAATCAATTTTGTTTTGACCGCCAAAGAAATTTCATCAGGAAAAAAAGGGTCAAGCTCATAATAACTCAAACAACAAAAGAAAAAGGAAGCACTTAAGCACCCACCAAACTGTAGTGACTCTAACATTGGCAAGAATGACAATATTTATATAAAAAAAGACCAGTATATACCATAGCCGTAAAACACAATAAGATTATATAAAAAACGAGCTATAGCTAATGGCTTTTTGTGTAGAAATACAAATTCCTCCTGAAAGGTAGCCAACCGCATTTGAAATGAGTCAAGACTCTGTGACTTTTTAAGAAGTTTGATAACATATGCTCTAACCGAACGGTGAAAGTAAACTAGTATATGAACTGCTAAAAGATACAATTAGGAAGAGGTTGTGCACGTGCCTGTGTGTGAAGAGAGAGAGAGATTTTCTCTTTCTTCTTTGTTTAAGAAAAAGTAAGGGCATTGTGTTAAAAAAGATAACTTTTTCTGCTCAAAGTGTGAGGTATATAGGATAAAATCCCTTGCAATACAAAATCAGCATGCAAATGCATTTAATGTTAGAACAAAACCAGAACATAGGAAGGTGAAACATACCTTGCCACAAACTGGACAGTTATCACTTCTTTCCATCCACTCATATATACAACCAAGGTGGAAATGGTGAGAACATTTTGTCATAATCTTTGGGTTTTCTGTAGTATACTCTGCAAAAACGGATGCTCAAACTATAAGAAAAACCAGAATCCTTAGATGCCAGACGTAGTTATCAACTTAAAAAAAAAAGGTAGAAGAAAGAAGCAAAGGGAATCCAGAATTTAAAAGAAATTCCATGTTTCAGAATTTCAGCACTCTTTACCAATCCTGCTATGCCAGTTTACTCTTGCTTTCCTGTTTTTTGCCCAAATTAAAGAAAAAGATATTTTGTTTCAGATACGAAAACTGCAAGAATTTTTGTTTCGGCAGTCTAAAAATAACCTTAGGAAATTATAATGAAATCTGTATGAGCAATGATATCAACCAGAAATAAGAGAACCATCCTAATGCTCTGTTACATGCAAATTATATCTCAATAGCATGCTTAAAATTATTGCATATAATGAAACTGCTGCAATAATTACCATAAAAACACTATAAAACTAAAATTTGCATACTCTTACCTTCAAGACATGTGGGGCAGACATCTTCATCTTCTGAAGAAGTGTAAACATGATCAAAACCTGTCTTTGATTTAGCTGTTGAGAGCTTCAGTGAATATTTTGAATTGTAATCTTTAGATTCTTCTTCACACGTATAGTCATTCCATTTGTTTGTGTTCCTCAAAGGTACAGGCTCTTCATCAACTTCATTTCTTCTCAATGGCTCAGTTTCCTCGTGCAAATGACTTGAGCCTTTCTCCCTCCTTGAGACCAGTCCATCCCGTTGCAAGCGAAAATATCTTGGATCTGCATCATAAGGCAGAGGCCTTGGAGGAGAGCGGTACATATCATCTAGAGAGTTATCAAGTGATGCAACTGAATTCAAAGATGCCGTCCCCAGAGTGGATGAACCGGAGACATGTTCTTCTCCTCTGCGAAACAATGACGTATACTGCAAAATGCAAGAATGAGCATTCTACAGTCAAATTGTAAACCAACTGTTAATGAGCCAATTGTACAGCCTACATATCTTTTTATACCAACTGGAATGATTCCAAGCTAGCCTTCAGTGGAGTTCGGATTTCGGATTATTATGGCTTGGGAGATCCCTAAAACCATTTCAGTACAATGTACATCAAGGTATTGGATCAAATTACACATTTCAAAAAATTTCCTGTACTGTATAAACTTTTTGTGATATATCCTTTCATCTGGGAAATGTAAGCATTTGACAAAACTGTGATTCTGAAAATATAACAAATTACAAGTAAATTGGAGAATTAGTCCACCACTACCAGTGTAAAAAATAAGCATAGGCTAAGCTTATTGCACGGAAATGGTAACTGGTATGTCACCAACTCAGCATAACCTAGTAAGTTTGAACGGGCATATATCAAAAGTCTGAATATATCTGTTCAAACAACCATGTGACACATCTACATCTTTGTATGTGAACATGCCAACTTTGATTACTGACTTTAACATGGGGAGAGTTAAATGGATTTGCACGCCACAAGCTCATACAGCGCATCAATAGTGCAGATGCCTGCAAGAAAGGCCTTGTGCTGTGCAGAATCTAATTTGAATCTTGAAATTGAATTCGAACCATCTTCAAGTAACTTTATTAGACAAGAAAATGTAAAGCTTACCACAGCCAAGAAGTTCTGAACAAAGCAACGGAGGCATATACAGTTTCTATAAACTGAGCTGTTAGGATTAGTCAAATCTTCGTATTCATCTTGGAAACAGCAACAAACACCACCCATTAATACAAGTTCCCAATATACTTTAATACGTCAAAAACCTTCCACTATCCCAATAGTTTCCTGATGTAACTATAGGAACATTAAAAAATAAAATCCTGTGGCACGGAGATAATTTAATGATACAGAGAGAGGATTCGAGCTCGCAGAACTTTTCTTTGCAAACCAGCACCCTCTCTCTCACTCTCTCTCCCAAGTGCCCTTTCTAATATAGTAAGCCAAACACCAGATATAATATATTTACACCTACAAAAGGAAGAAAGGAACACTTGTTGGATCAGAAACAACTAACAAATAAAATTCTATCTCTAGGAAATCACTGCAAATTGCCATCAATGAACAAATTAAATTTTACAATTAAAGAGCATATAACAAAGTTGGTGCACAGAAATTATAGAAAAATTAAGTAATCCGGTTCAATCATTTCAGATACGTAATAAAATAGCATCATCTTTTATTCTTTTTTCTTTCTTTTCTAGTTAGGGAACTAAAGTAACAAAGATTGAACATTTTCTGTATAATTAAGGGGAAAAGATCCATCAAATTAAAACCAACAATACTAACAAAAAATCCAGAAAGTTAACAATCGAATAAAAAAAATCTATTTTTTTCAAAATAATTTCATACTCTCTTCAAAATCAAACGATGATAATAATTACTTCAGTAATGAATACCAATAATTATTAAATACATATCCAGAAAAGGAAGAAAACTGATTAATTTATCAATTACAGAAAATCCCATTGCAGATTACACAATTCTAACACTGATTTCAACCCGATTATTAAAAATTAAGGTGGGGGCAGTAAAACGGAATTATTTAGCTAATCAACTAAAAACGACATAAATAAAGTATATACTTACAGAAAAAATTTCAAAAATGGTTGTTTGACTTGGAATTCCTGTAATCGAAGTCAGATGTCTCAAGATTCTATCAAATATGTGAAAGAACAAAGAAATTCTTGGAATTGTTTTAGTCGCGAAAAAGGTCGCAAAAGCGCGAATGAAAGCCGTACGCTTTTTCCGGCCCCGAAGTGGGTGAAATAGACCTGTCTTCCATTTGACTAGACATCGTATTTTTAGTGGATTCAATTTGACTAGACATCGTATTTTTAGTAGATTTCATTGATAAAATGCATAATTAAAAAATTTATAAAAATAATGAATTGTACAAAACGCGAGATTAAAAAATTAGAGTCAAACATGAACAATAATTTATATAAACTGTTTAAATTATAAATAGAAAAAATGAATGGTGGAAAAGTGTTAATAAATGTGAATATCTCCGTATGTGTAGATAATAAATTACTTGAAATTTTATAAAGAGTTTATGTATTGCTAAATTCGATTGGGTTAAACTTAAATACAATGTGGTATTCAAGTGATGCCACGATAGATTGAAATAAGAGATAATTTCTAAGAGTTGAAATCATTGTTTATATTATATGGAGCAAAGAAAATGTAACTATATTCTCACCATAATTTTATTAAATGCATCATATTAAGAGTGTGGAAGCGTTTATAAAAAGCAGTATTTATAAGGATTAATAACAGAAAATTCTCTTAAAAATATTTACATTCGCAATATACCTTTCTATATATTGGAAATCGCAGAAAATATTCCAGTATGAAATCTTTTGTGCGAAAAAACTCATTTGCCGTCAAGATTCGTTAGATTTTCCGTTAAAATAGCAAAAAATGTCAAAATTAAAAAGGTATAATTGCAATTTCAGTATCCAAATTATTTTTTTACAAATTAAACCCACATCTTTAAAACTTTATTTTTCACCCCCACCCCACCTCACTCCATCCCACCAAACTTCGTCTTCTCTCCATTAAATAAACACTACTTTTCTCCTTATTTTTATTTCACATGCTCTTTAGATAAACAATAAAAAGTACAAAAACTGAGAACAAACGGTAATTTACAAATCATCAATGACAACACCACCACCAAAGCCACCAATTTTCTCCACCTCCATCTACTGTGGCCACCAAACAACACTCACAATGGCACTCTCTTGTACCCTACCTATTCGGCGGCCTTGCTGCCACGCTTGGACTAATAGCATTTACGCCTATCAATCTTGAAAATCATGTAAGCTCAACCAGGATGCCTCATCAGTGCAAAAGGCACCCTGTCCGGAGCCGATGATACGATGGCTGAAGTGGACCGACCTTCAAGTTTCTATTAATGTGTGTACTGTTTATCAGATCTTCTTCTTTATTTATTTCAAATAGTATGTTTTGGTATATAATCTGCTTACTGATTTTGTAATTGTCGGAATGCGAAAACGAAATTATCTAGTAATTAAAAAAAATCTTTAATTTAATGAACAAATCATCTAGTTGTTCACGTGTATGTTATATTAAGAATTATGGATTCAAATTTTTACCTAAACTCAATGATTAATTTTGAATCACAAACTTCTAACTTTTTGAATCACGAGCTTCCAACTTTTAATTGCAAGAACTTGATATTTCAAATCTCCAAGTCTTCTATGATATTCTCCAAAGCCTACACCGATGGGTGGACACCTTCTTTTAATTAAATCAAGAAACTAATTTTTGACAATAAGAAAATATGATTTTTTTTACTTTTTCTTTCTTTTCAAATTTGAATACTGTGGAATTATGTATTATGATTGTTGTTAGATTTTTATGTCCCATCTAGTCTCTATTTATAAAGATAAAGATGTTCAAATCCATGTAGAATAATAATTCTAACATCAAATAGGAATCTTAATTAAAGGGATTTTAATTAAAGTTCAAATTCAATTAGTTTACATTTAATTACAAGTGTAGTCCTAGAACTTCAATTACAATTATAATTAAGTTTACAACTTTTATAGTAATTACGAGTAAGTACAAAACTTTATTTTAATTTCAATTAAATCCAAAACTATTATAATTACCGTAATTAAGTTCTATTACTTTATAAAGCTACTACGGGTACCTAATCAGGCATATATTATCCAAACTCCAATAATTAGATCATGTCTAGTCGACCATAGACCACACAATCTAATTATTAGTTTTTACTTTTTTTCACTAAATGCAAAAAATGAACTATCAAAATATATAAGATCAAAGAAGCCAATAAAATTGTAATGCTTTCCTCTAACCTACCGTATATATGAGCCTGTTTGATAGAGATTAAAATTGAAAAATTAGATGTTATTGTTGACTTTTATTAGACGAGTGGAACTCAATAACTGCTATATTTTCAATTTTAATTGAATTTTAATCGGTATCAATCGGGCTTATATTTTATTTTCGTTTGAGATTCGATAATTAGGTACGAGCATAAATGACATTTTTGTCCCTCTAATTATTCTCACTAACTTAAGTACCATTTTCTTCAACTGAACAAATCACAAATGACGAAATTTAGTCGCCGCTAAACACTAAGCTCGGATTTTAATGTTCAACAAAAATTACTTAAATAGTCACTCTACCTATTTTTTAGGGCAACGATTCCCGACATGAATTCATATTCTCTACTTCGCTCATTCTCAAGTTCTCAACTCATTGAGATATTTAATCAATCCAATTGATCTCAACCATTAATGAATTGAAGAACCATTAAAATCACGAAAAGATATTCATAACTCTATCAAAGGATTTAGATAAAATGCACAGCAGTCGAGTGAAATTTAATTCTCAGCACGATCATGCTATAGAATTAAACTCGACGCGTGGTCCGTTCAATACACCACGAGTGTACTAATGTCACATTTAACTATTTTTGTGATAAGGACAAATTACAAACTCGAATAGTGAATAGGACAACACTACAACCTTTTGGTACAAGATGCCAACCTTTATGTATTGGTTGTAAACAAATTATTTATGATCAAAATAGAAGTTATGTCACAGTGTAATTCTCAACACAAGTACCAACTTATATGATCACAAGTGATCATATGTACTTTAATTGCGATACTCAATAATAAATAAATAAATGCAATAAATAAAATAAAAACAATTTTATTTAATATAAAAATAATGTTATTTTTTATATTAGCAAAACTATATTATATGGACACACAAGCCAACAATAACTTATCTAATTTTTGTGGAAATTAAATTGCTTGAAAATGGGGATTATTGAGAAGATTGAAATGTTTGAAAATGAGGATGAATATACAGCTGAATATTTTGTGCATTTATTGGGGATGAGTGCCATGATTTTAGGCAAGGGCAGAGGGGGGGGGGGGGGGGGGTCTTGGGGGGACCCGGACCCCCCTACTCCACCCCCAAATTTTTGACAAAAAGTTTTTTTTTAAAATTTTTTTGTATTTACCATTTTATCCTCACCTTGAGTAAAATTTATAAACCATACCGCCTTCACCCTTCAGTTATCCTAAATTCCTAAAATTTTCCAATTCTTCTCCAGTTCTTCTCTATCTTCACTCTTCAAAACCTGGGCTGCAGCATCGTGTCTTCCCTTTTTTTCCTGCGGGTTGTGGCAACTGATAGTTTTCTCTTCCCATTTTTACCGCATCGCACCAATGCCAAACCTATTCAGCATTTCAGGCTTCTATCTCGTCTTTTAATTGTGAGTAGCGGATAGTGGTTGTTGTTGTTTAACAAATTGTGTGTTTTTTTTGTCATTTCCCGATTCTTCTCCTCCATCTTCAGAACTTGCAGGCTGCGGTTTTTTTGGCATTTTTGATTTCCTGATTTTTCTCCTCCGTCTTCAGAACCTGTAGGCTGCAGTTTTGAGGTAGGTAGCCAGAGAATTTTTCCAAACAATCTCTTTGCAAATTAGAAAGTCTCTATTTGTTTGTATATTTGTATTGTTTATCACTTATCAATGTAAGAGTTTCCTCACTCCTCAGGCTCAATGATGGAGAAGTATTTCAAAAGAGTATGTAAATTTCATCCATTTTCAATTGAACAAAACATTGATGAAATTTAGCTATGTCAACGAGTCGAGCCGAGTTGAAAAAGAAAGCTCAAGTTCGGCTCGAGCTTTTTTGGGGTCCGAGCCTTTGTAGGCCGAGCCGAGCCCGGGCAAGCCGGCTCGATTTTTTTGTGTAAAATCTACGTTTTTATTTAAAGAATTTAAAATTTGTACAATTTATACGTGTTATAAATTAAGTAAATTATAATAGTTAAAAGCCTCCTCTTTTATCTAGGATTGGGATTGGCTACAATTATCGTAGGTGGGATTAAAATTGTACACGAATAAAATATTTCATTTACAATTTTTCTTAAAACAAAAAAAAAATTAAAAATTACGTATTTTTTTAAACTAATCAACTTAAAAACTTACAATATCATATGCTTGAATCTGTTGTAACTCTTCGACCATTATACTGTCAACTTGTTTTGGAAGATGTAATTCCGCGCATTCTCAGTCCTTCAAACATATTAAAGCCTCCAATATATCTTCTTTTAGTATTGATCGTTCGTCACATAAAGCTTGACTACCTAAACTAAATGCAGCATCCGATACTATCGTAGACATCGAAGGTGTTAGTAGATCGCGAGCAATTTTTGATACAATTGGATACTATCTTTCGTTACACCTCCACCATAATAAAAGACTAAATTTTTGTAATTCTTTTGGTTGTAACATACTACGAACGTCCACATACATATACCTAGCTAACTAAGAGAATTTCAAGATTTGTACCATTGACATCTATTGCTCTAAATATTAATGAATTATAACTAAATGAGGGAACATTGGTATTGCTCTCTAAATAATTTCATAGAATATCTGCATTTGTTGAAATATTTCTTGAAAAAAAAACCTTTGGAAGTAGAACTACACTAACCATCTTTTTCAGCGTAATAGTTATACATTTCACATAACATAGATTTTATATGCACATGTGATAATTCTACATTCATGAAATTTAAAATCCACTTTATAGTAGCTTTTGTGCCAATTAAATTAAGTTGAGAATCCATCACCAAATCTAATAAAAATAAAGAGGGCAACTCTTCCCAATATTTACGAAATTTTAACTCCATAGAATAAATTACATTAACAAAAATTGGTAAATTCTTATATTTTTTTAAATGCTTGTGAAATATAGTAAAAGTGTTGTAAAACAAGTGAAGATGTAGGGTAATAAACACCGCTACATTCATTTGTGACATTGAAAAAAGGTTTTAAGAAATTTTTCACGACAAATGTAAAAGACCATTCTCAATCTTCCAAATTATATTCGGGTCCATATGTATGCCCACCATTATAATACATTGAAATAACTTTATCATAATTTTCACACAATTGTAACATAAGATATGTAGAGTTCTATTTATGTAATACATCAGTGACAAATGATTTCTCTTCTTTTGTAGAATAATATCGTGTGTATGTTCTATTCTAAGGAAGATGCCAAAATTTGACCACGAGCAAGGAGTTTTCCTACACTTCAAATCACTGGTAAAATCTATATCATTCGGTTTAGTTACATTCTTATATAAAAAATGCCAGAAAGTTGCAACTCAATAAATGAAAAGCACATATTCCGATTAAATTTTATCATAAAATTGACTGATTTAAGTACTATTCACTTTAAGAGCAAAAATGGCAAGAAGAAGACGAACCAAACACATCTCCTTTCCTATCTTCTTTTCGATTTTCCCTAAAGGTCTCTCTCCCCAAGTCGAATCGTTTCTCAATCTCTTTAGGGTTTTTATCAAAGTGTTTGATGTTGCGGTGGAGGGAGAAGAGCAGGGGCTAGGATTGCAGGTCAATTTGCTGCCAAATCTGCTTGGCGTCAAACCCATCAGAAATCCACCTATGATTTCAAATCATAATTTCAAATGATAGAGAAGAGGCAGAGGCAGAGGCGAGAGGCAAAAAGAGAGGAGAGGAGAGGCAGAGAGGAGCTAGGGTTAATGTTAAATCCATTTGATTTAGAAGGGGGGCGAGACTTTTAGCAACGTTTCCTAAAACCAATGTTGCGAAACTATAAAAAAAAAAAAAAAAAAAAAAGCGAAAAACTTCTTTCGCAACATTTTTTAAACGTCGCGAAAGAAGCATCTTTCACAATGTTTAAAAAACGTTGCAAAAAATGCATATTTAGTAACGTTTAAAAAATGCTGCAAAAGACATTTTTCGCAACGTTTTATAAACGCTGCGAAAAGCTTTGTCTACCGCAACGTTTTTTAAACGTTGGGAAAAATAAAAAATTCGCAACACTAAAAAAACTTTGCAAAAAAGACAATATTATCAACATTTACTTTTAAAATGTTGCTAAAGCTCAATTTTGTTAAGCAATGGCAACATTCGCGTATTAAAATGTTGCGATAGATCTCTTTATCAACATTTAACTACCAAATGTTGTCTTTTATGTGTTGCAAATGATGTTTTTTTGGCATAGTGTGTTTTCCCTTAACATCATATCAAGTCAATCTTCATTTTGCTTGTGGTGGCAAATAATTTATTTTTTCTACCCGCTGAAAACAATTTTTTTTTCATTTTTAGAGGGTGTGTGGTAGAGATTAAAATCAGATTAAAATTGAAAATATAGCCGTTATAGTTGACTTTTATTAGACGGGTGGGACCCAATAACGGCCATATTTTCAATTTTAATTGGATTTTAAGCCGTACCAAACATGCTCTTAATAAGGAAAATCATTTTGGCAAATTGTCGTTAGTTTTGAGGTTTTAATAATTCATTTTTATTAAGAGCATGTTTGATCGTTTTTTTTTGTTGCCCAAAATACATTTTGAAATAGTATTTTGATGGAGAATATGTGGTTAAAAAATAAGAAAAAGTTATGAGTTAGCGTGCAACATTGTTTTATTGAAAAACGTGTGGTTGAAGATGAGAGAAGAAAATATATTTTGAAAATTACATGGACCAAACAAGGTTTAAATATGAATTTAACTAATAAATAAATTATTTTTTATGTTTTATATTCGATTGGACCTTAGCCCCTATTTGGACGCCATTCTTCGAAAATAAAATTAATAATTCGACCGTTATACAGTGAGTGGGTCCCACTTTGGCAGCCATGTTTGACTTTGTTATTTGCATTCAATCAAAAAATGGATGAAAAAGACCATAATGCCCTTAACCTGTTTGGACACAATTTTGACATTTCAAACTCAAAAAAGACGGCTGTCATTCATTTTTCAAATATTGCGGCTGAGTCACTGTTTATCTTACTGTTGCAATGTTTATATTTTTCATTAAAATGAGGAATTAATGTCTCTCAAACATGCCCTTAATTTGAATATGTTTGAAATTTTGACTTTTGACCTTTTACCTTTGCCGGTTTGGTGTTCGAGCCGGATTTCAATATTTTCTCTGGTCAAGAAAGGATGAGTTTCTCAAGAAAAAAAAAATGACTAATAAAATAACAGATATTGTGCTGATACCACAATCTGAAAACAGTATATTTTAGTGCCAAGTCTGTCAATTTCGTCAAAAAAGGGTAAACAGAAAGTGACAAATTTTGGTAGCAAACGACGGAGCCAATAAAGGGAGGATTTTATCGAACAGCACTCGTCGGCTCACTGCGCCGGTTAATATTAGTGGCTAGGGCTTCAAATAATATAAAGCAGAGTAGATTTCGGGTAAATTAGGCTCAGATTTCGCACTTCAGTTCTGGAACATTCATTCAAACCGGTTAGACGGGCCAATTCTCAATAGTAGTTCAGGTTTTAGGGTACTATACTTGTATATTTGTGGAGAAATTGGATTTGGAGATCTTTTGCAAATGGGTAGGATCAATGCCCACCAGGATGAGGATGAAGAAACGCCCGATAGCTCTTCAACCGGAGGTACACGTGCGTGCGCGTATGTGTGTGTGTGTATCTGACTGTGTGTTTTGTCATTAAAGTTTTCGAAATTTTGAATTGTGCAGGAAAAGGGGAGAGGAAAAGAGGCGATCAGAAAGTGAATGCTTCAAGGTCGAAACATTCAGAGACGGAGCAACGTAGGAGAAGCAAGATTAATGAAAGGCAATTTTTTCTCTTCTTTTTCTTTCGTTTGAGTTACTCTGTTTTGGTGATTTTGGGCGTTGTTTAATTGTAGGAATTTGATGTGATTTATGTTACTAGCCTATAAGCGATGGATAGACTTCTGTTGTGGAAAAAAATGATTCGCTGAGATGGAAAAAAATATCATTTTTTTTCTCGTACATGTCAATTTAAATATTGCGATAGTATTTCTTCAAGAGTTCTAACTGAGAGGGTGACTTTCATGCCGCTAAGTGCAGAATTCTCTTTTTAGACAATTAGAAATGTGTTATTTTGGGTATTGGAAATTAATTTTTCTGACTTAAGACTGAATTTGAACACTATATAGTCCTTTCTTTTGGCTTAGATACTTCAAAATGAATAATGAGTTTCATTTCAAATCGTTAAGGATGGAGATGAGTGAATATAAGTTCATTTGTTGCAGATTTCAAAATTTAAGAGAGTTATTACCGGAAAATGATCAGAAGAGAGATAAAGCTACACTTTTGTTGGAGGTTTGTTATTCCCGTATAGTGCCTCAAATTCTATTATGTTACCCGACAATCCGATTGCAAAAAGTTGTTATTGTTATACAAATTCTCTCAAGGTCTCAATGTTTCTTATTGCAGGTTATACAGTATATCCACTTTTTACAGGAGAGATTACAAATGTATGAGGGAACATACCAAGGTTGGAGTCCAGTGCCCACAAAGTTGATGCCATGGGTAAAATTTAAACGATCCTTTGTTCTTTATGTTATTCTTGGTAATTGCAGTGTGACTCTCTCTCTCTCTCTCTCACACACACACACACACATCGATACTTTAGCTAGAGGGTGAGTGATTATGACTGCATTGATTCTCTTTTCTTGTATGTTTGAAAACTGATAGCTGTTTTCTCGTCATGGAATTGTCGAAGAGAGTGTATTATATAATAAGTGTAAAGCTTAAGCAAGCACTAATATGAACATGTGTATCTTTTGTCAAAGTTAGTTAGGTTTATGATGTGAAATTCACTCTTGAAATCACATGGAGAACTCGTCAATCAACCATGTTTGGAATTTTTTGTATTAAGGAAATAAACACACTTTGTTATGTACTAATTTCGTGATGAACTAAAAAGACAAAAGAGCGAGCCTCTCAT
Organism: Fraxinus excelsior; assembly: GCA_019097785.1. NCBI lineage: Eukaryota > Viridiplantae > Streptophyta > Magnoliopsida > Lamiales > Oleaceae > Fraxinus > Fraxinus excelsior. Next base: position 19,301,360 of record CM032638.1, read on the forward strand.
TTTAGGACTGAAGGTGTCTATTTTATTTTGATGCAAAAGATATGCAACATTTACCTCTGATGCTTTGCTACCAGAGAAGCAATTCTGGGCCAGTTGAAAGCTTTATCGACCAATCTCAACTTGCAAGGAACAGAACAGATCATGAAGATAATTATATTGTCAATCCAACGATTCTTAATCATGCACAAAACTCAGTGGAGTCCGACATGAGTAGGGACATTTTAGGTAAACCAACAGAAAATCCACATGTGGCAGCAAATGACAACATTCCTCTTCAGTCAACTTTGTTCGAGGGTGTATCATGCCAACCTTCTCAGGGATCCTTTTTAGATGCTGAGCAAATGACACCTCAGTCACAATCCCAAATTTGGGTGGGGAAATCATGTGCAAATGAGTCAGCTGTTCCTATCTACATTCCAAATGAGGTCGAAGAGCTGAAGAGTGAAAGTGGGGCTAGCATCTCAAGAACCTATTCTCAAGGGTAAACATCGAAAATAAAAAATAAAAAAACTGTGATTATTATGTACCAGATTTGCATTTTAGTGCTGTTTAATTTTGGTTGATCAGATATATATTTGTTCTCTTGCTGAAGGAAACTAGTAAATTGGCTATGATCTGCATTTTGTACTCGTAGTTACTATGCGCATGATATTGAATTACTTGGAAACAATTAAGAAAAACCCATTTACTTTGGTTTACATATATAAAGCACGTTTACTTGTATTTCCATAAGACTGCATTTGCAACCTTTTTCATGTTTGATGGCCTCGTGTTTTGCTTAGCATGATCAAACCAAATTACCTTTTTCGTTTTCCTTCACAATTTTGTCAAATGGTTGAACTTTTCATTTATAAAGGTGATGGTATAGGTGGTTAGGTTTTTGGAATATAGGGAATTTATCTTCAAACGTATAATTTTATTAGGTCCTCCTAATTTTAAAGTAATTGCAGACTTTTTGTGCAATCTATTTGGGTTAGTAGGTCCTCCTGATTTAAGTTATGGCAGTGCATTCTTAACTGATTTGTGCTTCAATCACTTGACAAGCTTTTTATAATTATTTGAATGTTATTTTGTTGTAATGCTGTGGGTTTTGATGGTTGACCAGCTTGTTGAATACCCTTACCAATGCACTGCAATCATCTGGTGTAGATTTGTCCCAAGCCAGTATTTCTGTGCAACTTGATGTTTGCAAACGTTCAAATAGTAGTAGTACTGCTACAATGTTCAGTGTGAAGGTTTGTTAGCTTTCTTTATTTGTCTTATTCAGATGTATTTGGTTTGTGGATGTTGTGAGGAGACAAGAAAAAATAAAATGAGAGGAAAATAACTTATTTGTTGCTTACATAGTATTGGAAGCCCCACATCCCAAATTGCATCAATTATGAAAATTAGAGATTGTATTATAATTAATTTTGTACCAACTAATATGATATTACAAGGCTCATAAGGTATTCCTTGTTTCTAGCTCCCATTTAGTAAGCATCTCCTTTCTCTTTCTTTTCCTTAATCATGCAAAGATAATGGACTTCCTTTTAGATTTCCATTCTTTTACTTAGAATTCCTTTCAATTCTAGACTTTCAATTCTAGACTCTGGTCTTGCACGAGCGTGTTCTACTCCTTTGTTTCACCATATACAATATTTGTTTGTATTTTTTGGTGTTATCCTGTTACCTTTGTACTATATGTTAGATACGTTTGAGGCCTTTGTATGCAGTTTATTCATAATCTCATATTTTTAGTGTGTTTTGAAGAAAATATTAGTTGCTTAAAGTCTTCTACTTTGCTGATCATTCAGGATCACGAGAACCCGTCTGGTGTTAGTTCGGCAGATTTTGGGGATGTTGGTGAGAATTATGTCCATCCTCATAAAAGGCTAAGGGCAGAGAGGAGCTAATTATGTCATGTATATTTGGAAGTTTTGTTCTCATTTGTTCCATAGTTCCTTCGTTCCTGTTCTTTGGGGCTGGGGACGGAATAAGAAGAGAAATGTTTTTAACATCAGATAGTCATGAGTCCACAAACAGCTGTCTGGACCAAGTGTACATGCCTTGCCTTTTTCATCGGTTGAGCTGCCAGAATTTTTCTAGAATCAGCTTGCTTATGTTTTCTTCTGTACTCGCTATATAAAGGCTTCCATTTGATTATGAGAAGCTGCCTTTAATGAAGTTCTCATTGTGGAAAGTTAAGTTGTCCTCGTTTTGTTGTTGCATTTTTCATATGAATGTGATGCAAGCACTTTTGTGTTTGTCATTACGATTTCCACCGTATTCACTGAACAGTTTTGTGTCCCCGTTTTTCATAAGAGAGGAAGGAATGTAGGTTCACATTTTCAAGCACTTTCTCCCAGCCAATTTCCCTCGTAAAGCTGGAAAAACTTGACGAGACTGGCTTAAGGTATAATGGTCAAGTCGAGCATAACATCCATCCATTGTTTCCTTCTCTCTCAAGAACTGTGAGGTTTATTTTATGAATGTATGCTGCTGCTGTCTCTTTGTTCTTAATTGTCAATAAATATTGCTTTTTATCAGGAAAAGAAATCCACTGGTGAATAGTTTTAAGCACTGTTCCTCTACTTGATTTGGTGATCTGTTATTTCATCAGAGATGCTGAGGTAGCTTCATGGAAGAAATTCTGTGTTTATAAATAACATGAAGCACAGAAAATATATTCTTCATTTTGTTAGGGAATATGATCGAAGTATAGTCACCTTCATGTAGGCATCAAGTTCTATAGTGGTTACCCACAAACAAAATGTTGCACATCAACGTTCGATAAAATGTCCACTAAAGAATAATTACACAAATAATATAATTTTACACCCACGTCTCCCAGTTTCGGCTGATTCCTACGGGGCCAGCGTGAGAGCAAGGCTTATGCGGGTAATTCCGTAATTATATTGAATATATATGTTTAATTGCACATGTTGAAATCTGTATACTGTGCTGATTCATTTTGGCACTATAAATAATTAATTTAATTCTTGGTCAATTTTATCAATCTGTCTGATTATTTGAGTCATCAGAAGAAGAATTTTTCAGTGATATGAAGCACGATTTATTGGAGGGTCAATACTCTGTGGGCAAAATAGTTTAAGTTATTCATTATGAAATTGCAAGTTAATCCATTGTGTGGAATATGTTGAATTAGTTTGAACTTGGAATGTTAAACGTGTAGTTCTATTATGTTACACAACCCCGTAACCATTTGAAAGAGTAGTTTGTGGGTTGTTGAGCAAATGAATAGATCCTCCATTGACATGTTATCATTGACAAACCCAGGATTTTGAGTCAGCACGGGCCGTCATAGATTGTCAACCATTGTCAGTAATAAAATATTAAGAGCCTCATTTGATGCTCATTTCTTTTTACAAAAAAAATGCATTTTAGAATAGTGATTTGATGGAGAATATATGGTTAAAAATAAGGAAATTTTTTGAATTTGAATGTAATATTATTTTATTGAAAAATGTGCAGTTGAAAGGAGAAAGTAAAATGTATTTAAAAAAAAAAGAATCAAATAAGGTCTAAAATTTAAATATAACAATTATTTTGTTCAAACTGAACATATATAATTTTGCTGTAAAAATTAGCAATATTCACCAAATGATATTGTGGTCAAGTTTTATATAATTCAAAAGAAGAGCACGGGTTCAAATTTTTAGAATTGCATTAAATCCGTTAAATTGTAATATATATTATTCTAGTAAGTTTAGTACCAAATTTAATGAGTGCCATAATGGTCGAAATCTCAATATCTTAAGGATTTGTCATGATTTCGAATCTTCTCTCCTTATTCCATTTACTTTTGGTACAAATTAAAGAATTAAAAATTTATATTCTAAAAAGCTTATTCGTTGTCAACCAAAAAAAAAAAAAAAAAAAAAAAATTGTTCCCGACGGATCTAGCAGGGGCGGTCGTTGGAGCTCGCCGAGTGCTGGGTCCGTCGGTACATGTTTTTTAGTTCATCTGAAATTACTTGATCTTTAATCCTTTTATATTTTTATATGATGATGCCTTCCATAACTATTTCACCGTCATCATATTGCTCTTCATGTGAACCTTCGAAGATAGCTTTCCTTACTTCATCTAGAGTTGTTAATAACAAGCAATTTTTAGTATAATACAATACACCGCAATATTTACAAGTCGGTCTAATCTCTCCATAAATAATAGATTTGATATTTAGTCCTTCTAAGAAGTCATCCTTATCAAATACAATAGGTTGATTGTATCCTCACTTTTTAAATTCGTGTATGAAGAGGAATTCTCCAAATAGTTGTCACTTTTATTTAAGTTGTGATCAATCCTTGTGAATCTTATGACCTCTAGCTTCTTTTCATTCTTTGTCAATGGAACAAAAAGAAACAAGTAGATCAATCGAAAAAAGAAAGAAAGAAAAAATCAAATAAAAGCAAGAAATAATTAAAATCAATATTAAATAAAAATAGTATCTGGCAACGGCACCAAAAACTTGTTGTTGATTTTATATCTTGCAAGTATATGATCGTAACAAGTAATATAGTAGACCAATGAGTCCGGATATCATTTTCACGAGGACTATTATCTAATAATTGGCTAAATTATTCCAAACTTTAATTTGATAAAAATAAAAATAATAATAAGGTTTGTGATTGGTGTCCAAATTATTCTAAACTAAATTATCTAACTACATAATTTATTGATTTGAGTTTTAAAAATATGAATATGGATGCTGGAACTTACAATTTTACCTGTAGATCCTCTCTAATTCTCTTTTAAAATATTCAATTTATCCATCTCGAGTTCTCATTGAGTCTATTTGACCAATTCATTTTCATATCTCTATGTGAATTAATTTTAGTTAAACGAGATATAAATTCTAAAAACTCATCTAATGACCGCAATAATTATTATAAGTATTTTTACATGTTATACTAAATTATCGAATTTTACTATGTGATCTAAATCTAGGGGTGGGCAAAACCCAATCCAACATGCTAAAATCGACCGACCCGACCCAACCCGACCGGGTTGGGTCGATTTTTTAGCTGTTTTTTGGCGAGTTTCGGGTAGTGGGTTAGGATGTCGGGTCGGGTTGGGTCGGGTTAAGGAAGACAACCCGTTATAACCCGACCCGACCCGACCCGACCCGACCCGAAAAAAATAAAAAACATAAAAAAAAACAAAAAAACCGACTAAATATAAAAGGGCAAGAAGCCCTAATTTTCACTCCTCTTCCTTCTTTTCTCTACCCGTCCCCGCTCCCGCCGCACACTCACACACGACTACACCTACACGAGCACGACGAGCCCTAATCTTTCATCAGGCAGCGGACCAAATCAATTCAACCAATAATCTAAATCTTTCATCTCCTCCTCCTTCTAGTTCGGTAGTTCCCATACCCTGATTACCCTCGAGTCTCGACTCCGTCCCTCGATTTTCAGTACGTGAATATTCGTCCAGAAAGGCTGAAACCACTTGATTCTTCAAGTTTATGTGACTCAAAGGTAAATCCAATTATTTACAGCACATGAATATTCGTCCAGATTGATTGTTTCAGCTATTAAATTTGTTTTTCAGTTACTACCTTCCAAGTTCTGTTTTGTTAAATTAATCTACTTAACTCAGTTTTTTTTTTCAGTTACTTCATTCGGCTTCCAAGTCCCAAGGTTGGACTGCAATTTCAGGTTTTTTGGCCGTTTGGGGATTTTGGTTCTTATGCTATAATTGAAATCTATTTGTTATGTGTTCATTTAACTATTAGATAAACATTTTCTGTTAGCTTGAGACATGATTGTCATGGTTTTAAAAGGTAGGAGACATGGATATAACAAATGGTATGTTGAGCAGTTGAGGTCTTGAGGAAATAGGTATTACTTTCGAGATTAAGGAATGGCCGAATGGTTCTTAAACCTTTAAAAATTAAATGGCAGAGTTGTTTATGTTGTAAAGTAATTGGGGTAGATTCAATCAGAAAATGTCACTTGATCTAACTGCCTAGTCAAATTTAGATTGGGAATAACTTGCATTTTCCTGCTTTAAGTAATGGACCCAGGTGCAATATTCTTTCTTCTTTGTAGTGCATTCATCATTGTAATTTAATAGATGTTTTTGGTGTATTCATATTTTTGTGTGGAATATGTTAGTAGATATGGATGTATGTGAAGAACATGGCACACAGGCTCAATCAAATGACACCGATTTGCGATCCGGTCTTCCTCCACGTGCACCGTCAACTAGGGGTAAACGAAAATCTAGTAAATTAGCTTCTTATGTTTGGGATCACTTCACTTTATTACATGGAGGCTTCGCCGAATTTGGATGGTTTTTGCATGGAAGATGTTGAGCATTACAACCAAATGGATGAACTTTTAGAATCAATGAATTCAAAATCAAATGAAGATGACCAAGAGCCCAACGCTAAGTGATTCATTCATTTTACACGTTCACTTTTGAGGTAGGCATATTAATCAATCAATAATTTCATGATTTGTATGTTTCCATTTGTTATCTGATTTATGTAGAACTAACTTTTATTATTTTTATGCTAATAGGTCGCTTAATACTTCAGACTAAAGAGTTCTAGTATTGCAGAATTACTTTTGAGGTATGCATATTAATCTGTCAATAATTTTATGATTTCATCATTTCTCTTATTTCTGTATAACTAACTTATACATTTTTTATGCTAATAGGCCACTTAATGCTGCAGACTACAGAGATGAGAGATCTAGTATTGTAGAATTACTTTTGAGGTAGGCATATTAATCAGCAATTTGAGTGCATGTATTGCAGAATTACTCTAGTATTTCTGTATAACTGACTTGTACAGCTTTTGCACTAATAGGTCACTGAATACTGCAGACTATGGAGCTCTAGTATTGCAGAATTACTTTTGCTATATTAATATATAATTGAGCTTGGTCATAATTGCTATTCCTGCTATGTTTGTAAGTAAAAAAACATGTATCTAGTCTTGTTAAAATCCTCAAGTTCCAGGCACCTGGCCCTAATTTGGTCTCTATTTCTTCTCAGAAATTTTTGCTGTGACATCTGTATCTTGCCCGAGAGTTGATGTTGCATATTGCATCCATGCATTGTCTAGAAGACTGGCAAAGACGCGCAGTTGGATTGTAATTTTTCTCCTCATTTCTGATTTTGTGTGTAATTTTGATGGCTTTGTGTTGTCCCATGTCAAAAGGGAGTTGTTAGCCATCTCCTTTGATGGCTTTGTTTTATATATTGGAAACTTTGTATTCTTAGTCATCTCCTTTGATGGCTATGTTTCCCTAACTATTTCTTTTCTTTTTTTCTTTTTCCCCCAAAAGAGTATTTGGCAGCTTATGTTGAGTATATATATATATATATATATATATATATATATATATATATTTGTACAGAGACTTTCATTTCAGCCTGTGTATGTTAACATATGATTAATAATTCAGGTTGCCCTAAAGACATTGATAGTCATTCATAGGACATTAAGTCTCATTTTGATGTAGAATTGTTTTCTTAACATTCTGATAGCTCTGATGCAGCTTGGGATTGCTCTGCTTGGATATGAACATATGCACTCTTTTTGGAGGAAAAACTACTAATTCAATAAATAGATGGTAATGCTTGCATAATTTATAATGGATGGAAATTCTTTAATTTAAGTGCATCAAGTTTTCTACTATTTATGCACAGACATATGCACAGACAGATCAAGCTTCCAAAATTTACATTTTATGTGGTGTTTATTTGTGCAGTTTCTGAATCAACAGTTGCTGTTTTTTGTTGGGGTTTATTTGGACATTGAATATAGTGGAAGGTAGCTCTCTTGAGTTGTAAGCTTGCAGCTATTCTGATTTCTGAGAGGCAGGCAATGGATTATGGATGGCAGCTTCTAAGAGCAATGTTTACCATACCATGTTAATTTTGAGATGCAATGGATGGCAGCTTCTGAGAGATGCAATGGATGGCAGCTTTTGAGATGCAATGTTTACCATATTAATTTTGAGATGCAATATTTACTTGGTGGATGATTGTATTAATTGTATTTGGGTGACTTTTTATTCGAATGGTTGTACATTGTATTAAATATTAAACTTATTTGGATGACGTATTGGTTTTATTTGAAATATATGGTAATAAATTACGTTTTATCAAAACCGACCAACCCAACCCGACCGACACTTGATTGGGTTGGGTTGGGTTGGGTTTCAACGTGTATTTGGGTTGGGTTGGGTTGAAATTATATCAAACCGATTGTGTTGGGTTGGGGGCAAAACCGACCCAACCCATCCCACGCCCACCCCTATCTAAATCTAAAACTCACATCTCGGTTAGTAATACATTCGCAAAATCATTGAATAATTTGTCAAATAATTCAAAGCATTAAATAATGGAATAATTGCAGCAAATACCCCAAACCTTTGAAATATCATTAAACGTTCCTCAAACCATTGATTTGTTGCAGCTGTCACCCCTAACATTTCCAATCAATGCATGTGAGGCCCTTTTGGATGGTTTCCATCCATTTTTCCATCAGTTGACCCAAAAATCAAGTTTGATCATACTTTTAATCAATTAAAATGGGGCAAAATAGTAAATATTTTTTTAAAATAATTAAATAAAAGGATAATTGAATAAAAAAATTGAGAAAAGAAGAGAAAAGAAAGGATCTCTTCTTTACCCAACCCCACCCCACCCTATCCTACCCTACCCTACCCTATAGCAAATCCCACCAAAAAAGAACACGCTATCGACGGCAACAGTCGACCATCGACAAAAAAAAAAAAAAAAAAACCGATCCACCACCATCGACGACCACCAAACACCACCAGTAAATCAACCACAACAACCCACAACAGCAAGTCCAAATTAGACAAAAATAAAAGCCCAACTGTCGGACTTGTTGAATCTATATTTGTATCTTCAACTTTCACTCCTACCTTTTAGTAGCCAAAATTTGAGAGGGGGAGCAATTAATGTTCTTGTGCTAAAAGAAGACTTGGTTCAAGCTTTGTGGCTGTAGTGAAATATTCGAACAGAGAAAAATTAGAATTTATTTGGGAATTAAATGGATTTTTAAAAGAGAAATTTGGAAATTAGAATATCTGATTCAAGATCTATGGTTCGATTAGGATTATCTCATTGCTCTATCTATTTCCAGAGGTTATTTTTTTGGAAGGGCTTCAATGGTGGTGGAGGTGATAGTTGCTATTGGGTTGTTGTGGTTCGATTTCAATTTTGAGGATAGAAAGGAAGGGGAAAATGGTGCATCTTGTTGTAATCCGATGTAGGGAGATGTGGAGGTGGAGGTGGAGGTGGAGGTGGCGGTGGATAGTGGCAGGGAGTTTTGATAGGGCCACGGTTTGTTGATGAAGAAGATAGTTTTTTATTTTTTTTTTGTTTTTGATCTAAGTTTTTATTTATTTTATGGCAAAAATATTAAATTACTATTTTACCATTTTAAAATTGATTAAAATGTGGTTAAAATTAATTTTTTGGGCCACTGACGAAAAAAATGGATGGAAACCATCCAAAAGGTCTCTACATGCAATGGTAGGAAATGTTAGGATTGACAACTGCAACAAATCAAAAGTTTGAAGAAAGTTTGCTAATGTTCAAAGTTTGGGACTTTTGCTGCAATTATCCCTAAATTAATTAATAAAATCAACACTCATGCATTTAAAGAATTAGAATCTAGAATAAAAAAATAAAAATAAAGAGTCATACATAGATTATATTGTTTGCCCTACTTATGAATTTAGCTACTCATAATGATTAAAGAAAAACAAAAAGTATAGAATTCGTAACCGAGTTTTAAAATTTTGATCATGGAAAGAAGTGGATCTTACATCAAGAATCTTCTTCAACCGCAAAAGTCTTCAAACCTTACTTTTCCTCTTTGATCTTGATTATTATATGTTTTTCTCTCTCCTAAATTGTGTTCTCCAGAGTTAATATTTATGTCTTCTTCAAGTATAGAAAGAGTTTTAGTTGAATTGGATTTTAAAAAATTAAATTACACTTGAAAATCCTATTTGGCGATGGGAGGCACCTAGGCGCCATGTAATGGCCTTGCGGCGAATCTGATCTTTCTTCGCGAGTGAGGGTGCTTCGACACCACCTGCTATTCCCACTCTGCATTTTATTCAGTATTTTTGTCATAACTTTATCTTTAGTTATTCGATTAAGGCGACTTAAAATGTGTTGAAAAAATAACTCAAAGAGCTACAACTTTGCTAGAGATAACTTTTTTCTAATTTGAACTTTTACTTGTCAAAAACTAGTCGGAGATCTGGAACATGTATGATTAAAAAATGATTTATAAAAATATTTTGATCATATTTCACTCATTTTGTTACTTCTAATTGACTCATAGCATTCTCGAATTTTCATCGTGAGATTCGACAAAACTGTTGAATATTTACACTTTAGTCCCCAAACTTTGAATCTTGCCATTTTTTCTTCAATTTTCGCCTTTTTCTTTAAATTCAACTTCATTTCATTGAGTTTCGCCTAATAAACCAAATATACAATAGATTAGGCTATAATTGTTCAACATAACTATTAAATGTCTATATTTTTAGGTCTAAATAAGTGCATTTACAGTTTCATTCTAAATTGAAAGGGCGGGTTTATTTGATTTCTACATTATTTTCTTATTTGACTAAATTTTTAATTAGTTGAAAACTATAGCTTGAATGTTAAAATCTATTTACAGTTTACACTTGTCGAATTTGAGGATAATTAGGATACTTTTATTTGACTGAATTTAAAAAACATCAAAACATGAAATTCTTAGATTATATGTTTTTATTTTGGAAAAAAATTATGACATGTAGATATAGAGACTGGAGTTGAACTAAATTGCATTGAATTGAATTCAACAATTTATATTTAGCGCATGTTTGGTGTGGTTACGTATTAAAATCTACATAAAACCCGATTTTTAGTTACACCAAACTAGGACTTAATGTTGCTCCGTCTACTTCATTAAGTATGAGCTACGTCAACTAGTGAAACATGACAGTCAACTAGCCGTTTTGTCACAAAAATTAGAACGGTTGAATTTTTTACCGTTGGCTGTAAAACCACCATACCGGACGTCCGATACGCTTTACATCGAAACGTCCTCGTTTTAATTTTTATCAAATGTAAGTATTCGAGGGACGTTTAAAAATGATTTTTCAAGATATTTGTTATATTTCAAAATTACGTTATTTGATTTTTACTTTTGAAAATATGATTTACGAGTAAAAACGTTTTTGTCATGATTTTTCGATCGTAAAAACAAAACTTGAGCTCGTTTCAATTTATTGTCAAATACTGAAATATTTTACCTTTACATATGAATGTAAAAAGTCTTAAACTCTTTGAACGTCTTGACGGGCATGATCGAACGTACTTCGACTTTTATCTCGAATCTTGTTGAGACATCTTTTAGCAAGTATTTAAATGTCAATCCTCATAGCCTTGTTTGATCAATTTTGTTTCCATGTCGATCGTTGCATGCAAATTTCTTGACCTTGAATCTCGCGTCTTCAATTTTATTATTTTGCTATAATCACTATAGACACTCAAAATCCATTTGTTAGAAATAAACACAATTTGTTTGTGATAATCAAAACAAGATATCAACCATAGGTCAACAATAAATAGGTGGGCCAATAATTGAGTAAAAAACTATCCGACTTTTTTTAATTCTAATTAACCATATTCATGATTTTTGTTGCAGAAAATTTTATAATGTTTCTTGTAAAAAAAATATATATTTAATACTACGTTCTTTTTATGTAACACATCTTACCATTAACTCCCAACCTCGCTATCACATCTCCCATTTCGTCCTAATGCCCACCCCAGTGGACCTGATGACTGATATCCTTTCCCATCCGTCGTTATGGAGGTAAGGATAGAGATGAGTGGAGTAAAAATTGAGAGAAGTGGAAAAGGTGAGAGCTGGGTAGAGATGAGGTGTCGGGGTTGGGAGGTAATGGAGGTTCGAAACAAGTTATAGTTAATCTTGATTATAGGCCTAGCACTTGCATTCATCATCTGTGAGCCCCCTAGAATCAATCGAAGTGGCTCGTGTTTATTTTGTATGACGATAAGGTCAGATAGAAAAGAATAAATTTGAGTGGTTTTTGAGTTTTAAGAATAGTAGAGTAATTAATTTCGAATTTTTTTTAATTAGGTGATGAGTATTAAAGAAAGTAGGCAACTAGGCAAAAAAAAAATAATAAAAAAAAAATTAAATAAAAAAATAAAATGAAGTGAAAAAGAGAATGAGGTAGGTAAATGGAAATGATTTAAATGCAACATCTTAGTGGTGGTGACTTGCGACTTATTTTGGGTCACATTTAGAATAAGTGCAAGTAAAAAAAAGTTATTATATATGAGCACATTGAATTAGTCCACTTAAGATGGTTACAAGTAGAAGCACACGAAAGAAAAATCAACAGAAATGGCTAGAATACTCACACCATGTGGGGTCTGCTCATTTTTTATTTATTTTTAATACACAGTGGGACCCACCTCTTTATGAGATTTCTGGTGCATTTTTGTGGATTAATTTCTGTACAAATGGTAAAAACCTTACAAGTAAGTCAACTTTGACAATTTAATAATTGGATGGTGTATGACGTTCTTCCACCAAAAAAATTGAGTGCCAAAATTTGTAATTTTAGAATTTCATTATTATATTACTTGTACGAATATTGCATTAAGCTGTATTTTATTATAAGAATAGTTTACGGCAAAGTCGTAAAAAAAATCAACTAGTGAAACAGTACCTCCAAGCTCTGGAGTCGTTACTACTTAGCACCACATTCCCGGGACGTAGAGTCGTCATTGAATAGCACCCGTAAACTTACTAGTTCTCTTTTAATCAAAATGAACAAATTGTATGTCCCATGCAATAATTGCGGCAGCTATTTTATTCACTTGCTAAAAAAAGTAACTTTTAAGCACTTAAGTACATTTACAGCATTAGTTCACATTTTAAGTACATTTACAAACAGTTTGGAGATGGAACTAAAAATTAACAAACTAAGTATCATCATTTGCCTCAATACACTCTAATGTCATTTATAGACAGTACTAAAATTTATAAATTCCACTGTATGGTTAAGGGTACAACAATAATCATCACTCATAACAATTAGCACATAATCTTACTGAAAGAAGAGCCCTACAAAATACAAGTCCCTAGAGTAACAACAACAACAACGATAATCAATCTAGATAAAATGTATAGCAATTTCACACAAACAGATCTGGAAAACATTTTTTCGATACAAAGAATCGTTTGTACAAGTAGCAGAACAATTACAATGCCATTTAGTACACAGGAATCGGCTGTGCTTCTTTCCTCATCTTCCATATAAATTAGTTAAATGACATAAGCAACATTTGAAAGTCTTCCTCGACTAGACTGCCAGCAGATTCAACTACTGATAACAATGTAAAATGCATATTTTTCTTTCCTTATTTTATGCGCTCGTATGTTTATTTTGTACCAAAATGTACTCATTACGCTCATATTTTGATTTAGGTGGCAATTCTATGGATATAACGTAATTTGGAAGAAATAGGTGAAAATAGACCAAAGTGGAAGGAAATGAAAGTTCAAAGACTAGCGTACAAATACATAAAGTTGTGTCAAACCAAACGATGAAGATTTGAGAGTCAATTGGCTGAAAGAAGATGTCAAATGGATGAAATATCGTTAAAATACGATCACACATCAATTTTCAATCGAAATGTTATACACAGCCTCATATTGAGACCCATTTTGACATGACAAACGATCGAATTGGATGATTACATCTGAATCAAAGTTGTAGCCCTTTGAGTCAGATTTCAAAGCATCTTGAATCACCTCAATCGGATATTAGGAGAGGAAGATATAGTCAAAATACTGAAAGCTGTTCGACATGAAAATTTTGTACGGTGCGTACGCACATGCCTGCAGAATGTGCATACGCGAGATGCAAAAACATAACTATTAAGGTTATTTTTAGTGCATTGTGCGTACACAATAACTATGCGTACGCATGGTTCATTTCCAGATTGCGAATTTTGGTTTCCGAATTTAAGTCAATTACATATGGAAACAACTATAAATACATATTTTAAAACCCTAGAACACAACTAGAATGTACAGAACGCCTCCAAACTTCATTCTTCATTATTTTTTTCTCTTATATTCATGAATTGTAACTAAACTTTTATACTTGATCGAAGGAAACGAAAACCTCGGAACCACATATTGTGAGATCTAAATAGTTTTTCTCATTATTTGATTTATATTTTGAGTATTGAATGTTCTTCTGCATTTGTTTCTATGATTTGTTGCGTTTAATTACTAGAGGGGCTCGCTAGTTCATTGATTGTAACAATCTACCTCTAAGTTAAACATCAAATCCGTAATTGTTTGATCCCTTTAATTTGTGAAGCACTAAGATTTGACGATTTTCTGTGATAGAGGTTATTGAATCTTAAGAAGGATGTTTAAATAGATTGAATGCAACCGTTGATATTTATGTTATCTAGTTCATCGATTTCTCTATTGTGTAAAGCTGCTATTAAATTGAATCTTGAGCGCTGATTTGGGGTTATTTAATAATTATGGTTAATTAGAACGTTGGTTTCTAACTAACTAAAATTAATGAGAGATAAGAAAATAATTCTAACGGTAGATATTCAAAATATGAATTGAATTATCATTGCATCTATAATCAATTGTGAATTTCCGAATGTGGATGTGGATTTAGACCAATGTTAGTCTTTTGATTATTTTTGTTAATTTAATTTTCATTGTTATTAATTGCATTATTTACAATTGTTTGCATATAAAACCCCTCAATTATTGTACAGAGTATAAAATATTGAATTACACATTTTTTGTTGGATCGACCCTTACTTCCACTACTACATTGGTTTTAGAGGTTTAAGAACTATTTTTGGGTGCCTACGACAGCACACCAGCTACCATATTCTGAATTCATTATGTACAAAAATTGGCATTGTAGGTTGTAAATCATGTGGCTTTCCAGAGAAGAAGAAGAAAAAAAAAATTGTTTTTTTGCAGTCGAAAAATTTATAGCAGATCTGTCACTTGTCATAAAATGCAAGGAGCCGTTTCAAGTGATTTTGCCATGCAGCAACATTTTCTTCATCAACAGAAACCCAATCAACCACGGTTGATGCAAGTTGTTCCCACCATTCACCAAGTTGTAGAAAATCCACAGAACAGCAATTTCACCGAGTTACAGGGGTAATTGAAATAAACAATTTAATGAACAAAGCACAATAACAATTATTTTGAAGGTTTGAAATTGGAGGCCAAATTGGCATCAGCATTTTTTTGATACTTTTTCACTGTCAAACAAATTCAAATATTGATAGCTGCTCCATACTCTGATGGACAAGCATTCATACATATATTTGGACTTTTTTAATTTCTAATGGACCTCTCATGAGCCAGCACCTTTTCCATGTGTACGAAATATAACAAGATTACAATAATATAAGTTAGTGCCTGGCTACAATTGTACACATATAAAAGCAATAACCAAAACAATGAATTTGCGGGTGTATATGACTAATAACACAGTGAATTTCCCACAAACTGAGAATTAAACAAGGGGAACATATATTTTCCAACATGGAGTTTGCATAAAATGCTTAGATTCAAAACCAAAAGGCCGTGACATCTAAGGAATAGCCACTTTGGGAAACTGATACCATAATTATGCTCCCAGTCTGTAGCCTTTCTAGATCTCCCAAGGTGGGAATTTGTAATGTTCAAACGGGAAAATCATTTTGTTGGGAGAAGTTCACGACGATTAGTTTCTAACTCAACAAAATATTTATGTGCAAGAAACAAAGAAAGAACAAACTGAAATAACAGACTACTAATCTATAAAACTCGAATAGTGCACAAACTGGAACAAATGAATAAGAAACACTGCAACAAGAAACTTATCTTCATTATTAAAACCCACAGGCCAAAGTTTCACACAATCCGTGCTTCAATCACACAAGAATGAACCACCACTATGCTCGAATCAACCAAGGTAAGAAGTACAAAGTTTAGCACTTAGACTTGCCCTTTAATTTCACAGACTCAAGATATCTCTTCAAAACTCACAGTTCACACAAGAACCAACCTCCAATATAAGTAAATTGCACAAGATTATAGGCTATTGAAGGAAAACTGAAATCAAATGAGATTTTTTGATTTCACCAGTAAAGAGAAGAGAAATCTCGAAGAGCAGTGAAGAGAGAACAAGTGAACCATAGAAGAATCTCAAAGCCAAGTAATAATCTCAAACCCTAGACGCCGGTCACACAACAGTCGCCAATCCAACGACGTTGGAGGTGACACGTGGTGACTCCATTGTCGTCCATTTCATTAGGTAAGAGAAAACACAATTTCAATCTTCTTTCCACATAAAACATTTGGATGCGAAAAAATGAGAAACTGGAAAATGGTGCAAACGTTAGTAGCAGTTGCAGACACATAGATAGATTATATGAATTGGTTGGTTACACCCAAAATGTAGACTTGAATTTGCTTGATCCTCCCAGTTGTGGCTTAAAATGTGATTAAACCTTAACATAGCATCAATAGACAACAAGATAAGAAGGGTTTCGTAAGAGATACAAACCTCAGAGATATGAGGTTCCCATTCCAAATATAGGAAGAGATAAAAGTAAGATGTACCTTTCATATTCTTGTTGTGCGTGATGGGCATGATTCATAGAATCATCAGTCACCCTGTGGAAAAATATTTTGTGCTGAAAAATCTTATTGTCCGCTTGGACAAAGAAAATAAGATCAAACTTGAAACGGGAGAAAGCCCAACGGCTGACTGCTCGATGGTTTCATTTGGATCGTTTGATCCAATCCCTATTGCAAAAAGGGAACATACATTTCCTCATACATGTGATGCCAATAAATCTTCGGCTGAAGAGTTTGGACCACAACTTCCAGAAGGAGCCATTCCAGTGAAGTTTGAAGTAGACGGAGAAATTATTATAAGTTATGTCTACCCAGGAATGGATAGACCGCATGTACCTAATCGTCCAACCTTCTACGAAATTATGACAGATGACTTGGATGTTTGGGATTCTGATTCGGAGTCCGAAGATGAGATCGGTGACGGTTGATCTACCTTCATAAGTAAGAAAGAGAAATATCAAGTTTCAAACAAAACAGGTAAAATATCACCTTCTACATCTCTTGTAGGACCGTAACTGGAGGCATTAGGCGTGAAAGTTCAACCCAATAAAAAAACATCACTAGAAGAAAATCAAGGAGGTTGGACCCTTGTGAAAAAGAGCCATCAAACAATACCGCAACTTCTAAGTCATAGTGACGAAAAACAGAAGCCAAGAAACAACCAAAGAAGAAGGCTTAAAGCTAGGCCAGAAGTCTCTACTAAATCAACGGGAGTAGAAGTCGTTTCACGTGCTCCTCCTAAGTTACCGACCCTAGGTGATTATTTTCCCAAGGGCTTCTTCAACAATGAATGTTTTACCTCTAATGTTATCAATGTGGAGGGGAAAGGCAAAGCAAAGAAATGGTCGAAAGAGGGTTCAAAACAAAAGAGAACTATCTCGCGACTCAATAATATTCATTCCAATACAAGTTTAGCAGAGTCTCTTAAGCTTCCTTTCGATAATCGAATGGCTTTAATCACAGCGTTGATAGATCCAGAAGAATACGAAGGCAAAGTCTTAGAGCATATTGGATCCACAACCCGACAAAACTATATGGCCACATCACATTTGACGATGAAGATTTGCAACTGGGCTCTTGTTTACATAACGACCACTCTACGTTAGTGGTTATATTCGAGAATGCAAGATCAATCGCATAATGATTGATTGTGGATCTACTGTGAACATCATGCCAGTCAAAACGATGAAGGAGATTGGGATTAATATTAGTGATATGTCCAAAAGCAAGATCACGATTTAAGGATTCAACCAGATAGGTCAGCGAGCCATCGGCAAGATTCGTTTGAAGCTGCAAGTAGGGGAGTTAATTTCCTCGGCTCTCTTTCATGTCTCGATGCTAAAACATCATACGAGTTAATCCTTGGATGTGTTTGGCTGCATGAAATTGGAGTGGTACCTTCGACTTGGCACCATTCTTCAAATATAGTCGAGACGAAGAAGTCAAGTGTGTAGTAGCTGAGTGTAAACCCTTCCTCGAAGAAGAATCCCATTTTGTTGATGCAAAATTTTGTGTGGGAGACGAAGAAAGTAATTCTGCATGATTGACCATGTCCGAATTTGAGATTAAAAGAAATGCAGACGATGACGATGCATCAAGTTCTGCTCAGTCTCGTCAGCTCGTCAAAGGTAAATCAAAATTTACGTTCGAAGAATTCTCTAAAGGTAAAAAACCTCAAATAGAATCGACTGACGTTGAGGTATTAAGAAAAGAGTTAACTCTTCCAATACCTAGGATTCTAAAATTGTTCATACCTCATCAATTCATGGGAGTCCCAGGAGAACACAAATCATCGTCAGAAGCTTCAACATCTGTTCCAGACATATCAAAGCTTAGTATTACTAGCTCATCCAAATAAGACAATGCTGGAGCTGATGAACCAAAACATAATTTCAAAGGATGTCATAATCCTCAAGCCAAAAAGCTATTTGAGAATGTCGGATTTGAGAAAGGAGAGCCTCGCAAATTAGGTGATCTCGATGGTGTCCTTTCAGGTGAGCGTATCCCTTCTCATTTTGACGGAACCCTCGTGTCACAACCCAGGTATGGCTTGGGATACAATCCAAATCCACCGAGAAAGATTAAGGTAAAAAAGGTTTCCTCGAACCCAATCATGATTCAAATTTACGAGGTTACAGAAGAGAAACCTGAACGGTCGAAACTTTCGGTGTTCGATCGAATTGAAAGTGAGAATGCCAGAGTTTCAGTTTTTAAAAGGTTAAAACAGAAATCCTCCCTAATAGTTGATGTAAAAGTTAAAGCTTTCGTCTTCCAAAGGTTAAGTGAAGTTCCTTATTCTTCTTTGACCCAAATTGGCAATGACACACAAGCTCCTCAGAAATCATTTCAAAGACAATCTGCTTTTTCTCGGCTTGAAACTAAAACTTCTGAACCAAGCCCAAAGCCTCAACGATCAAGGAGAAGATGAAAACATCAAAAAAGTCTACCATTCTCTAAGCAATAATAAAGATAAAGAAGAAGTCTCTGTTAATTACATAGCTTTTGAAGAGGCTCCCGAACATGAGTCTGAAAACTCTACCACAACAGATGAACCTGAGTCGGCCCCACCTACATTTGAAGGAGGGGGACAAGCTATGGTAGATGATTTAAAGTAATTGAACTTGGGAACTGAAGAAGACCCAAGACCAGTGTTTGTAAGTGCTCTCCTCAGTCAAAAAGATGAATCAGAATACGTGCACTTACTTCAAGAATACAAAGACGTATTTGCATGGTCTTACAAAGAAATACCAAGATTAGATCTGAGGGTTGTAGTACATCACCTTGCAGTAAGGCATGGAGTTCGACCAATCAAGCAACTTCAAAGGAGATTTCGACCAAAATTGGTTCCTCAAGTTGAAATGGAAGTCAACAAACTGATTGAAGCTGAATTCGTACGTGAAGTCAAATACCCAACTTGGATCGTGAATATTGTCCCCGTCAAAAAGAAAAATGGACAATTACGAGTCTGTGTTGACTTTCGTGATCTGAATCTAGTATGTACCAAAGATGACTTTCCGCTTCCAATAATAGAGTTGATGGTGGATGCAACTACCGGGTATGAAATCTTATCTTTCATGGACGGATTTTCTGGATACAACCAAATACGCATGAATCCGAAAGATGAGGAACTCACAGCATTCCGTACCCCTAAGGGCATTTATTGTTATAAAGTTATGCCGTTTGGATTGAAAAACGTGGGGGCAACCTACCAACGGGCAATGCAAAGGATCTTCAATGACATGCTACATAAGAACATAGAATGCTATGTAGATGACATTGTCGTTAAAACAAAGAAACGAGATGATCACCTACAAGATCTACGGGATGTTTTTGAAAGGCTTCGACGACATCAATTAAAGATGAATCCACTGAAGTGCGCATTTAGTGTCACATCTGAAAAATTTCTTGGATTCATTGTTCGACATAGGGGCATTGAAATAGACCAATAAAAAATTGAAGCTATAATCAACATGCCAGAACTAAGAAATGTGGATGAGGTGAAAAGTCTCCAAGGAAAACTCGCATACATTCGGAGATTTATCTCTAACCTTGCCGGACGTTGCCATCCATTCAACAAATTGGTGAAGAAAGATGTACCATTTGAATGGGATGATGCTTGTCGAAGCGCTTTCCAAAGCATTAAACAATATTTGTCTCATCCACCAGTACTTGCAGCTTCGGTCCCAGGGAAACCATTAACCATTTATGTTGTAGCACAATAATATTCTCTAGGAGCGCTTCTTGTCCAGGCCAATGATGAAGGAAAGGAGAATGCACTCTACTACTTGAGCCGGACACTGGTAGGTGCCGAGATGAAGTATTCGCCTATTGAGAAAATATGCCTTGCATTAATCTTCACAGCTAAAAAATTGAGACATTATATGCTATCACACTTGATTAGTCTTATTTCAAAGATTGATCATTTGAGGTACATAATGTCTAGACCAATTCTCTCTAGAAGAATTGGAAAATGGGCATTGTTATTGTCTGAGTTTGATATCAAGTTCATTCCCCAAAAAGCCATCAAATGACAAGTTTTGACAGATTTCCTGGCTGACCGTCCAATTCCAGTGGAATGGGAACTGCAAGAAGACCTCCCAAATAAAGAGGTTTTATTTACTGAAATCATACCATCATGGAGGCTATACTTTGATGGGGCAGCCAGAAGTTATGGTACAGAAGCAGGAGTTATCTTTATCTTCCCCATGATCTTGTCATGCCGTATTCGTTTACCTTAACAGAGAAATATTCAAACAATGTGACGAAATATCAAGTCATTATCATTGGGTTAGAGACAGCTATAGATATGGATATTCATCAGCTGGAAGTCTTCAGGGATTCTAAATTGATAATCAACCAACTCTTTGCTGAGTACGAAGTCCGTAATTCTAACTTGAAGCCATATCATGAATATACATCAACGCTTTTGAAGCGATTTGATTTGTTAAAAATCAAGTTCGTACCCAGGGCTGAAAATAGGGAAGCCGATGCCTTAGTTAATTTGGCCCCTGTTCTAGCTAGGTCAGATGAAGATTTTTCCCACTCCGTATCAATTGCTCAAAGGTGGGTGCTTCCGCCCTTGCTACCCAGTGAGATGGAAGAAAACAACAGCGTTGAAGTGACCGAAGATGAGGAAAAAGAAGATTGGAGACAGCCAATAATTAATTTCCTTCAACATCAAAAACTACCGGACAATCCACGGCGAAAAATCGAAATCAAGAGGCGTGCACCTCGCTTTGTCTTTTATAAGGGAACGCTTTATCGACGATCATTCGATGGGATTTTCCTCCGATGTCTAAGTAATGATGAAGCAACACATGTCATTGAAGAAGTCTACTCTGGTATCTGTGGTGCTCATTAGTCTGGACCCAAACTCCATTTTCAAATAAAGATGATGGGGTACTACTGACCGACTATGGTACAAGACTCCATGGATTATGCAAAGAAGTGTAAAGCTTGCCAAGTTCATGCAAACTTCATCCATCAACCTCCGGAACCATTACATCCGACAGTAGCTTCATGGCCATTCGATGCATGGGGTCTCGATATAGTTGGACCCATAACTCCAAAGTCTTCGGCTGGACACTCGTACATCCTTGCTGGAACTGACTACTTCTCTAAGTGGGCTGAAGCCATACCATTGAAAGAAGTAGAAAAAGAAAATGTTGCAGATTTCATTCGTATCCAAATTATTTATCAGTACGGGGTCCTACGATACATCATCACTGATAATGGGAAGCCCTTTTGCAATAGCCATATAAACAATTTATGCTAAAAATTTGGATTCAAATAGTACAACTCATCCATGTACAATGTAGCGGCTAATGGGTTAACGGAGGCATTCAACAAAACTCTATACAGTCTTTTGAAAAAGGTTGTCTCCAAATCAAAAAGAGACTGGAATGAAATAATTGGTAAAGTCTTATGGGTTTATCGAACCACCTATCGAACTCCAACACAAGCCACTCCTTATGCCTTAGTGTATGGAGTGGAAGCTGTACATCCTTTGGAGTGTCAAATTTCGTCACTCCGAATTGCTATCCAAGAAAGTTTGACGACAGAAGAAAATGCCCTTCTTCGATTGGAAGAGCTAGAAGCTTTGGATGAGAAGAGATTAGAGGCACAAATGCACTTGGAATGTTATCAAGCTCGAATGGCGAAGTCCTTCAACAAGAAGGTGCGACCAAGATCATTTCAAATTGGAGACTTGGTATTTTGCGTATGCAGACCAATTATAATCACAAGAAAAACAAGGAGCAAATTCCAACCTAAATGGGATAGTCTGTTTGTCATTACTCATGCATTTACTAGGAGAGATACAAGATCGTCGACAAAGATGGATTACAAATCGGACCTATCAATGGAAAGTTTCTAAAGCGTTTTTACGCTTGAAGTTCTTTATTTTACTTTTCATTGTATTACTCCTGGCCCGCAAGAGGATAAACTGTGAACGACCTCCACCCCAAATAAAATTTTTTTTTGTTTGTTCTTGTAACGAACTACGTTCGACTTGATCCCGTTTTGGTACGTAGGCAGCTTGAATAAATTATAAATTCAAGTTCAGTCACAAATAATAAAATCATTCAATTTGTTTACCATTTTCTGCATTAAAAAAATGTTCAAGAAACAATGAAAAGTTCATTGTAAAAAGACGAAGAACGATAAAAAAATCAAAATTCATATGATTTTAAAAGATCTTAAAGTCCTAAATCAATCAAAATCACTCGCCGTTGATTACTTGCAGGAAACTATTTTCAAGGATTTTCCTTCTCTGGTCAATGAATGTTACGCTGGAAACATCTCTAGTCGGTGATTCTTCTAAAGCGGCCTTTGCAGTTCCAAGCATGCTCTTCTGTTCCTGATGGGTTTGAAGTTCATCATGGAGTCTATCCAACTCGAAAGTTAGCTGACTAATTTTACCTTCCAATGAAGAACAAGTGGAATCCTCCACTTCCAACTGAATATTCAAAAACTTCAACTTCTCAGTCTTCTCCTCGGTAGTTGAAAACTCTAAGTGATGCTTCCTTTCAGATAAATGATGTCAACTTCTTTAAGAAACACGTCCATGCGTTCCATCAAGGGTGCTGGATCTGCACGGAATAAGCTGGTAATCACATTTTGTAGAATTAAATTATTCTCATCCTACCAAGAGCGGATGTTGGAAAACCCATGCTTCAAGACATCCCTAAAACACTTCTGAAGATAATTGATCATCGCTTCTTGCAAAGCAGCCTTCAAGTAAGGAGACTCTTGAGTTATCCCAGGCGGGGGACCGGCCATAAAGGAAGAAATTGGAACTGCCTGACGATTATTTGTTTTCGAAGGCGGAATGTTAACCAAAGCCAATGAAGGGGTAGTAACTGGAACTCCTTGATTGACCTCTAAAATAGTAGCTCTCACAGTCTCAAAATTCACTTCATCTTCATCTTGGAATGCATCTATGTTGAATGCCGAAATGCCTTCATTCATAGTATTCTGGTGTTTACAAGGTGGATCGTGAAAGTCATGAGTATCATCTATTCCTTGAAGCGCACCAATTCTCCCATCGTTCTCGCCAGTCTGATCTTGCAAAGAATCTAGATTTATGGAGAAATTCAATCATTCGGGAATGCTTGGAAAACCTACGAAAAAAGGGTAGAGATAAAAAGAATAAGAAAAATAAGAAAAGAATATATATTAAAAAAAAGGACGGGCCTACCCGCATTCCGTATTCTAGGAGACATATCTAAAAAATCGACATCTGATGGTGTATTCGAGAAGCTGATCTTAATGTGAGAAACTCCAACGTCGCCTTTTAAAGAATTTGGAACAAATTGAAGCGGTGTCAGTTTTACCGATCGTTTAATCTTATATATTCAGGAAAGTGGAGCCTGAAAGTAGAGTTCGTTGCATAAGCTAAATACAAGCGGTGTGTTAAAAATAAATAAATAAAATATCTGATCTCCAGAACTTTCATCTCCCCGTGATAAAGTCTTGTCAGGTGTGTGAGATGCTTGATCTCCAGGACTACTACGGTCTGGAATCAAAACTACTTCAGGCATTTTCTCGGTAGGCTCAGAGGTGGAAGCAAACTTTGTCGAGTGAACTTTAAATTTAATCTTCTTAATGACTCTGTCATTTCGAAGGTCCAATTTCCTCTTTCATGAAATCTCTTCAGGAATGATATGTGGAGGATTTAACACTTTGGCTATAGCCCTGTTCGGAACTGGGTTAAGAACAAAGTCACTACTCTCGCTAGAAGATAAAACATGCACTTGAACCTTGGTCAAGAGCGGCAATATTCGATTATTCCACCAAGTTCGGTACTCTAAGTCGACATTTTGATATGTATCCTTCACGTACTCTGGGATATGAAATATAGAGCCAGTCATCATTTGAGTTAAAGACAACCAAATGCGATACATATCGCCCGTATTGAGAGTGATATCCAACTTTCTTGGTGAACCGGGAAGTCTTTGTTTGAAGCCAAGTTGCCTCGCGAACCTATGAGGATTATACGCCTCGAGGATGAAAGGAGAGTTTCCTCTACGGTAAGAAACAAATCCAGATCGAATGCTCACCATAAACTCTGATGTGTCTATAGACCTTGGTTGGTCATCCACTCGTACATCGGGATGGGACAATGGGGGAAATGGATTCCAGCAAAAGTCATTGGCATCCATCATCCCAAGGATAAGATCTCGACATTCGACAACATTTTTCTCCCAAGACTGGAAAGCATTCAAGGTGCCAGCATATCTGCGAATTATAGGACGAGCGTAACTCTTGTCCACATTAGCATAAATACCTCGAACAAAATAAGTTGCAGCCCAAGCATAAAGAAAATGTCCAGAAAATGAATGTGAAATCGAGTCAAGGTCCGGGTTCGACTGATGGTTTAATGTCCGTGTGAGTCCTCTATAAATGCTCGCTAATACGGGAAGAACTAGACTGTAAATGTACCCACCTGCCATTTTAGAAGACGCTTTAAAAGTCCCAACTCTTATATACGCATCCCTAGGTGGAAGAATGAAACGACAAAGCCACAAAGAGAGATAAGCTGCTATCTCTAATTCCTCTTCTTCTTCTATAGACAAAGATATTGGCAAATCACCCCAATGACTCCGATCCCGGTGTGAAATATCTCTTGGCTTGTCTACAGCCACAGGCCTCCGTATTTCCTTTGAAGCTCTTTGCTAACGTTTCTTGAATGGAACCATTCTCGCAAAACCAAAAATTAATTCATTCTTCTTGACTAACGCAATCATATTCATTCACATCCGCAATCAGTACAAAAACATTGAAGAGGTACAGGCATGACTTGGAAAGTTGACCTATCAGCTCTAAAAGACTTGGGACTATTTCTTCATAGTAATCACCCATGATCGAAAGTCCACTTATCTCGCGGATGTCCCAAAGAGAAATGCCGATTTCACCACATGATGTCACAAAAGTGTTGGTCTCTGGGCACTAAACCTCGCAAAGAGCTCTGTAAATAGAATTTAGGCGATAATAACCCCTTGCAGCGCAGCTGACTGCATAAGCTAACTGGCGAAGATTCTCTTTGAGCAGAAGTTTCTGGACCCATGAAGACCACTCATAAAACTTTGGAAGAAATAAAATCTCTCCACGACTGACAAGTGCGCTTCCCCCATCGAATTTCTTTGTTGTTAATCCTTTCACAAATTATGGCCCTTGGAATACACTCCATGCTCTGAGAATGATGAGGCGGGAGACACAAAGAAGGAAAATGACTGCTGGAGCGGAAGTGGCAGCTTCTGAATTCTCGTTACTTTCACTAATAATATGTAGATGCAACTCTGGCAAAAGCTCCAAGAGTTCACGAGAAAGATCTGTAGCTGGCTTATGAATGCTAAGTTTAAGTTCACCTCGTATGCCGGGTTGAGCATGATACTTCACATCAGTATCTTTGAAACGAAGATAACTCTTGCCTTGGCTCTTAAGCTCGATGATTTCATGTATATCCGAATACGCACCATTATTAGAGCTCATCCCAGCTATTCCTAAAAGAAAGGAAGAGGAAATCAGTAAACAAAAAAAAGGATTAACGGGTAGTAAATCTTTTAAATTCCCTGTTGTCTAAATCACGAACCTCCCAAGTATATGGATGATCTCAAACACAAAGTGTCTTGGACGATCGAAGGAATGGTCCTTGGTCCCAAACACAAAGTGCATTGGATGGTCGAAGGAAGGTCCTAAAGACAAGTGCCTTGGACGGTCAAAGGAGCGTCCTTGGTCCTAAACACAAAGTGTCTTGGACGGTCGAAGGAAGGTCCTTGGTCCTAAACACAAATGTCTTGAACGGTCGAAAGAACGTCCTTGGTCCTAAACACAAGTGTCTTGGACGGTCGAAGGAACGTCCTTAGTCATAAACACAAAGTGCATTGGACGGTCGAAGGAACGTCCTGGTCCTAAACACAAAGTGTCTTGGACGGTCGAATGAAGGTCCTTGGTCCTAAACACAAGTGCCTTGGACGGTCGAAGGAATGTCCTTGGTCCCAAACACAATGTGCCTTGAATGGTGAAAGGTAGCGGTAATTGGTCTTCAATGTGCATGAAAAGGTTGGCAATTTTGAGTATTTCCTGAACCTATAAAATAGCTACAACACAAAATTCCACTCCACACCAGGAAAATCTCAAACCTTGAAATCTCTGACTTGTTCCAAAACTTGAATCCCTGAAAATAAAAATAAAAAATACTAATCACAATCTTTGTAACAACAAAAAAAAACGTTATTGTTCACGTGAACAGTGTCGTACACTGTTCACGTAAAAAAATGGAGAGAGAATAAAAAAAATATAATATAATATTTCTTACATTTGTCTGCAAATTGAGTCTTTTGTTTCACAATCTTATAATTTATTCCTATAAATAGTTAAATATCGGGCTTCATTTAAACCCGACTTACCATAAAACATTAAAAAAAAAATCTTTTAAAAAAATAATAAATAAATAAATTGTGCAAAATAAATAACTAATCAATAAAAAAATCGAAAAATTGAAAAATAAATCAAAATTTACTAATTTATTTATTTCATAATAAATTAATAAATCTCGAGGGGGAATTTGTAGACATTAAAAAAAATAAGTGAATAACGGGTTTGGTTAATTTAAATAATTAGCCCAATTAAATTTACGAAATCAAAGTCTAGGCCCATAAAATTCTAAAAGCCCGTTATACTTTTTAATAAATCCATAATTATTCAATTATAATCAATTTAATTGAACTAATTTGGTGATTACTAAAATTGACCACGAATTTCCCCTATAAATATGGTCAATGGTTCACTTCATGGCAGGGGAAAAAGTACAAGAGAAAATCACGAAGTGTTGAAAAAATTCTCTCCACTCAAAGTCCGGCAAACCCGAAGAAGATCAAAATCTTCCTCAAATCAAATCAAGGTCAAGATCAAGTCCAAGCTTTCGAAGTGTAAATCCAAGTTTCAAAATTCAAGTGTCGAACAAGTCAAGCTCTGACGGATCAAATCAAATTCATAACAAATCTCGAAGTCTAGGATTCAAGCCACGTGGCCCCTCGTCTTCAAACACTCAGATCATTAATCAGATGATTAATTGCAACTTTGCAATCGCAAGAAGATTTATATCCAGTTGTATTGTATTTTCTTTAAAATACAATTTGTAACGATTTTCATATTTTAATATACGCGAAATCCGTCGTACAAGGATAAAATCTCACATCGAATAAAGATAAAAATATAAATCAATTTATAAGAGTTTGGACTACTCCTCTTAATAAGTTTAACCTTTTAAGATGGAACTCCAAATCTTAACACTTACCTTGACCATTCATGAAATTATTGGTGATCACATCCTAATTTCATATGAATATTCTGATCATAGTTAAATATTGCTCTAAGAAAAACTAAATCATCATTGTACTCGAATTTTAGTCTGCTAACTCAGCATACATTTCAAGATATAACCCTGTATATACAAAAAAATATTTACTTTTTGCACCCTGTAAAATGGTGGATGAGTAGATAAGTCAGCCCCAGTTCACAAAACCAACTGCCTTTATCATTCATGAAATTTATCTTTGCCGATTAACATTTTAATGTTTGATATTGTTAGTACTTCAATTTGGCAAAAATATGTGTTTCCCCATTTCCATTTTTTTGGGTGTAACATCTTATCTATTCAAGATAATGTTGTCTTCATCGCCTCACAAACTAGAAATGTCTAAAATTTAAGTGCCTCGTTTTGGAATGCACGGAACTAGAAAATGCTTTCAAGAAGTTTCTAAAATGGTTTTATGCCATCTAGGTCCATATGCATGCGCACGAGTGAGTGAGTGAGAGAGAGATAGAGAAAGAGAGAGCCTACTAGTATTGTGTATAAAAATGACTAAAATCGAACTTTTAAATTTATTAAGCTAAAAAATTAATAATTTTCGAATTTCGTCAAAATGACTCAAAACAAAATTTGGAACATAAATAGGTTTGCAATTCTACCAATCCTAAGAATTGATTAAGATTATTTATCAAATAATTATATCATTTGCTGTTAAGGGCGTTTTCGGTAGAGATTAAAATCGGATTAGAATTGAAAAACTATTCATTATTGTTGACTTTTATTAGACGAGTGAGACCCAATAATGACTATATTTTCAATTTTAAATAAATTTTAAACACGACCGAACACGCCCTAAATCAATCCTAAAAAACCATGATAGCTGATGATAGAATCTTAGTTCAAGGAAAGATTTTTTAAATAAAAAATAACAATAAAATAAGGCTTTTTCTATTTTCTGGAAAAAAAGGCGGGAAGCAATCATAGAAAAAGCCCAAACCCGAAACAAAAGAATACAATGTACCTAAAATACTCCTGCTTAAGGAATACTGTCCTGCAGCAAACAATTTTCTTCAGGGGCTATTCCGTCCGAACAAATTTCAACAGCTCTTTCTGAATATAGCCGCTAATCCCCCATATTACCAAATCCATCGGCCGTTTGAAGCAATCAAGAAATCCCCACAATCAATCTCTCGCTCTCATTACACAGGCACTCTTGGGTCGCACTCGCAATCACCAATCGCTCTGAATCCGCTTTGGCTCTCTTTCTAATACTAAATTCAATTTCTTGGTTTTTATTTGCTTTAATTCAGATTTTGGTTGTTAATTCTAACTCTTTTTGCAGGCTTCATTTTTCTTGTTTCATTTTTTTTGTAGGGAATTCTATTTCTCGTTCTCTTCGTCTTTTAGTTTCATATATCTTTTGTTGTTTGTGTATTTATTTTTGTGCTAACGGTAATGGAAACTCGAAGTGTTAATTCATCTGCATCTTCGAACAAGACTCAATCGCAAAGCCCGCTTCAGGAACCGCTCCTTCGAAGACGAAGTTCGCGGGAGAATGTATGTGATTGTTTTACTGTGTTTAATATTCTAGTATAGGGCAGATATATCTCTATGTTAAGAAGAAACTTGTTGGAATTGGGAGAAAAAAGAAAGAAAAAATAATTTGAAATTGGTTATGTTTTCCCAAGATCACGCTTCCATCAATTGCATTCAATGATTTTCGATTTAATTATACAAATTGGTTGGATTTCCTTTGTTTTACGATGTGGGTTTTTGATATTATTGTTTTGAAAAAGTCTGTTTGATAAGAGGAAAGAAAATAATTATCTGAAATTGGGTATATAGTTTTCCAATTCTGATTCCAAGTTCCACGCTATCTGCAATTATGTTTTAATAATTTTCAATTTTATTCGACAAATTAGGTGGTTTTTATTTGTTTTACCATCTTTGTTTTTGAATATGATTTATCTACTTAGGGTTTTGAAGTAGTCTGATAAGTCTAGATTCAAGTCGGCATCTGAAATCAACGTTTTTCTTCTGGGGTTTAAATTGGGGTTTTAGAATTTGTTTAATTTATGTTAGTGTTAGACGAACATACCTGTGTATCTAAAAAACACGATGCTTTTGTTTTGTGCAGTTGGACCGGTTCATTCCGAACAGATCAGCGATGAACTTTGACTATGCGCGTTACGTGCTTGCAGAAGCGAGGAAAGGTAAGGAAAATCCTGCAGCGGTCTCTTCTCCATCCAGAGAGGCGTACAGGAAACAGCTTGCTGAAGCCTTGAATATGAACAGGACGAGGATTCTTTCTTTCAAGAACAAACCGCCTACCCGTTCAGAGACAATTCTGAATGAGTTTGCATCGGCTACTCACGAGGCTAAACCTTCAAAACCCCGTCGTCATATTCCTCAGGTTGATAATGTTTTCTATTGTTTCAGGGAATTTTATCCAAGTGGATGGGAGAGTTTTTTTTAACATGAATGTTTCCTAAATAATTCATAATTTAATTTAATTCGGATATTTATGCAGACTTCCGAGAGGACTTTAGATGCCCCAGATATTGTGGATGATTACTATTTGAACCTATTAGATTGGGGCAGCAGCAATGTTCTCTCCATTGCTCTTGGAAATACCGTGTACATGTGGGATGCATCTAATGGCGCTACATCAGAACTTGTCTCAATTGATGAAGAAATTGGCCCTGTTACCAGTGTCAAATGGGCTCCCGATGGACGGCACATTGCTGTTGGCCTGAACAACTCGGAAGTTCAGCTATGGGATTCGACAGCCAATAGACTGGTATACTTTCTGATCATTTTATCCGGTTGATTTGACTTGGATAGAGGTCTATTTTGTCCAATCCAGTTGAACAACTGTAAAACTACAATTTGCTTAAAAGATCTTACTTAGTATTGCATAAAATGCTTATTTTCATTTTCCTTCCACTGCAGCTGAGAACATTGAGAGGCGCCCATCGGTCACGAGTTGGTGCTTTGGACTGGAACAATCACATTTTGACTACTGGAGGCATGGATGGTCAGATCATTAACAATGACGTTAGAGTGAGGGCACATATTGTTGAAACTTATAGAGGACATACTCAAGAAGTTTGTGGGCTTAAATGGTCAGCCTCCGGTCAGCAGTTAGCAAGTGGCGGAAATGATAATATGCTCCACATATGGGACAGATCCATGGCTTTGTCTAATTCTCCAACACAGTGGCTTCACAGGCTCGAGGAACATACCGCTGCTGTCAAAGCTCTTGCCTGGTGTCCTTTCCAGGGTAATTTACTTGCCTCTGGTGGAGGTGGAGGTGACCAGAGCATAAAATTCTGGAACACGCACACTGGTGTGTGCTTGAACTCGGTTGACACTGGCTCACAGGTGTGTGCTTTATTGTGGAATAAAAATGAGCGCGAATTGCTTAGCTCTCACGGATTTACAGAAAATCAGCTCACTCTCTGGAAATACCCATCCATGGCGAAAATAGCCGAGCTCACTGGGCATACGTCAAGAGTTCTTTTTATGGTTCAGGTACCGAGTTGTATCTTATTCGAAAGTAATGTAATGCTCCCATTTTTTAACATCTTAAATCTGATCCTTTTCTTGTGGTACTGAGTTATATCTTATTCAAAGAGTAATGTAATGCTATCATCTTTTCACATCTTAAATCTGATCCTTTTCTTGTGGTCTTTGATTTAGAGCCCGGATGGATGCACGGTTGCATCAGCAGCAGGAGACGAAACTTTGAGGTTTTGGAATGTTTTTGGGACACCTGAAGTGGCAAAACCTGCACCCAAGAAATACTCAGAGCCATTTGGTCACTTGAACATTCGATGATCGGTATGGGAAAGCAAAGCAGATTCTTTACTGCATGAAATTCTATGATCGAAGAAAACAAAAAGTTTTAACAGTTGTTTCCTTTCTGATTCTTCTAAGCTACACAAGTCCATAGGTACAAATAATTGAATACCCTTTACTGTATTCATTCCACTAC
Source organism: Fraxinus excelsior (assembly GCA_019097785.1). Lineage (NCBI taxonomy): Eukaryota > Viridiplantae > Streptophyta > Magnoliopsida > Lamiales > Oleaceae > Fraxinus > Fraxinus excelsior. Next base: position 19,333,395 of record CM032638.1, read on the forward strand.
ATGTTTTAAGCTAATTATTTTCTATAATTTCCATTTTCTGACAGGGTTTCTACAGACAGACAAGTTGCTCATGAGGAGTTCGCAATTCCACCCCCACAATGCGTTATTTTCTAATGCGAATTTTCTCATGTGAAGTTCAGTTACACTGCATACTGGCTTTAAAGCCAAACAAGTCCATAGGTACAAATTATTGACAATGCCCTATTCTGTATTAATTCGACTTCATATGTTTTGACAACTGCTTCTCTTTGTATCTTGTCGTGTCAAGTTCACTCACTAGTGCATATTGTCTTTCAGGCCCAATTTTGGAACGAGGCAAGTGACGCCCACGACTCAGACCCAACATTAGAGGGGGCTTCATTCATTCTTTCTTCTTTTTTTTTTTTCTTTTTTTATTATTGAAAATTAGGCTGCATAGCTCTTTGTTAAGAAATTAAAAAATACACTTTTGAAAACTAAGAGAAAAAAAATACCCTTTTTTACTTCAAATTCCTTAAAAATATATATGTTTTCTTGTCTTCTATTTTTCGTTGCCCACGAATATTCATTTTTGCCTCGATGACTAAGTCTTATAGCAATCTGACTTTGATTTCAATCAATTTTCAAAACCTGCTACCCTCCAAATCTTTAATTCATCACCCTGGTGTTAATGTTAGTGTTGCCTTCTCCAAAAATGAGCAATGAAAAATATACCAAAGGGTGAAGAAAGAGAAGCAAAAGACACGAGAAGACAACAATTTTTTTAAAGGAATTTGAATTGAAAAAGGTATTTTTTTTTTTTCATTTCTCCGTGTTTTCGAAAGTGTCCTTAATTTTCTTAACAAAAAGCCGTACGCAGCCTAATTTTCCCAAAAAAAAAAATGGAGTTTTTCCACCGGAACCTTTTACCACTTGGAGATGTGCACTGGAGGCAATGATCATCCTAGATTATAAGAAGTTGTGACAGTAAAAAGTGACGAGAAGAAATCACTTTCCTAATTCTCGTCTTTTATCCTATTATCATCTGGTTGTTTGCTCTATTTTACAGCATCTTATGATTTAATTTTTTTTTTTTTTTCATAATTAAATTTGTTGACGAAATAGACAACATAGTTGTGACACCCAATTTAATATCGACCCAACTAGCCATTGAGTAATCGGATTACTATTTAAATTGATGAGTCGATACATAGTTATTTGATAACTAACATGTCACTAAAAAAATTTCTTCAGATTTTTTTTATTGATAGTGAAATTTCTGTGTATGATGTTCTAAAATTTAATATTTTTTAAACGTGTTGATCGAAATGTATTTGAAATAAATCTAAAGATAGCAACAAATAGGCCGTTTCCTTCTGTGATGAATATTTCTTCAATATATCAAAAGTATGGATAAATGGGAAATATTCGATTTTTCATTATTTTTATGTTTATTATCAACAATAACCTTCTATATTCAATTTATTTCCACTAAAAATAATTATTATAAATTTATGTTATTATTTTCAAAAAATTAAATTAATTAAACCACTAAACATTATTATTACTAATTATCAATATACCACTAATTAAACAATGTTATATACAAATAAAAATTATAATAATACTACATACATATTTAACCGTGACACAAATAGGGGTCGCAGCTGTAAGGTGGTCGTGGAAATGGCCACAGCCATGGTCGAGGAAATGGTTGCTCTAATCACGCAACTTTTACCAGAAAAAATCACTCTCGGGTAACCGATTCAATTGGACACGGATGATAAATCAACCACTCTTGACATAGGAAGTCTGGTCAATTAATCCACCATTTGTCTGAAGCATGAACAGAATCGGTTTTGTTCTGAAGGCCTAGCGTGTTCCTTATTTTCAAAGCAAATGTGGTTATTTTCTTTCTGTGGACCGCTTGCCAACTATTTGTAGGTCAAATTACGTGATCGGCTGCTAAGACGATGGGGACAATTGAGAATCCTCTAGCCCGATCCTATCCTTGTGCCTTTACATTCTAATAATTATTATTGAGCGCTAACGAATTTAAAGTCTTTCCTTCTGTTGTTAGGCCTCTTTCTCTATTGCATTTTGTATAAAGGGCCCACATAGATTTGCAAGAGATGCTATCAAATCAACCAACAAATAATAGGCTAGAGAGATTGGTTCATTCAACTAATTAGTAATCCTTGGACCTACCTAATACAAGAGATCGAGTTACAAAAATGACAAATCACAGAAGCAATTCTAATATAGGACACTCAACTAGGAACTTATGCGCGGATTAGATGCCCACCCAGCTTACTAGGTTCCTAGTTTCGTCTGGGGGCTTTTATTACTTTTCATCCCAACAATAAGTCATCGATTAAACCAATAATCCATTGATTGAACCAATGATCCATTGATCGGTGCTTTGACCAGGTCAATAACCAAATTGGGTCTGATAACACTGGTGCTCAACTTAGGTTGGTACCATAGTCCACTCCCTATAATTAATCAAAATAAAAATAAAAATAAAGAAAGTTCTAATTTTTAACCATTTATAATAAGTGAATAATAGCTTTAATGTTATCTTTTGGCACACGTGCAAGTGATGAATAAATGTGATAACTTACATACACCTATTATTAATGATAAATTTAAGTTCCTTGTTGCATGTCATTATATATTCAGCCACCTACTGAAAAGATGATAAAATGGCAACTTAAATTTCTCAACTAGTATTTAAAATCTGAGAGATTCATTCCCATAAATATGGACATCATAACGTTTGTTGTTGGCTGACAATTTATGTCAACTTTACCATCTAGTCTAAAGATTTAAATTGCACGTTTGAGTTATAACACGCCACTATATTTAAAAATGGATGAATCTACATTAAAAATACAAAAGTACACCTGTCAAGTTACATTCTATGATTTGATATTATAAAAATAAATAAATAAATAAATAACCTTTTTTCCAGCCAATAGTTTTCCGCCCACATAGAATCTGTCAACAAAGGTGGCAAAAAATGATGTACAAATAGATAAATCCTTGAAATGGATTTAACATTTGCTTTATGTATCAACCATGGGAGTATGTTTGGCAGTGCATGTCTGTAAGTGCTCTAGGACTCCAGGAAGACAAAACAAATAAGTCAAAAATAGAACATTTGACGCTATAATAAATTCAAAAGAATACAAGGAGAAAATGATACAAGCAAAAAGCAAGAAAGAGAAAATAGGTTATCTATTACTTCGGCACTCGAAAGTACATAAATAAGCAAGGGATGGAAACAAATTATAAGATGCTCACAAAATGATTAGGCTTTAGCATTCCATATTAAATACAACAAAAATGATTATTCTCATAAATACCGAGATGTTACGGTTCAAATTTCTATTCCGATGCATTTCCGCCATCTGCAGCTATTCTACATTCAGAAAAAAAAAAAAAGGTGTATCTTGTTCTATTCTCCATTCCTTGTGGTACAGAAGCCCCAAAAGTAAGCAGCATGTGTTCATTATAGCTTCTGAAAATATGGCCATTTCAGTCACTTCATGAAGAGTGGACAAGCCATTACATGTAAAAGCATCATCTGGTTAACTAAAAGCACCTCGTGCTTGTGCTTGAGTGTGTTTTCTCAGAGTCCTTGTTTCCTAGTGAGCGCGACTAATATTTTGTTCAAGTTCGATACTTCCTGATCTCTCTGTCTTAGCTCTTGCTTTAGTCTTTCAATCTCTTTGGACTGTGCCTCGCACTTATTTAAGCTTAACTCCAGCTCCGTGAATTGCTCACAATTCTTGTCTTTCCTTAACTTCTTCAATGCACCCAAGTTGTCCTCATCTTCAAATGACCTCTTCTTCAATGTAACTTGGTCAACAGAATCATCACAAGCCATCTTACAAACACACAAACTAGCAGCTAGCCCTGTACTGAGCTCAAAGGTGAAGACTTTTTGGGGTCGGCCAGTTGAGTCCTAGCAAAGAGTAGATCAATAATTTTAATAGTTATATCAATAAGTAAAAAACATAGAAGGGAAAGTACAGTTGGAACTAGTATGAACAACCATTATGTTGTTTCTGGATAGGGAGGGCACATTAGCCTATTTAAACACATGCAAAAGCCAACTTCCATACCGAACACTGTGGAAGGACAAAAAATTACACACCTTCTCTAGGTTGCCCTGAAGATTATCAAATGTTTCGTTGGCTTCTTGCTGATTTCCGAAAATTGCAAAGGCAGAATATGTATCTCGAACCTTTTTGCTTGTCTGCAGAAAGTCATTTAGCCAAAAACAAGGAGTGTGAGAGAAAGCAATAGAGAGCTAAGGCCTCAGAATATATTTAACAGAAACGCGGAGAATAAAGAAGGGGTGAAGATTAAAATTTAATCTATACAAGGAAAATAGAACAGCTAGACTCACTGTCAGACTAAAATGTCAGTTTTCAATACTTTGCATTTTATTTCTTACAACTCTAGAAAATTTTCAATTAGATGAACATATAGACAACTAAGAATACATTACTAAATTTGTCAGGTCCCAAGGCATTTTCTTATAATTCGCCCTAATTCGTTTTAATCATGTCAACTACTTCCTAAATAAGCAGCCTGTGGATAAAGCACTAATTGGATTTTTGAATAGAATGTCAAGTGCCCTTGCATTGATTCCCGCCTGTCAACTTATAAACATTATGGTAAAGTCAAAGACAAACAAGAATGCAGGCAATAGCAGCTAATTCCACAAACAAAGAACATCTTGGAAGCATCCAGGAAGGTAAGTGTTGGTTCAACCTCAAGCCACGAAGCACAACAGGGAAAAAATTGGAATTGAGAAATTCAACTGGTTCAAGTCATCGCGACGAGAAGGGCAAACTGGTTGCACATACTTTTCTGGATTTCTTTTCTTTCCGAATTGTAAGTTCATTCAGATTTTTGTTTTATGTTGAGGACACTTTGCTGCAATATATACATATTAATAATATGCATTCAAGGATGCATACATAAACGTATACATATTTGAGTTGAGCACTTTGATTACCGTCAACTCATTTGGAGAAGCAATGGGAAACACATTAGGAGTGAAGTCCGTGACAAGTATGAGTAAGAAGGACAACATAGACAAATCACAAATTAGCATTTAGCAGTCAAAGGAGTACTTGACTGCACAAAAACCACATTCATTGGGTATTGATACAACTTATTGAAGCCACACATTTGATAATTGCTCAGCAGTTTGTTACATGAATCAGATACTACAGCATGGATTAGGAAACAATGATGATGTGAAGATTCCACTTTAAATTATATGGTCATTGGAAGTATTATGTCTATTTAAAACTTGTATGCAACAGCATGAAAAGGAGATAGTTACTGCCTGAAGAAAATACCCCTAGTAGCCACAACATGCACTTGAAAATTTAAAAATCTTACTTTCTAGCACTTAGCTGGACGAGTAGGTGACGACAGTTAGGCAGAAAGATTCAACCTCAGAATCAAAGAAGTCGAGACAGTAGCATACCATTACACTATCTTTGCATGAAATCATATCAAGCACAGCAAAAAGCATATGGTAAACAACGTTTTGAATTCATAAAGGAAATGTATAGAGCCTATTGAATTTTTAGTTAAGGAGTCGATCAAAGTATGCAAGTAAACAAAGTAAAAAGTAGTTAAAGGAACATCATAGAAGCAATGAATTAGAATGTGATGGAACTAACCTTCACTTCAATCTCAAAGTCCCCTGGAATAACACAGTGTAAATCTTTGGTAGAAATATTAACTGGAATCCTGTGAAGAAGCAGCTTGGCTGAATCTACATCTTTCACCTAAATCAAAGATGCTATTAAGCAGCAATATCAATTTGGTTGGTGGCCCAAAAATATCAGTGATTTTTCTAGGTTACCTCCTCGGGAATAACACCATCAGCTCCACGCTCTAATCTAGCTAGAACAAGTTTCATTGCAGCACAAGCATCATCTAGACAGTTATGCGGACTCCCCTCCTTCCGAAGCTCATAACCTAACACGCCCTACCAAACCGCATATGGTATTATCAAACAAGCAATGATTGCCACCAGCTTGTGATGGGTTCTGCATCACTTACAAAGATATATAAAGAGGGCAAGAGAGAGAGAGAGAGAGAGAGAGAGAGATTACAAGTTCGGTTGCGAATAAATAAGGAAGAAAAGCACCTTTCGAAACTGGATTCATAAGTAAAATCTTACCCCACCCAACAAACTCAGAGAAGGCTTTATGGTAAAATCATACCTTACATAGCAAACTCAAAGAAGGTTTTTTGTAAGCAGGTCCATTTGCACGTTTGAAGACATAAGATGTGTCAATTATTCTAGTATATTCTAACTTCAGTGCTGCAAAAAGAAACGGAAAATGATAATAGGAAAAAGAGTGTTTTGTAAATGTGATGACAAGTTCATAATATGATGCCATGAGCAACTTAACTAAAAGTCAGAGAAGATGAGAATTCTTGAAAACAAAAGAGGCAATGAAAACTTGGATATGGAAGATATAGACACAACTAACCTTGAAGATCATTGTTCAGACTGTGGCCAACTAAAATGGTTCCATGTGATAATAACTTCTTCATGGATTTCTGAAATGTCCACAGAAGATTTTAAGAAAGCCAGAGAGAGAAAGAGAGAGGAGGGGGGGGGGCTTGAAAATTGACCGTAAATACCTGTACATCTGCCAATGAACAAGTAACTCCATCTAACTCTTTTGCAGAAATTCCAGTTATCTCAGTTCGGTAATCTGCAATTGCTTTATTGGGGTTCACAAATACATCAAGTTTAACCTGATAGATTAAATTTGAATGTATTACGGTCAACATAAGAAGAGAAGGCTGCATGAGTGAGACCTCAGATACTGCAGAGATAGTTCTATACTGGCAAAAGGGGTGAGGCTGATTCGTATATTTAGCAAAGATAGTATGTCCACGTGATACCTGTAAATTACGGTCCACAGCACACACCCTTACTAAAGCTTCAGTCCCATCTTCACAGAGAACCATCTCACAATCAATGGCGACGATTACTGTTGACTTCATGGCCTTGGACTTTTTACTGCATTTTACAACCAACCACTCCTGCCCCAGCAATCAACAAAATTAAAGAGAGGATGGGGAAAATTAAATGAATGTGTAACTACAGTAGTATGGAAAAACATCACAATCACCAACTAGAGGAAACAACCAGTGGAAAAATAAAAACTAATAAGCCACTCCAATATGCAAGGCTGTAAAGTATATTTGGAAGAGAAACAAATAAAAGGATTTCAAGGTGAAGACATCTATAGAAGTGAATAAAAACCTTCTATGGTTCATAAATTCGTTTCATAATGCAACAAAACATTAAAGCCCAGCAATCATTCTAATCCAAGTTGTAGCTTCAGATAACCAGAGTATTATATTAGGAAAACTATTTGGAGGTTTTATAACAAACACAATAATCCAAGCAATGGCACATGAAGAACTGAATGTAGGTTTCAGGTATGCAAGAAGAAAAAATAACACAACAAATTCAGCAACTAACCTCATCATACGATGGTAGAGCATAATCAGTCGAGTACTGAGGATGCCCTAAAGTCATACTGACCAGCCCCTGCAGTGCCAAAAAAAAACTAAGTATCACAGATGATATGGTAAAATTCAAGGAATAGCAAGATCGATGGCCTTTCATACAAGCTAGTAACAGCAAACCGCACAAAAAGTGATGAATACAAAATGTTTTTTTTAAAAATGGAAACCTTTCAGTTAAAAAGAATTAGGAAGTTGTGAATATCCAAGGAAAACCTGTTCGGGTGTTTCATTATGTGGGGCAGATTTTTTTAATGTCTCCACAGCTTCACGGTTGGAGTGACACTGCATTACTTTCTTGAGAAACTGCAAGCAAGAAACTGAGTTCATCACACAAGGTGCATTTGATTTACTTATCAACACTTCTTTTTCTTTGTCAGCTGGGAGGAACAAGGATGGGGGGTGATCGCTGGTGGTAAGAGTTTACCTTCAAATCATTCTCCTGGGTAAAAGATTTCAAAAATGCAACCAATGAATCAACAGACCTCCGGGCAGGGTCGCTCACACTTGCACCAAACTTCTTGTCATAAAATTTTAAAAAATCTTTCCAGCCTCCTTTACTACCTATCATTCCTCTCTTTTGCGCCAATTTCACCATTTCAATAAGCACCTAATCACATTAATATTACGAAAAATAAACGTGTAAATATTACAATATTGGAAAGAGTGATAGTTAATACGACTGACAAAGACTCGTCATTAACTATTCTATTTATCAAACCCCGATTAATCTACCTTCTAAAACATTTAAAAAAAGCATAAACTCAATTTTTAAAATACCAAATTCTCAACACGGATTCTTAACTCATTTCATTGTTGACAGTGTATGAACTGATTTCACAGGATTACGCGATTTTGAACCGCAGGCTTGTATTGTACTAAAACACTGGTCTACTCGAGGCATTACTCATTAACAGTTACATAGGAAAAGCACAAAATTATTTTAGAGATTTCGAATAAAATAAAAACATAAGCATTAAAATTGGTGGACAGTAAGTGTTTAATGCCGAAATGATAAATTCAAAAATCAAAATAACCTCTTTTTTCGCAGAGACAATCTCCTCGTCCATTGTTGTGCGGATTAGAGAAGGAAAGAAAGAGTTGCAGCCGTTTGAAAGCTTGAAGAAGCTGGGAAAATAGGGGTTAGGGTTTATGCATTAAGAATGATATAATATTATCAGACACCCCTCATGTATCTGACTATTGAAAAATAGTCCCTATCTTTCAAAAATTACAGAAACTTCTCTCCTAGAATTTGTTATATTTTTAATCTTATGTAAATTTACCCAAATAGACATATATAAAGTTAAATAAAAATATATCGTTCTAAATTCATCCACTAATACTTATTTTCATAAATTCTTTAAAACATTTTTATATTCTTTTAGAGTTTGTTTTTAACTAAGATTCTAATAATCATAAAATATTATTTTCAACTAAAATCATAATAATCATAAAATATCATCTTCGACACATTGATTTTCGGACCGTTATTCATAAATTCAGTCGTGTTTTGTTGACTTTTATTTCTAACATGCGGGTCCCACCTTGAAAATCAACAGTAAAAAATCAGGATTTTTGAGCTTAAAATTGGCTCTAGACATGCCCTATATGAGACCTGTCCAAATATTCTTAAATTACAAAAGGAAACAAACTTAAAATTATCAACCAAAACACAAACGATCAAAATTATTAGCTTATAAGCAAAAAAATAATAATGAACGTATGATTCGAGGAGCGATTTGTTTGGTTGATTGAATAGCGTACTCTTGAGAGAATCTCAAAAAACAAAAGAGAGAGAGAGAGAGATTCGCTAACGTCTGCAACTAAATACTAAAGCAACTAAATACTAAAGCACCGACTTGGCAATATAGAAAATGAAAAATAATCTGTTGATAGTGATTGGATGAATGTACTGACTTTTTAAATTGTATTAGGAATGTATTTAGGGTAGGAAGGATATATAAAATTTGTGTGGATATAATGTTTAAATTGATGAATTTAATAAGGACAATACTGGAATTTAACGGGATGAAAATAGTAATTTTTTAAAATTTTAATAGGGATGGATATAGAGTGTGATGGATATATAAAAATTGTGAATGTAAATAGCGACATCTAAAATAAATTAGTATTTCCTATTTTCCTATTCTATATTCATATTACCTTTAATATTATTATAAAATCATATTTAATTATTAAAATATAGGGTTTTCGTATTTTTTATGTATATATATTTGCGTATAGGGATGATTTCTATAATTTTAAAAAAAGAAAGGAATGTCTTTGCCAAAAAAAATACTTCACGAAGCATCTCTTATAATATAGAATTACATTTTTCCTTTTCAATAATCAATGCAAACATTTTTATTTGGCTTGTGGATTGGTGCTAATTGTTAGATTTGGTATATGAATGAATTGATTCTCATTAATTTTAAAAAAGATACGTCAGTCTTTTATAAATGCAAGGCTGGAGTCTTGTATGATATGAGGCACTAATCTAGAAAAGAAAATATAATAGCATAATTAACAGTGAAAATATATCTGTAAATGGTAATTTCTTTCAATACTCCTTCTCAAGTTGGAGCATGAAGATCCGTAATGCCCAACTTGTGAGTAAAATGTTGAAAGAGATCCTTCCCGAGAGCCTTGGTGAAAATATCAACGAGTTGAAACTTGTTAAGATGTGCTTAGAAAGAATGAGCCTAGAGAGATATTTTTCCCGCACAAAATGACAATCGAGTTCAATATGCTTGGTGTGATCATGAAAAAAGGGATTGCGGGTGATGTAAAGAGTATCCTCATTATCGCAATAGAGCAAAATACGATGTGGATGAACAATAACAAGATCATGCAGAAGAGATTTGAGCCAAACAAGTTTGCATGTGGTCATAGCCATTACACGGTACTATGCTTCAATAGAGGAACGAGAAACAACTATCTGTCGCTTTATGCACCAAGGGATGGGACTAGTGCCAAAAGTGATCGGAAAGCTGGAGGTCACATTGAGCGGAATAAAAAAAGTCCATTCCCTAGAGACCCCTTTAGGTAACGAAGAACGTAAAGTGCAGCTTGGTGATGGGAATCCCGAGAGTTTTGCATGAAATGGCATGATAGATTAACAGAGAAGAGGATATCTGGACGAGTAATAGTTGGTACAGAAGCCGATCGACTAACCATCAATAAGAACTAAGATCAGATAGCAAAAGGCCCTTATTAGGAGTAAGCTTCAAATTCTAATCCATGGAAAAGGTGGCCAATCTTGAACCCAAATTACCAGAATTGGTAAGTATGTCCAGGGTGTATTTTCTCTGATTAATAAAAATGCCATGAAGTGATCGAGCAATTTCAAGACCAAGAAAGTACTTCATGGTGCCTAAATCCTTAATCTTGAACCTATTGTCAAAAGTAGTTTTGAAGATAGTAATGGTAAAGAGGTCGTTTCCTACAAACAAAATATCATCAACATAAATTAGGACGACGGTAAAAGATGAGCCAATAGTCCTAGTAAAAAAGGAGTGATTGGTTGTAGATTGAATGAAATCATCGAACAACAATATAGATGATATTTTCGAATACCAATTATGTGAAACTTACTTAAGATCATAAAGAGATTTAAATAGGCAACAAACACGAGTCTCCCACTCTTGACCATATCCAGAAGAAGTGTCATGTAAACCTCTTCCTCTAAATCTTCGTGAATGAAGGTATTATTGACATCAAGCTGGTAGAGATGCCAATTATGGGATGCTACAATAGCCAATTCATAGTGAACGGTAACAAGTTGGGCCATGGGAGCAAAAGTATCATGATAATCAAGACCTTCAACTTGAGTGCAACCCTTGGCCACTAACCTAGCCTTATACTTCTCAATGGAACCATTTGCATGGAGTTTAGTTTTGAAGAACCACTCAAAACCAATAGATTTATTGTCAGGAGGGAAACGTGTAACAAGCCAAATAGTATTAGTTTCAAGGGCCCCGAATCTCAGCCTACATAGCATCACGCCATTGGGAATGCTTGGTAGCTTGAGAATAGTGAGTAGGATCACATGATTGTGATAGAGGAGATGAGCCATACCTAAAGATGTGAGTGGAGCGGTGGAAGGTGTGATGGATGAAGTTGATGGTAAGGTCGGACAAACATAGTCAACAAGGTGAGCGGGACGGTGTATAGTATGACGTAGACGAGTAAAAGGAAGAGTGGGAAAGGGAAAGGGTTCTGGAGAGATCAAATGGAGGAACGGAGGGGTCAGGTACTTGAAGGGATAAAATGAAGGGTGAAGGAGAAGGTTGGGGTAATAAGGAAGAAAGGGAAAATATGTTGGAGAAAAGTTATGTCCTTAGAGATTACAATTTTCTTACGTTTTAGGTCATAGACTGATATGCACTGTGAGTGGAGGGATAACCTAAAAAACACAAGATCAAGCATGGGGTTGGAACTTATCATGATGGGCAAAACTAGTGGGCATAGCAAAGACAACAAAAAAACACCATAAATGATCGTAACGAGATGCATGTTGGTAGAGACGTTAGAGGAAGTAGTTGTGAGAACACACTCACCCCAAAACGTTAGAGGAAGGTGAGCCTAAAAACATAGACACCAAACCACATTTAAAATATGACGGTGTTGTCACTTGGCCACGCCATTCTGTTGAGGTGTTTCAACATAAGTGTGCTTATGGAGAGTAACTTAGTCAGAAAAAAAATTCCTGCGTAGGGCGAGCAAGAAATTCCTGACCATTATCATAAGTGCTTATGTGACATATTTTGGAGTTGGATTCAGTATGAATCATAGCAAACAATGTACGGAGACAAGTTAAAGTTTCAGATTTGAAACGCAACGAATATAACCATGTGACTCGAGTGTATTCATCAACAATGGTTAAAAAATAACGTACATCTAATAAAGAATTTGTACGATAATCACCCAAATATCACAAAATATACGATCAAAAGGTATCAAACTTTTATTATCAATTAATTGGAAAGGTGGACGAATGTGTTTTCCATGGGTACATATGGCGCAATGATCAATTACGGGGGATAGGGAATAAAGCGAGGAACATTATCTAAGGAAGGGTGACCTATACGTTGATATCATGTATCAAAAGAAATTTGACTAGAAGATTGGAGAACAATTGCTTATGCTCATCACCCACTCCAATCCGCGTCTTTGTGGCTAGGTCCTGAATAGTGCTAAAAGTGGGAAAAAAAGAAACGACACGGCTGAGAAAATTTATTAGTTGGCCGACAGATAACAAATTAAATTGAAAATCTGGAACATACAATACATTAGAAAGTGTGAAATGGGACGATAAAATATCATTAGCCGAACTAATTACAAGGGCGTGAGAACCTGTAGGAAGGCAAACGGTACGAGGGCACGTGGCATTATTTGAATTATTTAAAAAATAGTTAGTAATGTGGAAGTGAGAACCTACAAAGTAGAGAAGTTGGGGGCTAGAGGAGTTCCATTAATTGGGCATATTGTTCGGTAGAGAGACCAAAGCCGCTATTCACGGTGGGAGGGGTGGTGCTTTTCGAGGCGGTGGAAAGTGCAGAACTCATGGAGACGTGATGAGCCATTGAAGAAGATAACCTGGATGCACCATGCTTATTCTCTGATGGCCACTAGTCTGGGTAACCCACAATCTCGAAGCACTTTGCACGTAGGTGACCTGGCTTGCCACAAGCCTCACACGACTGTGTCCTAGTGGCCAGACACGATGTGGATGAGATGCAGTCTAGTGGGGCGTTGGCGAACGGGCAACAAAGGATGAAACTTTCGATCAGGATGTGGGTAATTACACAAGCCGTTGGGTTTCTTCTTAGTGTAAAATAGTGTAGCATTGCCCAATTGAAGGAAAGGGACCTGTCGTCAAAATTTGGGATCGAAGTTGTTCAAAGTTGTCGTTCAAACCCAAAAGGAATTGGTAAGCTCGATCATGTTCTTACATCTCAAAAATCGCTTTGGCCTCACCACATGTACATGGAGTTGTTGGACATTTCAATTGGAAAATCTTTGTTCAATTGCTCTACTGGAATCGAGTTTCAAGTTCAACCCATAGGTCATTGGGTGTTTCACAGTATAGAAGGCTTCGGGTGAGGGGCTGATCAATGAAATGAAGAAGCCACGACATTATCATATCGCGGCATCGGACCCAAAGGTTTGCAACAGTTATGTCTGTGGTTGGTCGTTTGATGCCAGGACAAAGCCAAGTTTATTTTTGAAATTCAAGGCGCGTGTTATAGATCGACGCCAAGCCGGATAATTATCTCCATTGAGGAGGGCATCAACAAGGAATTGGTTGGGTTGATTAGATGAGTGTAAGAAATAAGGAGATAAGGCATTTGTGAGGGATTTTGTGGCGTCAGGGATGGTAGCGGGATCAGCCATGGCAGGAGTATGACTTCTTTAACGTATTGCTTTGATACCATGTTAAATTTGGTATATGAATTAATTAATTCTCATCATTTGAATAAAGATGCATCAATATTTTATAATGCAAGGCTAGGAGTCGTGTATGATATAAGGCACTAATCTAGGAAAGAAAATATAACAACATAATTAACAATGAAAAGATATATGTAAATGGTAATTTCCTTTAATACTAATTTCCAAATAACCCTCTTTCAAAGTTAAAGTGAAAATATAACAACATAGTGAAATTAATGAATTTTAAAATATAACAACCCTATTTGACAAGTTTACGAGTTTCGAGGTTCTTGAAAGAACGTCTAAATCAGAAATTAATGAAATTCTTAAAACATTAAAGTTAGAAAATAATACTTAAACCTCAACCTTGTTTACATGGGTGTGATTATCATGGCAATTGCTTAATAAAATCATATGGTTATATACTAACGTTTTTATAATTACTTGCTAATTATAGAATAAAACTTCGACTTTTATCTTTTAAGGATATGCAAATCGTCCTTATCATCTCACTTTTGACAATTGGGTCCTCGATCTACCATTCTTTGTGCAAATGGTCATTTTCGTTTGATTTCAAGTTTTCAACCATTTATTCTATTAAATAGATGTGTACTTTGCACATGACATGAAGAAGATAATTTTGCTCTCAAAATTTAAATAATCGAAAGAAATAGAAAATGGAAAATAAAAAAGCAAAAATCGAGAAAAGAAAAAAATACTAAAAATGTATATTTCTTCTCCAAACACCACCCCTCGTTTCCCCTCCCCTTCCTTGACGCGCCGTCACATTTTTTATACTAATTTTCTCAAGTTCAACCTTCTCTAGTCCATAAGATCCATTAGAAAAGTTTTTACTTTAGAGTTTTATTCACGAACCATTAAAAGTCATTTCTTTTCTTGGAAATTTGAAACCTCGTGTGTTAAACAAGATCAGCACTTATCTTCGCTAGACTTGTTCACACAATAAAATGCATTTCTTCATTCGTGTTTCTACGAATAATCTAAATAAAAAACTCAACTGTTTCGACTTGCTTGAAAGGAAGAATGCATAGGTTTCTAAAACTAAATAATGGTCAAATTTGCTCATGAATTTCAATTATCAAGAATTGGTAATTTACACAATAATTAAAAATAGAAGAGAAATGCTACATATACACCATGCTTGTACAGCATGGTGTACGGCCCCCTCACATGTGAGGGGATACAGCATGGTGTACAATAGTGATGGCAACGGGGCGGGTTCGGGGCGGGGGTCCCCGCGCCTAAAAAAAAAACCAAAAATTTTCAATTAAATACAATTCAAAATTTTATAATCCAAAGTCCAAACCACATAATACTTAAAATAATTATATCAATATCCAAACCAAACAATGAAAATAAACAATGTCCAAAATTAAACAAACAACGTTCAAAAAATTTTTTTTTTTTTTTTAACGGGGCGGGGCGGCCCCGCCAACCCGTCGGGGCAGGTTTTTTTCGCCCCATTCGGGGCGGTGCCCCGTTGGGGCGGGACGGGGCGAGTTTTTTTGCCATCTCTAGTGTACAACCATCATTTCCCAAAATAGAATACCTGTACTTATGATTATACCAAACATTTCCAAATGAAAACAAATATGTGAGTTTTTACTTTGAAGATTTTGAGCACGATGTGCATTTGTATTTTACATGTGGATTCTTTGTAATCTTTTCACTCAAAATTTTCATCTTGTACCGATAGTTATATATTTCTCCGATTCAATCAACTTTAACTTTCTCAGTAATTGCAAGTAGCAACGAATGTGTCGTGCTATACTTCAAATTGAAGGCCTACAAATAATAAGCTACATGACTAGAATTACAAGAGGAATTGTGATGTTGTTGATGACGAAAATGAAGAGTTAACCATGTAGAAAATACAATATATTCAAGGTTCTGTTGTGAACATATCTTATCTCCATTCTTCCAATTTTCATATTTTTCATGAATTATTGGATTAGGGACACTTTCAACAACACGTTTGTCTAGGTTTATTATGTAATCGATCTTTCACTTTATGTAGCAATATTCACATTTGTATATCCTTATATAAAAGAAAACGACAAGAAAAAGTCGGATCTAGACATAATGAAAGGTCGTAATCATAGATATAAAGTAATATTAAAAAAGAAAGGATTGTCGAAATTTTAAAATGACGAAGACTTTAATAGAAAAGTAATTATTATTCAAATAGAAAATTCGCGAACTAATAAGTAATGCAATTTATGATTTGTTACTCTTGTTTTTTGTTTAGAATATAACAAGGTTCTTCGTATTTTATCATGTTTATCAAATAAAATAACGATAATTCAAGTACCTTGAAGAGAAATCAGATCAAGTTTGTATATTGTTTTTCTAACATTTTCAACAATAATTGAAGGAAGATGCGTTTTATTGTCAAGAATGTTCAAAAAAATATGTATGTCATTTGAATAGCGCTATTCATTACCATCATTCGTCTATGTGGCAGTATAGTCACTGTCATATTGTTTAATAAAGTCAGAATGCACTTTATTCATGAATTTTGTTATTTGTACATTATACATAAAGGGTTATATAATATAATGTGGAGGAAAAAGATTGAATAAAAAAGTTGAATATATTTTAAACTGACAAATAGTAGAGTGTCATGTGACATTATGTAACGCTCGATGTATATGTAGCAAGATGATTTATTCATTGACAATGTAACATTGACATTACTAACATAGAGATCGATAATAATTATCACTCTCGATGAATAACATTGTTAATTTTCGTGTGAGTATATTTCACAAAATTAAGTACTAAAATAAATATTCATATCTATTATAATAATACGTACATGCTTGACTTTGAAAAACAATCTTACTCATATTTAATAAAATGGGAAACAAATACTGCAATCCTGCTCTCTTCCTCATGAAGAACTTTTTCTCTCTTGTCTATTGACAAGCTACCCTTTCTCTTCTAAATCTCTTATCCCATATTCAGTTTCTTGATTTCTCAAAATGGATCTAGAGGATTTGTACACGAGATTAACTGTTGAATTTAGGAGATAAAAATGATGAACAATAAAATGTTATTAACACATATGTTCTGATTTACAATGAAAGAATAGTGATGGCTTATATAGAGTAATAAGCAACGGTTGCCTATGTCATATCCTCATGTTGACTGCTATACAATACAAGAAACTTGATAAAAGTAGAGTTGGCTTCTTTTCTAGACTAAGCTGCTCATTTTTCCCTAAAGATGGCCTATGATGAAATGTCCCTTCTGAGGCCAGCCTATGATGAACTAAGTTCTGAGGTAACTAGTTCTTTCCTAACTAGTCTTGTTTCTCAACACTCCCCCTCAAGTTGGGTTCGAATAAATTAATTGATCACAACTTGCCAAGAATGTTAAAATGATTGGTTTTATCGAGTGCCTTGGTAAAGATGTCCGCCAATTGTTCTTTGCTTCTAACGAATGGGGTTTCTATTTCTCCCGACTGTACTTTTTCTCTGACAAAGTGACAGTCGACTTCGATGTGTTTGGTCCTCTCATGAAAGACTGGATTAGATGCAATATGTCGCGCAGCTTGATTGTCGCAGTACATTTGCATAGCTCTTATATACTCTGTCTTCATGTCTTTAAGTAGTTGCTTGATCCAAATGAGTTCACTTGCTGTGGATGCCATGGCACGATACTCTGCTTCTGCACTTGACCTTGCTACAACATTTTGTTTTTTGCTTTTCCAAGTGACCAAGTTGCCACCTACAAAGGTACAGAAGTCTGTGGTTGATTTTCTATCGTAGCTCCCGGCCCAATCTGTATCAGAAAAACCAATTACAGTATCAGAGTTATTTTTCCGCATCCAAATTCCTTGACCTGGAGTGCCTTTAAGATATCTTAGTATCCTATCAATGGCACTTAAGTGGCTGGTACGTGGAGCATGCATAAATTGGCTTACAATACTTACTGCAAATGCAATGTCAGGTCTGGTAACTGTAAGATAGATTAGTTTCCCTACCAACCTTTGATATTGTCCTATGTCAGGTAGTAGATCACCATTTTCTGGTCCAGGTTTAACATTGGTTTCCATTGGGGTACCGGCGGGTTTAACTCCTAGCTTACCAGTTTCTTTTAAAAAGTCAATGACATATTTTCTTTGAGATAGGAATAGGCATTTACTGGAGTGAGCTATTTCTATTTCAAGAAAATATGAGAGTTTTCCAAGGTCTTTGATATCAAATTCGTCTTTCAAGTGTCGTTTGACTCTTTTTGAATTTCTTCATTATCATTCCCAGTGATGATGATGTCGTCAACATAGACTAGAATAATAGTAGTGGAATTTTGTGAGTGTTTGACAAACATGGATGAATCGGCTGTGCTTTTGATAAAATTATTTTTCAAAAGGGAAAAACTTAGTTTGGCATACCATGCTCTTGGAGATTGTTTTAGGCCGTAGATTGACTTTTTTAGCTTACATACTAGCAATGGATCTGAAGTATTTTTATGGCCTGGGGGAAGGGTCATGTAGACCTCTTCTTCCAGAATTCCTTGAAGGAAAGCATTTTTAACATCCATTTGAAACAGATTCCATCCTAAGTTGGTAGCTACAGATAATAGAATTCTAACGGTGCTCATTTTTGCTACCGATGCAAACGTTTCTTGGTAGTCAATGCCGTAAGTTTAGGTAAAACCTTTGGCATCTAACCCAGCCTTATATCTTTCAATCGTACCATCACTATTGTATTTGATTTTATAAACCCATCGACAGCCTATAGGTTTTTTTGCCCCTTGGTAAGTGGGCAATATCCCATGTGTCATTTTTTTCTAAAGCTTGAAGTTCTTCATTCATAGCCTTACGCCAGATAGGATCCTAGGTGGCTTCATTAAAGTTCGTTGGTTCGGTTTGTTTGGATATGTTACCCAAATAGGCCCGATATTCAGGAGAAACCTGTTTATAAGAGATACAGTTTTGAATAGGATACATTACCTGATGGGATACATCACCCTTTTGAATTGGATACATCACCTGATGGGATACATAATCCCTTAATCTGGTAGGGGGTCGGATTTGTCGATTGGATCTTCTCAAGACTATTTCTTCTTGAGTTGATTCCTCACTTGATTAATTTTCCTCGTCTTCTTCTCCCCCTGAAGAAATTGCACATGTTCCACCAGTTTGTTCATCCTCCTCATGCTCAACCTGTTTTTGATTTGTTTCTTAGGGGAAAACGAAAGTATTTGATGGTAACATAGTTGGTTGACCTTGCGCATATTTTTGTTCATTTTGTTGGTAATAGGGCGTGTTTTCAAAAAAGGAAACGTCACGTGAGAAGTAGAGTTTATGAGTTTTTGGATCATAACACTTATATCCCTTTTTTTCAAAAGAATATCCTAAAAAAATGGTTTTAACCGAGTTTTTATCCAATTTGTCATGTCTTTTTATGTGTACGAAACATGTACAATCGAAGACTCGTATATGGTCAAGGTCAATTTTCCTACCTTTAAGAATTTCTAAAGGACGCATGTTTTTCAGCCTTGCACTAGGCAATCTATTTATAAGGTAAGTAGTCGTTAACACGGCATCTGACCAGTAGGATTTTGGAACATTACTTTGGAAGAGAAGAGACCTAGTGACTTCAAGTAGGTGACGATTTTTCCTTTTAGAAACTATATTTTGTTCAGATATGTTAATACAGGTAGTCTGATGTAAAATTCCTTTTAATTTAAAAAAGTCTAAAAAGTTTTTATTTACATATTCTGTCCCATTATCAGATCTAAAAATCTTGATTTTTGCATCATATTGATTTTCAACAAAAGTAAAAAATTCTTGGAAATATGAGAAAACCTCATTTTTTCCTTTTAAAAGATAAATCCAAATAGTACGAGAAAAATCATCGATAAATGTAACAAAATATTTAAAGTTGTTATAAGAATCCACAAGAGCAGGTCCCCACACATCAGAGTGAATTAAGTCAAAACATTTTTCTGATACATGGGTAGATAAGGAAAACGGCAACCTAGTTTGTTTTGAAAACTTACAAACATCGCAATTGCTAGAGTTAAGATTATAACAAAACAGTTTGTTTAAAACTTGATCAGATGGATGACCAAATCTCCAATCAGCAACTTGTCCTGATTTGTAGGACTGACCGACACATGACATCTATTGGGAATTTCTTCAAGATAATAAAGTCCATTTTTTAAAAAACCCGAACCAATCTTCTTCCCTTATTCTCGATCCTGAAATGTCACTCTGTCTGGTGAGAATATAACATTACAATTTAAATCTGTAGTTATTTTACTAACAAATAATAGATTTGAATTAAAGCCCGATAAGTATAAAATATTTTTCACGATTTTTGAAAGAAATCTAGCTGTATCAGAGCCCCAAATTTGGGCTTTATTTCCATTCGCAACAATTACATGATGAGGTTCTTTAATTTGGGTGATATTTTGTATTTCATTTTTGTCCCATGTCATATGGTCTGTAGCACCAGAGTCAATAATCCATTTACTCGTATTTTGACAGAAATTAGCAATTTTAGAAATATTTAAATTATTTAAATTGGGTTTAGAGTGTACAAAACCTGAAGTTTGTTGTTGTAACAAACCATTTAGTTGGCCCATTAGCTGCGTCAATTGGGTTGTAGGAGTTCCATAAGGCCCAATACCTTCATTTAAATTAGATTGGGCCAATTCTTGTCCAAATCCAAGTCCAGCCAGTCCAGGTCCATTGTGCACATTGTGCCCGAGTCCAGGAGGTCCATGCCCAAGTCTAGGTCCAACTCCAGGTCCAGCCCCTTCATTAGGGCCAAATTCCACCCCTCTGTTTGCACCTTCGAATCCTCCAAATCGCCTCTCCCTTCTTGCTCCGTTCCAGTTTCCTCTCTCCCCTTGTTCCGAGCCGACCGGAGATGAGGATGAAGGATCCAGCAGCCTTCTTGGTTGTGCCTTGCACGTTTACAGTGGTCACACCAGTCGGCGATTGAGTTCTCTTTCGTTTTGGCCGAGTCTCTGGAATTAGGGGTTGGATATTGGGCCTTGAAGGCTCGATTGTTCTCGGAATTTTCCGATTGTTGTGGGTTCATGAGTGTTCTTCGGGATTCCTCTTGCTCGATTGTTGCTAATATATCATCGAAGCTTGGAATTTCGACTGAGAGGAGGATTTGGGATCAGGTTGCCTCATAACTTGCATCGAGTGCTCCCAGATAAGTAAAAATTACATCATACTCGTTCCTTTTCTGAATCTCGACCGTTTCTATTGTTGGTGGGAGATATGTGTTGAGTTCCTTCCATTTTGAAACTAACTTTGTCACCAATTGCATGTTGCTTTGATTACTTTGTTTGATCTTTGAAATCTCCTGTTTGAGACTAAAAATATGGGCGAAGTTCTTCTGTTGGCCATATAATTTCTTGGCTTTGTCCTACACTTCTTTTGACGAGTTGTAGTACATGAACATGTTGGAAATGTGTAGCTCCATGGTGTTTAGCAGCCACGACATAACCATGTGGTATGTGGTTTGCCATTCTTCAACTTTAACTATTTCTGCCTCTGTTGGTTTCTGGGGATCTGTGGGTTTGGGTTTTTCTTTGGTGTTTGTGACAAACTGTAATTTGCCTTTGCCACTGAGACAGATCGTAATTGATCTGGACCAGGGTATATAATTTCCTTTGCCATTGAGTGCTATGCTTGTGATCTTGGTGTTGTCCGTGTGTTGAGACATGGTTTGAATGTGGGAAACTTTCTTAGGCTCTGTTGGCCTTTTGCTTCTACAGGTTTAAAACCTGCTCTGATACCATGTTGAATTTAGGAGTTAAAAATGATTAACAATAAAATGTTATTAACACATATGTTCTGATTTACAATGAAGGAATAGTGATGGCTTATATAGAGTAATAAGCAACGGTTGTCTATGTCCTATCATCATGTTGACTGCTGTACAATACAAGAAACTGGATAAAAGTAGAGTTGGCTTCTTTTCTAGACTAAGCTGCTTCTTTTTCCCTAAAGATGGCCTATGATGAAATGTCCCTTCTGAGGCCAGCCTATGATGAACTAAGTTCTGAGATAACTAGTTCTTTCTTAACTAGTCTTGTTTCTCAACATTAACAATAGAAGATGAAGATCAAGGAGTAGAACTGCAAGAAGGTGATGATGTGGAAGAGATTGTTGAGTATTGATACTGCTTGGTCGGTCATTTCCTTATAGATCGCACTATCCATTTTATCTCAATGAGGAGTACCATGGAATCTGTCTGGCGGCCAAAAAAAGGAGTCTGCATCAAGGATATGGCGGGCTAGAACCTATGTTTTTCAATTCTACCACCCATTGACATGAACCGAGTGCTTGAGAATGGTCCTTGGACTTTCAATAATTATCTTCTACTCTTGAAACATCTCAAAGATGACGAGAGCCCTATGAAAGTTGATCTGCACGAAACAAGCATGTGGGTGCAAATACATGAAGTTCCGGCCGGATTTCGCTCAGACCGTACCCTCATTCAAGTTGGAAACTATTTTGGAACCTATCTCTCATCTGATCCCAAGAACTTCTCTGAAGGCTGGAAAACATTCCTTCACATCAGGGTCCTCATGGATGTAAGATTTCCATCAAAGAGGAGGATGAAGCTCAAGAAACGTGGAGCTGATTGGATTTGGGTGATTTTTAAGTACGAACGAGTGGCGACATTATGCTTTATCTGTGGCAAAATTGGCACTCTGAATCAAACTGTGAAAAATTATATGATGCTAACGGTGAGGTGCTGGAACGGCCATATGGCCTTTTTCTCAAAGCTCTATCTCGAAATACTCCAAGCCTTGCCGGCGAGAGGTGGCTGCGGGGTTCGCCAATAGAATCCTCATATTCTAATTTTGGTAACACCGTGGTGTATGACAGGGATGATGCACTTTCCAAAGGTGGCGATAATCATCTCTTTTCTAACAAAGGAAAAGGTGTGTTTTGAGGTCTAATTCCTATCAATCCTACTCACCATGTACTGTCATCTTTGCCGCCTATTATGAAGAAAAATCCTTTATTCAAGGAAGGCTTAGCTGGGGTATCAAACAACAAGGAAAGTGAATAGGATCCGGGCGTTACCATACTGGAGCAAAAAAGACGCAGGAAAGACAACTACTCGAAAGTGAATTTGAACAACCCGATTTTTTATTACGAACCCATGCATGAGGACCCAAAAAATGGGGCTACGGTGGGCTCTGCCTTGCAGGCCCACCGATCCGAATGAGTGTCTTAAGCTGGAACTGTCGTGGGTTGGGCAACCCACGAGCAATTCAGGTCCTTGCCGACCTTGTTCTTCAGAATAAGCCCAACATTATTTTTCTTATTGAGACTTTATGTTGTAATCAAAAAATTATTTCTATTAAGAATAAATTAAATTACAATTGTTGTGTTGTTGTTGATTGCATGGTCGTAGTGGTGGCCTTGCTCTACTTTGGAAGAAACGGAATATGGGTAGCCTTACTAGCCTTTCTAGCTACCATATCGATGTCGAAGTATCTCTTGTTAGCCAACCAAAATGGCGCCTCACAGATTATTATGGCAATCCGGACCGTAATAAACATCGAGAGAGCTGGGATCAGCTGAGACTTCTAGCTTCTTCATCCTCTCTCCCGTGGGTATGTCTTGGTGATTTCAATGATCTTTTATTTTAACATGAAAAGTTTGGTCAGCACAAACACCTGAACTGGCTTCTTAGTGGATTCAAGGATACTATAGAAGATTGTCGGCTATACGACCTCGGAATGGTGGGTTATCAATACATGTGGTTTAAAAGTAGGGGTTTGCCAGGAGGGGTGGAGGAAAGGTTAGACAGGGCCCTTGCTTCTTCAACTTGGACTGATATTTTTCCAAGTGCCCGGATTCATAACATGGGACAATTTTCATCTGATCATGCCCCTATCGTCCTTCAATTAGAAGTACCAGCACCATCCCTACGTCGGCCAAATCACAGGAAGTTCCGGTTTGAAAACTACTGGCTCCGAGAAGTTGACTGTAAAGATGTTATCCAGTCAAGTTGGGACCAAAACATGGGTAAACCTATCTTCGACCGTATAAAATATTGCGGTGAAGACCTACTTTGGTAGGGTGGCTCCGGATTAAGACAGTTAAACTCCAAGATAAAATATTGCAGGCTCATTATGGGTAGACTTCACTGGAGAATGGATTCTAATGGCATTCGGGATTTTTGCAAAGCTCAATCAGATTACTTCAAAGCCCTTTATTAGAAATAACTCTACTGGAAGCAAAGATCTAGGAAGCTCTGGCTAAAAGAGGAAGACTCAAACACTAAATATTTCCTCAAGGCAGCCTCTTCTCGTAAACGCTTGAACGAATTTTAGCGCCTCAAGGATCAACATGGGAATTGGATTTCGGACAAAACTGATATTCAAGGTATTATCTCTGATTATTTTCATGACCTCTTCAAATCATCTACTCAAAATAAAGGTCCAGGTTCGGTAGTCAAGGGAATAAATAGCTACATATCTGACTCCCATTTTGCAACGTTAGCAGCCCCATTTTCAGCACAAGAGATCCGTAAAGCCTTATCCGATATGCATCCCAATAAAGCACCGGGACCAGACGACATGAACCCGACTTCCTATCAAAACTTTTGGGAGGTTGTCGGTAATGATGTAACCTCCTTATGCTTACATTACTTGAACACTCACACTTTACTCGCAGGTCTGAATGACACCTCCATTGTTAAAAGAGAATCCAGAGGTTATGCAAGACTTTAGGCCAATATCTCTATTCAATGTTTTGTATGAAATAGTGGCCAAAACTCTCGCCAATCGCCTCAAATCTATCTGCCAGATGTCATTTCGGAGACGGAATGTGCATTTGTTCCCGGTAGATCCATAAACGATAATATTATGTTGGCATTTAAGGCTCTTCACCATATGAAGAAAAAGAATTGTGGTAAACATGACATTGTTGTGTTGAAATCGACATTAGCAAGGCATATGATCGGCTCGAATGGAGTTTTTTGAAGCAAGTGATGACTCAAATGGGGTTTCCCCAAAACTGGATTGATTTGATCACTTTATATGTTTCTACTGTGCGGTATCATGTTGTTCATGGGGGTTTTGATATTGGACCTATTCTTCCAAAACGGGGTTTGCGACGAGGATGCTCTCTATCGCCATACTTATTTATTCTTTGCTCGGAAGGTTTATCCTCTCTTATTCGTTCTAAAGAGACGTCAGGTGCCATCCATGGTTGCAGAATTGCAAGAAATGTCCCTACTCTTACTCACCTCTTTTTCGCGGATGATAGTTTGTTGTTCTTTCGAGCAAACACAAGGGAATGTAATGAAATTAAGGACCTCCTTCACAAATATGAAAGGGAATCAGGCCAGTCCATCAACTACCTTAAATCCACATTGTTCTTCAGCAACAACGTTGATCTTGAGAGGCAAATCGCTATTCGTTCTAATCTGGGTATCTAGGCCTTCCAGGGACATGACAAGTATCTTGGATTGCCCATCTATCATTGGAAGGAAAAAGAAAGAGGTGTTCTCTTTCATAAAAGATCGAGTCTGGAAAAGAGTTCAAGGATGGAAAGAGAAGTGCCTATCCAGAGCAGGTAAAGAGATATTTATCAAGACAGCTGCCCAAGTTGTTCCCAATTTTGTTATGAGTGTGATTTTGTTACCTATTCAGCTTTGTGAAGAACTTGAGAGAATCATGAATAAATTTTGGTGGCAATCTAATAAAGGGGGAAACAGAGGCATCAATTGGATTGCATGGGATAAACTTAGCCTTCCAAAATCAAAAGGTGGTATGGGTTTCAAGAAAATGCATGAAACTAATCTAGCTCTACTCGGTAAGACCGGTTGGAAGCTAATAACACAACCTACATCTTTGGTTGCTCAGATCTATAAGGCACGATATTTTCCTACGTCTTCACTCTTGGAAGCTAACATTGGCTACAGGCCAAGCTATATCTGGCGTAGTATACTTGTTGCTAAATCTATCTTGAAAGGTGGCTGTAGACTCAGAGTGGGTAATGGTTCTTCAATCAGAATCTGGCATGACCCTTGGCTTGCCAACCCCAGCCAAGGTTTTATTACCTCATAACCAAGCTCAGAAAGAGAAGATGCCACTGTTGATGAACTTATCTTAGCAGGGAATAATAATTGGGACTACAATCTCCTTGCTAATCCTTTTAATGAGGAAGACCGTGGGCAAATCATGAAAATCCCCCTAACGGCACTTGGGAGGGAAGATCGAATGTACTGGATTCATGATAAGAAGGGTGTTTACTCGATCGGAAGTAGGTATAAGTCATTGATGGAGAATTCTTTCATATATTCCCATTCTACTTTTGAGAGTTTTTGGATAAAAATTTGGAGATATAAAATTCCGGGGAAAGTTCGAAACTTAATGTGGAGGGCATCGTTAAATATACTTCCAATAGTTGACCAATTGAGGGCTAAAAGAGTCGATGTTGATAGTCATTGCCCAATTTGCTCTATGAAAGAAGAATATGTTCTCCATGTTTTTGTCTCTTGTGAGTTTGCCCAAAAGGTTTGGGAGGTAGTGGGAATAGCAAATTCAACCATCTTGGCCGATAATTTAGAGACTGGCTCACAGTCACCTTAAAAAACCACCAGCAAGACCAAGAGACTATTGTGTTACTTTGTTGGGTCATCTGATTGAACCGAAATGAAACCGTTTGGAATGCCAAGTCATTTACTGTAGTCAAGGTGGTGAATATTGCAAAAAATTTCCTCCATCAATGGCGTGAGGCTAACCAGCCATCTCCAAAGCCCGCATTCAGCTCCAACAGACCATAGCTTGTTAAGTGGAAACCACCTACTAGGGGTTCCCTTAAATTAAACATTGATGCCGCCATTTTTGAAGACCAAAGGAAGGTCGAGTTGGCTCTTGTGATCCAAAACGATTTAGGCTCATTTGTTGCTGCCAGAGCTGTTATAGTACAAGGTATTGTCGATCCACTAGTAGCCGAAACTTAGGGGATTCGTGAGGCTCTCTCGATTAAATCTAAATTTCCTAAGGTCCATACCATTGAGATGGATGCTTTACTGGGCTTTAATGCTCTACAGAGTGATGATGCAGACAATTCTTAGTTCAGTATTCTTATTGAAGAGAGCCGCCTCCTTGCTAGAGAATTACCGAATCTCAAGTTCAGTTGGGTTAGAAGATCGGCCAACCAAGTAGCTCACACACTAACCAAGAAAGCTAGCTCTTTACATGTCATAGTTGAATGGTCTTATTTTCCACCTTCATTTCTATTAAATTACTCAATGCCGATTTGATGAATGAATAACTTTATTTCCCTAAAAAAAATGGGAAACAATGAGCTTAATCCATAACTTTTATTTATTTTGCTTGAAGTTTGAAAGCACAAAAGTCGTGTCATGTATTATTGGAAACTATCACAACATTCATGAAATTATTGACATTAAATTAAGCTAACAATAGCTTAATTAAATCATCATTATTACCGTTAAAAAACATTGTCTTTATCAAAATTAAAATTTCATCACATTTGAACAAAGAATATGAATTTTCCTAACAACCTCGCCGTTATAATTTGGGTGTGACCCAAATTCCTTATAGAAGTAATTGAAAATTGAAGTGTACGCCAAAAAAATTCAATTTGTAATGCTTTTAGAGTTTTATTCAAGTTGAAATTCTATTTGGAAACCCTATTGGGAGTTGGAATTTGTATTGAACTTGAAGATATTGAAATTATGGACCGTGAAGAAAAGTCGTTGCATTTTCGCTAGCCTACCGCTCGAGCAACACCGACAGATTTTCTCCCGAGACTAGGTCACTTGCCTGCAGCCTCCTTGCGCTCTAGCGATTGACATATCGCTCAAGCGATAAGATTATCCAACTCATGTCTTTTTCGCGTTTTAACACGTTTTTGGCATTCTACTTCAACTACAACTCATCTATTAAGGTCTAGACGTCGCCCTACATAGTTACCTATAAATATTACGTTCTTCTATACAATTTTATAATGTGAGAAAATTAATTACTAGTTTTTAGGATTATTGCAATATTTCTCCATATTCATTATTTGTGATGCAATAAATCTCCTAATTCATCTGTCATATTTTCTTTTCTTTTTTTATTCTTTTGTTTGCGATCATATACTTCATATTTTGTCATGTAATTTCAACATCTCAAACCAACGGTTGCTTTCACAACAAATGGTATCGAGCAATACACGATCCTTGAATTTTCAACAATTGTTATCATAGATTTTGGGCATAATTAACATAATAAGTGGTATCAGAGCCTAGGTTCAGTAGTTTTGCAAATGTGCAAGGTTTGATTTGTTCGAGATTTTTGTTCATGATGACTTTCATAAAGTATGAATTTTCCCTTTTTAGATCGAAGCACTAGATTTCACAATGGTAGATTAAGATGCATGCAGTACTCACACAACATGATTTGGATTGCGGGTTTTTGGGAATTGACAAGATGCCCGCAACTTTGACCTGAGAGGGAAAATTATGGAAGGATAAGAAAGCAGTTTCTCACATTCATCTTCATCTATCGAATACCATTCTTTAGGACGTTTTGAAGGATGGTTCAGTAGTTGCATTATGGTTGAAGTTAGAGCAATTATGCATGACTAAAAGTCTGACAAGCAAGTTGTATCTCAAGCAGTGTTTATACTCTCATCGAATGGCAGAAAGAGGATCATTGGAAGATCACCTGCCAGCATTTAAGGAGAGAGTTAGTGATTTGGAAACTTTAGAAGTAAAGTATGATGAAGAAGGTTTGGTCTTGATCTATTGTGTTTGTTGTCTGCTTCGTTTTCTTCATTTAAAGATACGATCTTGTATAGTCGTGACACTCCCACCATAGAGGAGTATATGATGCTTTATTTTCAAAAGAGAAGAT
Organism: Fraxinus excelsior; assembly: GCA_019097785.1. Lineage (NCBI taxonomy): Eukaryota > Viridiplantae > Streptophyta > Magnoliopsida > Lamiales > Oleaceae > Fraxinus > Fraxinus excelsior. The sequence continues at coordinate 19,362,267 of CM032638.1, forward strand.
GAAACATCTGGTGTCTGAGGCCAGAAAAAGAAGGTCTTGTTGTTCATGGTAGTTCTGGAAGAGGAAGATCGAAGTCTAAACTCAATAATCAGATTTGTAACTTCTACAAGAAGAAGGGATACATAAAGAAAGATTGCTACGAATTGTAGAATAAAGAAAGGTTGACTGCAAGTCGATATGGGAAGCAATCAGAGACTTAAGATGAAGTACACCTCGCAAATAACATTGTATGTGAGGGAGATTTTTTAGCTATTTCTGACATCGAGTCTAAACTAGAGAATGATGGAATTCTGGATTCAACGTATGTGTTCCATATATGTCCTAATAAGGACTTGTTTACTACATATAAAACTGTGTCGTGATTATAGAAAACAACACACATTTTCGATTGCTGGAATTGGTATGATTAGACTGAAGCTATTGGATGGGATAATTAGAACACTTGGCCAGGTTCAACATGTTCCGGATTTAAAGTAGAATCTGATCTCGATGTCTATCCTTGATTCAAAAAGTTATGAGTTCTTTGGTGGATGTAGAGTTTTGAAGGTTTGTAAGGGTGTCCAGATTGTATTGGAGGGACATAAAAATGTATTAGTTATACATCTTCAGGGTCATGCAAAATCTAGAAGAGTCAATCAGCACAAGTTCAATACTGTGGTGGAAATTTAGTTTGGCACAATATCTTTAGGAACTCGTAAATGGTCGGATTTGAAGAATATAGCTCAGTGGAGTTCAGGAAATATTGATAATGTTGCATTTCCACTATTACATGCGGTGTCATTATATTTTATTGCTATGGACGGACCCATTGGAAAAATGTATATGGATGCTGATTTTGTTGAACATGCTTTCAGCATAGTGGGTGTACAATCTAGCAATGGGTCTTCTTTAAAAGTATTTGTGTTTGATTTTGATTTAGGGTGTGTTACAGCCTAATTTGGTAAATTTTAAAATCGTTATGATTTTTTGAGAATTTGAGATAATTCTATAGAGTAATGCTTGGATTCATTGGAAGAGTGGAGTGTTTTATGTTTGGTTTGAGATATCAGTTTTGGTTATTGTTGAAGAGTCAGTTCATTATTTGCAAATGGTTTTTTTCTCCAAGTGAAGAAAGTTTTGGAGCTTTGTTCGTTGTAGTGAGATTCGTGTCATGATGGAGAATGTTAGAATTTGGGCGTGATCCGAATTCTTTGTTGAAATAATTGAAGAATTCTAATTGAGACAAATAAACATGTAATTCCCAACCTTGTAGTTCTTATGTGGACTGCCAATGTGCCCTCACGATCGAGCAATTGTCATCCACTAAAATCAATATTTAAGGTATTTTGTTTATAATCTTCAATGTTTTATCATTTATGTATCAATAATGTTACTAGTCCCGGGATTAAATCCCAGGTCAAGCTAGTGGCGCCCTCCCTATTCGAGGAAGGGTCTGCTTGACTCCCTTGGTTTGACCCCAGATTTAATCCCGGGATAAGTAGTAGGGCTCTTTATGTATTATTTAAAACTATATTGATAGATTGGGTCCAAATGTGCACAAAAGTACTTGGCACTTGATCAAGAGCTATAATAAACGTGACAACAATTTCTTAAGGATGGTTATATTCGCACTACATTTTAATAACATTAAGGATGCATTTGATTACAGGCATGGAATTTACGTGGAAAGAAAATGAATTCTAGATAATTGATTTACCTAGAAATTATTTGCATGGAAAATGTCAAATAAATATGTTTGGTTGACTTAATTTTCAACCTAAAAAATGTTGTATTTTTCCATTGTTTAGTATTTGATGGTCATTATTTTCTATGGAAATAATCATTTTTCCAACTTTTGTTGTTTGATAGTTATTATTTTCCATGAAATTTGTCACTTTTTTCATGAAAATTGTAACTTTTCCATTAAAATTATTCAATCAATTTTTAGAAGTGTTGTTCAATGGTGCCTTCAATCTCTACACAAATGTAATTTAAATGCAAGATGAATTTAAGTTGAATATTATATTGAGGCGGCCCAAATCATGAAAGAATTCCGTAAAAACACACAAGCAAGTGCAATTACACTTTTATTTATGGGGTTCTGCAACTTTTATATCCATTGTCTCAAAAGATTTGGTGCCCTCTATAATTTTTGATCAAGTTAAAAACTTAATGAATAATGAAAAGAGTTTGTCCAGCATAGTACATAGCAACTAAATTAAATAAAAGAAACAAAAAAAATCTCTATTGTAAGAAAGGAGCAATTCAAACCAACATAGATATCATACTTTTACATATGGTTGTTGAATTATCCAAGCACGCCATCCTAAAGTAGTGGAAGTAGATCACAACGAAGCTTCTCATATGCCATATTACGCATGATTCTTTATTAATTAAGCTTATAAATACTTCAAATATACTAATAGAAACAAAATTAAGCTTCCCTTTCACACAGACAAAGATGTTTTAAGAAAATCAAACATGAACAATAATTACACAAAATATTTCAAGGTGAATGTTTCCGTGATATAAATCATGTCTTTGAAGGATAGCTGGATCAATAGATTGGGTAACAAACAGATGAATGACCTGTTTGGAGTGAAAATCACAACTTCAGTAAAGACAAAAGTACAAAATATCAGACCCCCTAAATCCATTGAAAGCCAAACATCAAATTTCACAAAGTTTAAATCATTTTTTTAATCCAAGGATGAACGAACCCATAATTTTAGATGATAAATCAAATAATCAAAACCCCAAAACAAATATTAAAATAGAGAAAACGAGAAATGCCAAGATTATGAATTGGGTGGCGGAGAATCGAGAAATGCCATAAAACAAATCATTGGAATTGGCGAAGCAGAGCGTCAAATAGGGAAGGAAAGGTTGAAGAAATCTCTGCCGGCTTATGAGAGAGATAATATTGACGAAAGAGGGGGGCAACATGGCAGAGTAGGTTAAGTTGAGTTATGGGAATTACGAATTGCCCGAAAAATAAAATCTACATTACCAAAGAAAATATTTTCCTTGTTTTCGAGAAAAATATGGCCACATAATCAAAAATAGAAAAATATTTTTCATGGAAAAATATCGATCAAACAGCACAAAAGTAAAGATTTAAATAAAAATGATATTTTCCATTAAAAATATTGTAAATCAAACGCGTTCTAAATATTATTAACCTTTATTCATTATCATACTTGTATCTTTAACTTTTTTTTTCATAATATTCTTATTTTTAACATTTTATTGATCAAAACTTTTTGTCTTTAATCATGATTTTTCGTTCAAAAATATTATTACCGTGCTTTAAAATTATATTCAATAATATTGTTAACATGCTTTAAAATAATACAAAGCTAATTTGTTCTCTTTTATATAAGAATGGTGAATGAAAATAGTAGCTTCCTAATATAAAATCGACCTAAATATATATTTTTCTCATATTTTAAAATATTACATAGCATCAATCAGCACGATAGTTGTAGCACGGGCATAGAGCTGTAGACATAAAAAAAAATGTCCACCTATTTTTTAAGTCCCTACTTGATTTTGCTAAAAAATATTTGTTTATTAAATTTTCAATCATATATTTCACTAATTTTTATCCAAATCTACTAAAAATTTGAGTTTTATCTACATCAACGATGGGCTAATTCAAGAGGTTGTCTACTTCTTTGCATGAGCATTGTGCATGGACCAGTGACTTCAATTAATTATAATTCAAGAGGAAAATTAAATATAAAAGGAAAAGAAAGTTAAAAAAAATATATGTGTTGGAAAAAACTGGAAAAAAAAAAATTGGAAAACAAAAGAATTGTGGGCTGGCTTTGGCACTAATTTTAAGCGGGACCCGCTTGGCTATTTTGGAAAACGAAAGTTGATTTGTGTTCTCTTCCGTGAGTACATCGAAATCATATATTTACTTGTCAAAAATGATGCTCGGGTGAATGAGAAATTGAAACTCAAAGTAGGCCATGTGAAAGGAATTTATGTTGGTGGGAAAACAAAAAAATGTGTTTGTCCCATATAAGAAGTGGATGAAAACGAAAACCACTTTGTAAAGGATTACAGTTTAGAATGGTGTAATCATATGTAGTATAGAGGCTCTCTCCACGTGCGCGCGCAGGTGGGTGCAAATCTTGGATAGAAATAGGCTTCAAACCTTAAACCCGTGTGCGGGCGCGACCCGCGTACACGAATGTCAGATCGAAAGGAGCAAAATTTGCCCCTTAGGAGTGTCCACGTTTTCCTACAATTTTTAATTTTTTTCAACAGACTTTTGATTTTCCAAAACTGTTGAAACTCCTGTTATAATTGCTATGAAATGAATGGGCAGCCAGTCTTTATATCTGTCTAGTTTTCCACAGTCCAGTACACGAATTTTCATCTGTAAATTCATATGTATACAATTTCTTCTATTCTGCATTTTTGTTTCTGTTCGAGTCTAGTGGTGATATATATTTCAAACATAAAGTCAGTTCGCTAGAGTAATCTCTGTGGTGCTCGAAAACTATTGGTTCTACCGTTGTATCCAGAGAAGCAGACACTCAGATAATACATCAAGCACGTACGGTGAGGGGGTAAATCTGTTTTAAGGAAAATGTGTGTGACACAAGCCTCGGGTTAAAAGTTTTCTAGTTATCTCGGGTTAAAATTTTACTGTTTATTTTCTATTTTGTTACTTGTTACTCGTTTTGCATATTTTACATAAAGAAAAAAAACTTTATTTGTAAATATAGAGTTTAAGGTATTCTGCATAAACGGTATCAAGTTATAAATTCGGTATTTATATGTAAATCCGGTATCCATTCTGAAAATACGGTATCTAAGTACTTGAAACAATTATCGTACAAGTTTAAAACAGACTAGTTAATTGTTTCATTTGATTTCTTGAAAATTAATATTAGTTTATTGAAAACTAATAATTGCGTTTCATTTTCAGAAATAGCAACCGAACAAACTAACATGGATGTGACCCAAACTGTGGCTACTGGAAAATAGGCTGTGGGCTCTAGTTCTAGTGTGGCTCAGACTGTGGCTAGATTGCCAAGTCATGTTGTGAGCCAACCTGTGGCTACTTATCCGGTTAATCATAATGAAAAATCGGAGAAATTCAATGGCTTGAATTTCAAGAGGTGGTAGCAGAAAATGCTATTTGATTTGACCACTTTGAATCTTGTGAGGATCTTGACTGAAACTGCTCCAAAACTCAATGAGGGTGAGGAAGATGTTCAAGCGATCAGTGCACTTGATGGTTGGAACCATTCGGATATTCTATGCCAAAACTATATTATGAACAGCTTAGCAGATTCGCTATACAACGTGTATAGCACTATGAAAACTGTTAAGGAGTTGTGGGAGTCTTTGGACTGTAAATATAAAACTGAAAATGTCGGGGCTAAAAAATTCATTGTCGGCAAATTCTTAGATTATAAAATGGTGGACTCCAAAACTGTAATCAGTCAAGTGCAAGAACTCCAAGTAATTTTCCACAAAATTATGCCGAAGGGATGATGTTGAGTGAAACTTTCCAAGTGGCTGCAATTATTGAAAAATTGCCTCCCACATGGAAAGATTTCAAGAATTACTTAAAGCACAAATGAAAGGAAATAAATGTCGAAGAATTAATTGTTAGACTTCAAATTGAAGAAGACAACAAGAGTTCCGAGAAAAAGTTGTTCAATCCTAGTATTGCTAAAGCCAACATTATGGAGCATAGTCAAAGCAGTAAGGCCTACAAAAGTAAGGCTGGGTCATCTGGTGGTAAAGGGACCAAGCTAGGACCTAAAGGTGGAACCTCTAAAAGGAAGTTTCAAGGAAAATGTTTCAATTGTGACAAAGTGGGTCACAAGTCTTCGGAGTGCAGATTGTCAAAGAAGAAGAAAGAAGCAAATGTAGTTGACTACATAGCGCATGATGTGGCGAAGATGAATCTAGCAGCCATTATTTCTGAAGTGAATATGGTGGACTCTAACCCAAAAGAATGGTGGATTGACACCGAAGCTACGAGGCATGTGTGTTCTGATAAAGAACTATTTGCCACTTTCGAAGCAATTGAAAATGGAGAGAAGTTGTTCATGGGAAATTCAACAACTTTTGAAATCAAAGGACAAGGCAAAGTGGTTTTGAAGATGACTTCGGGGAAAGAGCGACTCTTAACAACGTGCTGTATGTGCCAGAAATTCGCAAGAACCTTGTGTCTGGGTCATTGTTAAATAAGCATAGTTTTTGTATTCTATTTGAGTCGGACAAAGTCATTTTGTCAAAGAGTGGAATGTTTGTCGGAAAAGGCTATGTTTTCGATGGTATGTTAAAGTTGAATGTAACGGTTGTTAAACCAAAAATGAATAAAGTAAACTCTTCCGCTTACTTGCTTGAGTCTTCCAATGTGTGGCATGGTAGACTAGGACATGTTAACTATGATTCTTTACGTAGACTAGTTAACTTGAATTGCATACCCGCCTTCCATATTGATTCAAAACATAAGTGCGAAACTTGTGTTGAGGCAAAATTGACAAAGTCATCATTTAAATCAATTGAACGGAATACAAAACCACTTGATTTAATTCAGAGTGATATATGTGATTTAAATTTTTTACAAACAAGAGGTGGCAACAAGTATTTCATTACTTTTGTCAACGATAGCACAAAATATTGCTATGTCTACTTAATAAAAAGTAAGGATGAAGTGATAGAGAAATTCATTCCCTACAAGAATGAAGTTGAGAACCAACTTAACAAGAAAATTAAGGTGACAAGAAGCGATCGAGGTGGTAAGTATGAAGCACCATTCGCTGAATTATGTGCACAACACGGAATCATACATGAAACCACCGCACGTTATTCCCCGCAACAAAATGGTGTTGCTGAAAGAAAAAATCGAACCTTAAAAGAAATTATAAATGCGATGTTGGTAAGTTCTGGGTTACCTCAGAACATGTGGGGAGAGGCTGTGTTATCAGCAAATTACCTTATAAATAAGGCACCCCGAAAGAAAATGGAAAAGACTCCTTATGAGTTATGGAAAGAAAGAAAATCTTCCTATAAATAATTAAGAGTGTGGGGGTTTCTTGCTAAGGTAGCCGTCCCAACACCAAAGAATGTGAAGGTAGGCCCGAAAACTGTAGATTGTATCTTCATTGGATATGCTCAAAATAGTAGTGCTTATCGATTTCTTATGTATGAATCTAAAATTTCAGATATATACAAAAACACAATAATGGAATCGAGATATGCTTCGTTCTTTGAACATGTATTTCCATGTAAGTCCAAAGAATATGCAAGCTCTTCTAAACGGACATATGAGACTATGACTGAAAATAGTCAGGACCGAGAATTAGAAGATGAGGTTGAGGTTGAACCAAAATGTAGCAAAAGAAAAAGGACAGAAAAATCTCATGGTCCAGATTTTCTAACCTATATGCTAGAAAGTGAACCTCAAAGCTATCAAGAAGCTGTGAACTCATCAGAAAGACCACAATGGAAAGAGGTCATTCAAAGTGTAATAGATTTCATTTTGCAAAATCATACATGGGAGCTAGTGAATCTTCATCCAGGAAGTAAACCACTAGGCTGTAGATAGATTTTCAAACGTAAAATGAAAGCAGATGGATCTATTGAAAAATATAATGCTAGATTAGTAATAAAAGGTTATAAACAACGAGAATGTCTTGATTACTTTGATACATATTCTCCAGTAACGAGAATAACATCTATTAGGATGATACTTGCGATTGCTGCTCTACGAAATCTTGAAGTACATCAAATGGATGTTAAGACTGCATTCTTGAATGGAGATTTAGATGAAGAAATCTATATGGAACAACCCGAGGGGTTTTCACCTCCAGGGCAAGAAAAGAAAGTTTGTAAATTGGTGAAGTCGTTATATGGCTTGAAATAAGCACCAAAACAATGGCATGAAAAACTTGATAGTGTCATGATGGAGAATGGATTTAAAATCAACGAGTGTGACAAATGTGTTTACGTTAAAGACACTGGAAATGGTTATGTCATTTTATGTTTTTACGTTGACGATATGCTTATTGTTGGTAGTGACAATAAGATGATTAAATCCACTAAAGATATGTTAAATCCGAGGTTTGACATGAAGGATATTGGTTTAGCTGATGTTATACTTGGAATCAAAATTTCAAGAACATCAGATGGGCTTGTTCTAAACCAGTCACATTATGTTGATAAAATTTTAGAAAAGTTCAGTAAGGATGATACTAAAATGGCTAGAACACCGATAGATACAAGTCAACATCTATCGAAAAATAAAGGTGAAATTGTATCTCAAGTAGAATACTCGAGAGTTATTAGGAGTCTGATGTACTTGATGAGTTGTACAAGACCAGGCATAGCCTACACAGTGAGTAAACTGAGTAGATATACGAATAATCCAGGAGCTGATCACTGGAAACGAATAGTAAGAGTACTAAGGTACTTGAGATATACACGTAATTTTGGACTGCACTATACAAGATATCCAGCAATCATCGAAGGATATACTGATGCTAATTGGATATCTGATATAAAACACTCAAAGTCCACGAGTGGATTTGTGTTTACAATGGCAGGTGCAACTATATCCTGGAAATCATCTAAACAAACAGCCGATCCACTATGGAATCTGAGTTTATAGCTTTAGATAAAAGTGGTGAAGAGGTTGAGTGGTTGCACAACTTCTTAGAGGATATTCTAATATGGTCAAAATTTGTGCCAGCAATTTGCATATATTGTGATAGTCAATCGGCAATTGGAAGGGCACAGAGTAATATGTATAATGGTAAGTTTAGACATATACGTCGTAGACATAATATCATAAGGCAATTACTCTCAACTAGAGTTATCATTGTTGATTATGTAAAATCAAAGAATAACATTGTGGATTCGCTAACCAAAGGGTTAAATAGAGAGCTAGTTGAAAAATTATTGAAAGGAATGGGACTTAAGCCCTTGAATGGATAAGTTAATACAAAGGAAAATCCAATCTAGTTGACTGGAGATCTCAAGATCTAGGTTCAAAGGGACAACCTAATTGTAAAGACTTGATAGAATCACTGTGGGGGATATTACCTCCTGTCTATTCCTATAATGCAACAGTGATGCCCGTAAAGATGAAGGATAATCAATAGACTTTTAATGATTCTTATGCGTCAAAATTCGAGCCAAGTAATGTAGGTTACTTGTAATAAGAAATCACCTATGTGAGAGAGAAGTGTGGCCGCTTCTAAGGGAATTGTGTGGGGTGCAGTTCTTGTGAACTCTCATAGAACCAGACGTATGTTCATGGCCAAAACGAACATAATAATGAGAACTGAAATGTGTTTGGAAGAATCATGTGTGGAGTATGTCATCGTTTACATAAACGGCAGAACAATTCAAGGACATCGCGTCTACTGGTCAGCTAGTAAAGTAAATATATTTTCACAATGGAAGGTTCAAAGGGTAACACATACTTATCATATGCATGTTTCAACCATTGAACTATATCACCAAGTCGTCATGTGTCATATTCATGTGTCGCTCCCAATTTTCATTCATGTGGGGGATTGTTGGAAAAAACTGGAAAAAAAATCGAAAAACAAAATAATTGTGGGTTGACTTTGGCACTAATTTTGAGCGGGACCCACTTGGCTATTTTGGAAAATGAAAGTTGATTTGTGTTCTCCTCCATGAGTACATCGAAATCATATATTTACTTGTCAAAAATGATGCTCGGGTGAATGAGAAATTGAAGCTCAAAGTAGGTCATGTGAAAGGAGTTTATGTTGGTGGGAAAACAAAAAAATGTGTTTGTCCCATGTAGGGAATGAATGAAAACTAAAACCACTTTATAAAGGATTACAATTTAGAATGATGTAATCATATGTAGTATAAAGGCTATCTCCACGTGCGTGCGCATGGGGGTGCAAATCTTGGATTGAAATAGGCTTCAGACCTTGAACTTGTGTGCGAGCGTGACCCGCGTACATGAATGTCAGACCGAAAGGAGCAAAATTGGCCCCTACAATTTTTAATTTTTTCAACAAACTTTTAATTTTCCAAAACTGTTGAAACTCCGTTATAATTGCTATGAAATGAATGGGCAGCCAGTCTTTATATCTATCTTGTTTTCCACAGTCCAGTACACGAATTTTCATATACAAATTCATCTGTATACAGTTTCTGTTTTTCTGCATTTTTGTTTCTGTTCGAGTCTGGTGGTTATTAATAGGAATGTAAAATGCATATTTTTTCGTTCTTATTTTATGCGCTCGTATATTTATTTTGTACCAAAATGTACTCATTACACTCATATTTTGATTTAGGTGGTAATTCTATGGATATGGCCTAATTTGGAGAAAATAAGTGAAAACGGACCAAAATGGAAGAAAGTGAAAGTTCGGAGACTAAAGTGTAAATATTTAAAAGTTGTATCTAACCTCATGATGAAGTCTCGAGAGTGTTACATGCCAATTGGATGAAGAAAGGAGTCAAAGAGATGAAATATAGCCAAAACATTATCATATATCAACTTTCAAGTTGAAAAGTTTTGTATCGATTTTTAGCCTCCTATTGAGACCAGATTTGAGCATAGAAAACAATCGAATTTGAAGATGGTATCTGAAGCAAAGTTGTAGCCCTTTGAGTTAGCATTTCAATGCAACTTGAATCATTTCAATCAGACATTGGTATTGAAAGATATGACTAAAATACTGAATGATGTAGATGTGTACTGGGCACTCGCCCAGGCGCTCGCCCAACCATTAGAATGATTAACATCAACCATTTTGTTTGCCTGGGCACTCGCCCAAGCCAAATCGGGGAAAAAATTCTGGTTTCCTAATTTAAGTCAACTACCTATGGAAACAAATATAAATACATATTTTAAAACCCTAAAATAGAACCAGAACGTACCACAAGGCCTCCAACATATTTTCTCTCTATTTTTCTTAGACCTATCATGTGTAACTAACTCTTAGTACTTGATTGAAGGATACCGAAACCTTGGAAAACATTATAACTGTGAAATTCACCTATTTTCATTGTTTAATTTATATTTTTAGTATTGAATATTCTTCTATGCATAATTTTATGATTGCTATGTTTGAGATCTATTAGTTTTTCATATATTGCAATCTATAGCTAAGTTAAATCTCAAATCCGTAATTGCTTGAATCATTTAACTTGTGAAGTATTAGGATTTGATAATTTTCTGCGATAGAAGTTATTAAATCTTAAGAAGAATGTTTAAATAGATTGAATGCAACTGCTAGTGTTTGTATTATCTAGTTCATCGATTTCTCTATTATTTAAAGTTGTTATTAAATTGAATCTTTAGCGCTGGTCTGGGATTATTGATAATTAGGGTTAATTAGAACGCTGGTTTCTAATTATCTAAAATTAATGAGAAATATAAATTTATTCCAACGATGAATATTTTGAATGTGAATTGATTATTCTTTGTGGATTGATGAATGGTTATAAATCTCCAATGGTGGAAGTTGACTTTGATCAAGACTCGTTTCATTGATTTAATACAACTCGTTAATTTACATTGTTATTTGTTATAAGATTGATTTCGTTATAAACAAAACCCCCCAATTGTTATACGAATCATAAATTGTTGAATTGCACACTCTTCGTGGGATCGACCCTTACTTCCACTACTACATTAGTTTTAGAGGTTTAAGGATTATTTTTGGGTGCCTACAACAGCACACAAGTGATATATATTTTAGATATAAAGTCAGTTCGCTAGAGTAATCTCTGTGGTGCTCGAAAACTATTGGTTCTACCGTTGTATCCTGTGAAGCAGACGCTCAGATAATACCTCAAGCACGTACGGCGAGGGGGCAAATCTGTTTTAAGGAAATTGTGTGTGACACAGGCCTCGAGTTAAAAGTTTCTAGTTATCTCGGGTTAAAAGTTTACTGTTTATTTTCTATTTTGTTACTTGTTACTTGTTTTGCACATTTTACATAAAGAAAAAAAACTTTATTTGTAAATACAGAGTTTAAAGTATTCTGCATAAATGGTATCAAGTTATAAATTCAATATTTATATGTAAATCCAGTATCCATTCTGAAAATACGGTATCTAAGTACTTGAAACAAGTATCGTACAATATGTACATAGATTATTTTGAAGTTAATGTAAGGGGTGGTCTACTTGAGCAGTGTGATGGACCAGTGACTTCGATTCAATTATAATTCAAGAGCCCCTGTTTGGGAGGCATTCTCGCCCCCATTATAATAAAATTTCCAACTGTTGGCTCTGCAATAGATCCCTTGGTCACTGTCATTATTGACACATATCGGCGACTATTTGAATTATGTAGGCGTGTAAAATGATAGAATTGTCCCTTCATGTTTTAATACTCACACAAAAATGAAGGATAGAAATGGTAATTGACAAAAACAAATTGCATTGGAATAGTCAAATGTTGTGTGTGTCTTATTTTTTATAGAAAGTGGGCCCATTTCAACGGTAAAAAAAAAATTAATTCTTTGGGTAAAAAATGACTATCAAACAGGATGTTAGTTCTATTTTTATTTAGAGCCTATGGATTTTCATAGAGAAATTATTAGACTTCATGACAGATTTTGTACTTTAGACTGAATGAGCACGTAGTTATATTTTGTAATTTATCGCTATTTTTCTACTTTTTTTCATTTCCTATTTTCTTTATCAACAAATCTTGAAAAACAATTTTTTTTTTTTTCATTTACATCTTTATATAGGTGTCAACTTGATTGTGCTGAATTGTCCTTGGCTTGGCATAGTCATAATATGGTAAAACTTAAAATGCGACAAACATTTTCTATTGTTTCGCGTTGCTATTGACTAATATTTAATTCTCACAATGCTAATTTATTAATCGTGTTTTAAACATTAACGTCTTTTGTTGACACTGACCTCCGAGATCGCTCAGCTCGAACTATTTGTGCTCCAATGAAGAGAGGACAACGCGAGCTCGGGTAAGTGAGCTCAGTTCGATTCTTGGGTAACTTACCCAGCAAATTATTGTAGTCTTTCAAGACACAACAGTAGCTAATGATTGCAGATCACTGACGAGATCTTCAAATTACCAATCAAAGTACACATGGAAAGGTCTCATATCAGCGCCCACTTAGCCCTCCAATCGGTAGTCTTAACTTACATTCCTAAACAATGTATTTAATGATGGGACCCACTTGTACCATCACCTCATAATCAACATGCTAGAATTAAACTCGGACGTTAATCCTATTGCGCCAGCACATGTACTTGTTCAGTTCAGTGTTTTGGGTTGACGAGACAGTAGTACTACGTGCCAGCATACTCTTATAAAAGGGCCCAGAATGCAAAGAAACAAAACACATTAGAGGAAATACTAAGAAAGCCCATTGTGTTCTATAACTGTATTCAACATTTCCTATAAGAAAAAGAACGATATTATTGTCTTATGATCATAAAATCCATTGAGTTATTTCCCATAAATCAACATTCATACTTTTCAACGTCAACATCTTTCATAATCCCTTCTAATAAAATTGAATTTGCCCACTTCTTTAATGTAGTTATTGATTTAATTTATTTAATGGAGAAGTATACGTTCAAAACGTATTCTATTTAGAATCTATAAACTTTGACAAAGAAATTATTAGACTTCGTGACAAGTGTTGTACATTAGATTGAATCGAACTCCATTGCATGTTTCACAAGTTTTATCACCTCTCTTACTTAATTTTACTCAACCAACTTTTAAAAAAATGTTGTTTTGTGATCCATACAATTTGTTGAGCAAGTACTTGTGATCTTCATCCTACATGAGCACATACTTTTGTCATTTTTTTGGATAATTACAGTAAAAGCTTCAAACATTTGAAACACTTGCAGATTTTTTCTAAACCTTTGATTTGTTGCAACTGTCATCCCTAACATTTTCAAATGTTGCAGGTGAAAACCTTTTGGACAATTTTCATTCATAATTCTGTCGGTTGACCGAAAATTTAACGATGACCACATTTTTAATATTTTAAAAATGGACAAACAAGTAATTTTTCATTTATCACCTTAAATAAATAAATAAATAATAATAATTAACAATCGTCTTCTTCCTCTTAACCTTCACCCCCTCCCACCTCAAGCCCAAAATCCACCCTAACCACCTCTGATAGCTCTTCAACCATTACAGTCCAAAAAATCGAGAAGTGGGTTTTCAAAATTTCTACCAAAAGCTTCCACTTATAAAAGATCTTTTTCGATTTGATTTTTAGTTAATTGTTCTTTATGGTTGCTGGGACGAATTTGGAATATGAGAATTGGTTAATTGTTGTTTAATTGCTCATTTTTTTGTGGTTGGAACAGATTTACGATATGAGTTTTCAAAAAATTTGTGAATATGTTTTTGAGGATTTTCTTCCTTTAAAACTTTTCAATTGCTATGCATTGCTACTGATAGAATTGCAGATCTCGCTCCTTCGATTGGTCTTGGAATTGTAGGTTTGTCGGTTGATCTTTGACTTTGTTTTTGAATTTGTTGTGGACTCTTGCTTCCCATAAATCTTTTTGAGTAAATGGATTCTGCATTCTTTTTTCATGTTGTTATAACTAGAAATTCTTGATTAATATCTATTTTTTGGGTTTCTGGGCACTTGGTAAGTTTCTTTGGACAAGAAGAAAAGGAGGAGAAACTAGCCATTTCTGCAAGCAAAATAGGAAGGGGAAAGGTCTACTTTTGCACGGGTAATGCCGACACTTGGTCTCGACGACATTGGAAAGTTAAAATCAAATTCTTGATTAATCTTTCTTTATGTTCTTCTAATGAGGCATTTGGGTTTGAGGTGAAGGTGGTGTAGTGGTGGCAATTGGGTCGAGCGGCTCGTCGGCTCTGGTGCTCGGCCCGTACTATTCATACCCACGATTACGAGCCCGAGCACGAGCCAAGCAGGCAGCTCGTTAGACGAGTCGAGCTTGCTCAATCGTCAACCAAACGAGCCGCTCGAACGAGCCCACGAGCCTACACGGGTTTTCACGAGCTGCTCGGCTCGTGGCTCGTGTAATTATATAAAAATAAAAAATAAAAAATAAACTTTAGTGACCAGAACGATCACTAACAAAGTTCAGTGACCGTTTGGACACAATTTTTTTTTTCAATTTCACATATATTTTTTTCTTCTATAAATATCCATTATAATTAACCATTTTTTTCTCACCAATATCAATCTCTCATTATTTACTATACAATACTCCCTACAATTTACATTCTCCGTAATTCCATTTATCAATTATCAACAATATATTTCTCATTCATTTTCATTCATTCTATAATCATTTTCTACTCTTTTTTTTACATTATTTCTTACTGTTTTACAATTACGTTCGACAACTACTATATAATCTTCATTCACTTCTCAATTCTACATTTCTAAATTCAATTTCTATTATTCATAACAAATGGATTTACAATCATTTGTTGAAAACTTGTTCGGTATGGAGAACGAAATACAAACACCTGCCCAAAATCAATTTGGGAATGAATTCTTCGGTCTTGATGAATTACCAATCCCAAAAAATATTGAAGATTTCGACGTTCGTGATAGTCATCCAATTGATTTGGATGACATTGATGTTTTAGCTAGTGTTCCAATTGATTTGGAATAAGATGAAGAACCGACATTAAATATTCTCGATGCAACCGGGAAGAGAAAGGGGAAGAAGCATGCAAAATGTTGGGATCATTTCAAATTGGTTCTCACTGGTCGTGTGGTCGATGGACTTCGAGAAACCAAAACAGTATGTAAATACTGCCAACAACGACTGGCATGGCAAAAAGGCATTGGAACCACCCACCTCAACCGTCACTACAAATCATGTTCAGCCAAACATGGGCTTCTTCCAGCTGGTCAAATGCAACTACAATTTGGCACTCCACAAGCCGGTACTACTACTACTACGCTACTTTCTACATGAATGTTTTCGGAGGAGGAAGCTCGAACGGGAATGGTGAAGTTTCTTGCCGCGGCGGAGTTGCCACTAGCAATAGCGGACAACCAACATTTCGTTAACTACGTCAAAATATATCTTCAACCGAGGTACCAAGGGGTAAGTCGAAATACTCTTCGTTCTGATACAATTACATATTTTCTTAATGCAAAGCAACTATTGATTTCGAATTTGGAAAAATATGGGGGTGTAATATCTTTAACTTCAGATATGTGGGAAGAGATTAATAAGAGAGGTTATATGAATGCAAATGCACGCTACATAGACCTACTTTGGGTCATGCATAAAAAAATTATTGTTTTTAAAATTGTTGAGTATCCGCACAACGCTCAAACTATATTTAATGATATTATGTTAGTAATTCGAGAATATAAATGTGAGAGTAAAATTCGTTCTTTTACGTTCGACAACGTTACAGTAAATAAAGTTGTTATCGATAAATTGTATAGAGTTCTTAATCCTGATTTCAATGGCTATTTATTTCATATTCGATGTGTATGCCATATTTTTAATTTAATCGTACAAGATGGTTTAAAACATGTTAAGGATGAAATTAACCAAATTAGGAATGCACTTATTTATATCACGTGTACACCTAATAGAAAACAAGGATTTGAGGATTTTTGTGCAGAATCTGGAATGACGAATATAAAAACATTTATTACTGACGTAGGCCATAGATGGAACTCCACGTACTTATTACTAAAATCATGTGAAGGTTATGAAGCGTATATTACTAAATTTTATAACAATAGGCACGTTAGAGACGAAGGCGATACTATTTTGAGTGAATCCGATTGGAATATAGTTATTTAAATAAAATAAAAAAATTGACAACTTTTTATGAATCTACAAATATATTATCTGGTGTTTATTATCCCACTAGTTGTTTGGTTCTTGAACGTCTTTATATAACTGCTAGAGCTTTTGCTAGATTTCAAAATGATCCCAATGTTCATGCTGTTATATATTATATGGAATTGAAATTTAGAAAATATTGGGAAGAATTATGTATGTTATTTCCTTTAGCATGTGTCACGGACCCCCGATATAATTTATCGGGTACTAAATTTATAATTGATCAAATGTTAAATGCTTTAACTTTTACTACACCTATTTACTTATAGAAATTTGGAACGACGTTCCGTAAAATGTATGAATTATATGCTTCACGAATGAGTACACATATTAATCGTGTACATGCACACACTCCTCCTACCAATTTAACATATGACGACGTTGAAATTTTGAATTTATTTGAAAATATGCACTCATATAAATTTGATGCAACTGCATATGCATGTGGTTCCTCTAATAGTAGTAGTAGTAGTTTGGCTTCCACTGCATGTACTCAAACTTCTAGCCGTAGTCAAAATCCAAATGTGTTGCCATATAAATTAATTGATTACTTTGGTCAACATTTGCCTACTAACAAATTAATTAGTAAAAGTTCAGAAAATGTCCTTGAATTTTGGCGAAATAACGAACGTCGAGGCCAGTAGTTTCTGCAATGGCAAAAGATCTACTAACACCTCTGGTTAGCACTGTAGTTTCAGAATCTGCTTTTAGTGCAAGGAAAAGAGTTCTTTCTGAGGTCAGGAGTAGGGGTGTAAGCGCTCCGATTTTTACGATTGTTGACAAATTTTCAAACAAACCGTTTAAACCGGTTTGAGAAAATCTCAAACCTAAACCAAACCATTTTGAACGGTTTGAAAAAAAAACTCAAACCTAAACCTAACGGTTTGGTCCAATTTTAAACCGTTGGTTTCACCATATTTTTGTCTGTCTACTTTTATGACATTAATTCATTGAATTCAATATATATTTATATCTTACTGGAAATAAATCTAAAACAAACTATATATATCTACTACAAATTTAAATACCAACTAAATCAAAGTGAAATCACAATAAACTAAAATATAGTTTTTGTTTGTCATTTTAGGCTAAGACGTTACGATAACGTTACAATACAAGTCTACTAAACTAAATATAAAGCCCAAAAAATATAATGATATTCAACAAGATATCGTAATCATCATATCTAAAAAAACAAAACTACTGATTAAATAGAGAGAATAACCAATCATAATAATAAATTAATTGTTTATAATATCTAAACATAACAATTACATAAGCTTACCGTTGTATATTGTTATGAATTCAGTTTCTTGCATATACTCAAATACCAATTGTTGTCACACGTGATTCATAGTATCCACTGTCAAACAAATGCATTCGTTATATCATCATAGAATTAAATACTAGATATATAAGAAAATATTTAAAAATATGGTAATAGAAAATATAAACCACCTGCCACAACTTTCATTGAATCATTAAATGCTTTCACTTCATCTAAATATTGGTGCAGTACTATAGGTTCATTCTTAATTTGAAACAAATTCTTTCCGCATATACAAGTATCAACCATCATTGCACCTAATAAACTCCTAAAATAATCAAGTATCTGACCTCCATTTGAGAATGCAGACTCAGAAGCAACTGTAAAAATCTGAATTCTAAAGAGAAAAATGATTTTTGATAGATTATGTTAGTCTTGAGATTATAAGATATAAATTAGGATTATTTGGTAATAATAATATATATATAATAGAAAATTATAAATTGATAAAAATACACACAAATGACAAAACTATTGAATTTTGCATATTTAGATGAATTTTCAAAAAAATCATTTTTTTATTTTTTTTTATATATTTTTTCGCCGGTCCGGTTTGGTTTTAAACCGCAATTAAAATTCTCAAACCTAAACCAAACCGTTTTTTACCGGTTTGGTTTGGTTCAAAATCATTTCGTTGACGGGTCCCGTGGCACCAAATCAACGGTTTCTAAAATGCGATTTCGGTTCGATTTTCCGATTTTTTTTTGCTTACACCCTAGTTAGGAGTCGACTAAAAGAAGATATTTTGAAAGCGTTAATATGTGCAAATAATTGGGAAGACGCTAATTATCGAATTCAAGATAAATATGCCGAAATTGCATGTAACCAAGTAAATGATATTTAATTTCACCACACTCAGCGCATTATTTTATTTTCATACCTTTATAAATTTTTTTCAAAAAAATTGTACAGGT
This sequence comes from Fraxinus excelsior, assembly GCA_019097785.1. NCBI lineage: Eukaryota > Viridiplantae > Streptophyta > Magnoliopsida > Lamiales > Oleaceae > Fraxinus > Fraxinus excelsior. The sequence continues at coordinate 19,381,323 of CM032638.1, forward strand.
AACAAGTTGTTCGTATACAATTTTTAACTCCGCTTACTAGAAATTGAAGTAGCCGGTCCCAAGCCCGGATAAAGGAGGAGGATTTATCTTTTTTTTTTAATTGGAAAAAATAAAAATGTTAGTAGGAAAAAGAATATTTAAAAAATTATTTACAAAACGTGTTTATATATATTTTTCTTTAGGTTCTCATTTATTAACAAATAAAATTTTGTTCATATTATTTTAAAAATAAAAATGTTTTGAAAAATGTATATTTTAAAAAAAAATTAGATAATGTTTGTGTGTGTGTATATATATATATATATATATATATATATATATATATATATATATATATATATAAGAGGGGGGGTCCTGGAAATAGGGTTAGTATTTCAAGGATTTGAGGAGGTTATAAAACAACTGTTGAAAATCCTACTCTTATATTTTTATTATTATCATAATATAAAAATTCTTGTTCTTTGATTTGTTTGGTTAGAAACAAATGATCTTCTAGTTTTAATAATTCTGTAGGAGATAATTCCATGCATAACTCTTTAGGATAAATTATTCTATTTTTTATTTTTGTTTCTACTGTATTAAGAAAAGGGTCTTGCTCTTGTTCCTGCTTTTCTTCATTAGTATTGGATTCTGTCAAGAATTAGTTTTGAAACTAATTGTGGAAAAAGTACAGAATATAGTTTACCTAAAGATTCAGTATGGGTAAGAAATTTATCCTTAAATACAGATTTAATTCTAGGATTAAGTTTATTATTAAAAGATAATGGAAGCATAATTATTAGTAAAGATTTTATGCAATTACAAAAATTTACAATTTGTGCACCAAATTATATAAAGAATATTTCATCAGAGTTTGCTGAGAAGCGTGGTAGAATTAAAGAAAGTAAAGAATGTGAATGTAGTAGAGAAAAAGAATGTCAATTAATAGAAGAAGACTTAGAAGAAGACATAGGTGAAGAATATTTTGAAGTTTTAGAATTTGAATTTATAGAAATTGAAAAAATATATGATTTATTGGTTACAGAACAAGATATAGAAAATATGATAAGCAAATTAGAAAAATTAGAAATTTTAGGAGAAAATGTTTTAAGATATTGGGATAAGGATAAAGTTTTGTGTGAATTAAAAATTAAAAACCCAAAATATATAATTAAGACCAAAAATATTGAAGCAACAAACCAAGATGCTGAAGATTTTAAGATGCATATTTCAGAATTATTAAAATTAGGAGTAATTAGAAAATCCATTAGTCCACATAGATCAGCAGCATTTATAGTTAGAAAACATTCAGAAATCATTAGAGGTAAAAGTAGAATGATCATAAATTATAAAAGACTCAATGATAATACTATAGATGATTCATATACAAGAATTTTTTAATAAATAAAGATTGTAATATTTTTAGTAAATTTGATTTAAAATCAGGATTTTGGCAAGTAAAAATGCATCCTGATTCTATAGAATGGACAGCATTTACTTCTCCAGAAGGACATTTTGAATGGTTAGTAATGCCTTTTGGAATAAAGAATGCCCCTAGTATATTTCAAAGAAAAATGGAAAGCATTTTTAATAGACATAGTAAATTTATTATAGTTTATATTGATGATATATTAGTCTTTAGTAAAAATAAAAGAGAACATAGAGGACATTTACAAATCCTTTTCTCAGAGTTTATAAAACATGGTTTAATAATAAATAAGAAAAAAATGCATTTGTTCAAAGAATATATAGAATTTCTAGGAGTAAATATAGGAAAAGGGAAAATAGAATTACAACCACATATAGCTCAGAAGGCTTTAGAATTTCCAGATAAATTAGAAGATCTAAAACAATTACAAAATTTTTAGGATTGGTAAATTATGCTAGACCTTTTATTAAGGATTTGGGAAAGTTAGCAGGACCATTATATGGAAAGACTTCCCCTAAAGGACAGAGATATTTTAATATTGAAGATATAAAATTAGTACAGAATATAAAAGAAAAATTAAAAAATTTACCAAAATTAGATATGCCTTTGGATACAGATTATTTAATTATAGAGACAGATGGAAGTATAACAGGATGGGGAGCAATTTTAATTGCAAAACCCAATAAGTATGCGAGTAAAGATACGGAGAAAATTGTTAGATATAATAGTGGAAATTACAAAGAAAAATGTAACATTAGTAGCATAGATTTAGAATTACTAGCAGTCAATTATGCATTAGACTCTTTTGAATTATTTATTATTTCCAAAAAAGAAATTACTTTAAGAACAGATTGTGAAGCAATCGTAAGTTTTGTTAATAAAATGAAAATAGAAAATAAAAGAAGTAATAGAAGGAGATGGTTAAATTTTATTGATAGAATTACTAATACTGGAGTACTAGTAAATTTTTAGCATATTAAAGGTAGTGATAATCAGGTAGCAGATATTTTAAGTAGAATAATTAAAAATAAAAATTATGACTGATTTTCTGCAGATGCAAAGGCCGAGAGGTCCCAGACCAGGATTGCCAATTACTGGCAGTTCAAGTTCTCAGACTAATTTACTACAGACTCAAGATAAGATAATGTTTGGTAACATAGAATTAATTTGTTTTCCAAATAGTAATATTAGTTTCAAGACTTTACCTCATATTTCTACTACTAAAGCAGAAAAATGTATTTTAGATAAGCTATGGATTTTTCTTATAATAAGAATCCAAAAGACCAAAAATATTTTTTAGCATGTTTAAATGCTCTCTCAGAACATTTTAGCCAAGACCATAAAAAATTTAAATGTTATGTTGTTTTACAAGGTAGATTACCAGGAGTATATCATACCTGGTTAGAAGTCTCAGATTGTATTAAAAATTTTCCAAATCCCCTTTATAAGGGTTTTTATTCAATCTCAGAAGCACTAGAAGAATGTAGAAAATACATAGGAATAAATTATTTTATTTCACCATCTTTAAAGAATGTTTCAGATCAGCCACTAGATTATATTTCAAAATTTTGTGAGCACTGCGAATGTATGACAAAGAATTTTAAAATTTTAAATTAATCTAATCAGATTTTACAACAAGAAAAATTATCTCTACAAAAGAAAATTTCAGATTTAGAAAAAGAAATTATTGATTTAAAAATTTCAAATGTGCATAGACAAGCAGGTACTATAGAGCCCAATAAATCTATAGTTAGTCCAGTTCAAACGGAAGCTGGTAAAGACTTATCAAATCCGTTTATGGTTCTGGACTTACCAAAAGCTCAACAGACTCAAGAGGCTGTTGATCTTCTTACTCAGAATCAGACTCAACAGAATGGAAAACCTGTTACAGTAAATAATATTTTTGAAGATCAGACTCAACAGACTGATAATTCTGTTACCAGATTAATAAGTCCAATAGACCTTAAACAAAAAAGTCCAATTAATTTTGAAGACTCATCTCAATTCTCTCAAGATCCAGATCAATTATCCCAAACAAACATAAAAAAGATTCAAGAGATGTTTGAAAAGATTGAAGAACTTCAGCAACAAGTTAAACAAAGTTCTTCAAGGAAGAAGAAAATTCAAATTAAAAAGAATAAGGGAAAGAAGAAAGTCGAGATCAAAGATGATAATTCAGAATACAATAATCCGATGAAAGAACTGATGGAGGAGAATCATTAGACAGTATTGGCAGACATAATTATGAGACCAGATAAAGATTCTTTCAAGATCAAGACACTTGTTAAAAGATCCTTCTTGCCGACAAGAGATATTTAGAAAAGACCAAATAACTTTTGTAAAAAGAAGAATCTTTACTGTTTACTTTTTGAAAAATTGTAAAAGAATCTTACTGTATTATAAAGTAAGATTTGATAGGATAGCTTTTTACTATTCTCTTTTTGACGTTTTGAAAAAAGCAAAGATTCCTTGCTTTTGAAAAACGCGTTTTTATCTCCTATATAAGGAGACATTCATTCATTTGTAGACACACAACAAATTAGAATACAATACAAAGTTTCTCTCTTAGAAAATGTTCTAATTTCCTTTTTCTTCCCGAAAGGGAAATTCTTAATTGTCTTATTCTTAGATAGAATGATATCCTACAAAAATATATCTCTTTCTTAGACTACCGATGGATCATTCCGGTAGGTATGTTTTTATAGTTCTAAAGATATGGTGCTAATAGATAATATTAGTTCCAGATCTTATAAGAACAAATCTTTGTTCATAAATTTTATGATTTTGTATATGATCTTGTAAAGTTTTATGCTTCATGCTGAGTATATGATAAGAGCATGTCTTAACTCCAAGTTTAAAGTTTAAAACTGTTTTTAAAAATAGATCCTGAGTGACTCCCCAAAGCGTAAAGGCCCAGTGGAGAGGCTGTGAGACGCAAAGAGGGAAGAAAGGGATTGATGTTTTAAGAATTCTTTTTAAGGGAGTGCCATTGGTGTCCTTAAAAGAATGGAGTTAGGCCCAAGTTCATATATCTCAGATGGTATATTTTAATCATTTCAAAAAAAAAAAAAAGGATATTATGATATCAAAATAAGAAGAAAACCTCAATTAAGAAAAGTACTGAGTAGGATTTTCAACTATTGGATTTTCTCAAATAATATCTTTTCTTAAAAGGCTTATATGATTTTCTATCATATTTTCTTTTACTTTTCTCTTTAAATTTATTTCCATAAGTCTGTGGTGTATAAATATCTTTACAAAATTTATAATCTATCTTTTTTATTTGATTTTGAATTTGTAATTCAATACATTTATTTTCTAGGCATCCCATTATAAATTGTATTCTATTTCCTATACTCCATAATTCATTTGGTCTATTTTTAATATTTTCATTTTCATTCCATCTCTTTGTTATTTCTAATCCTAAAGGTCCTGGTAATTTATGAAATAGTTTTTTCCCTAATTCTTGATTAAAAGTATTTCCTGAAATAGCTGTTAAATAATGATATTCATTTACAAATTGTTTAACTTCTTTACCTTGTGTCCATCTATTTAGGCTAAGTTGTTCTAATTCTCTAATTGCTTTTTGTTGAATTAATAATTGTCCTGTATTAGGATCTGCTCCTGTTAATAATCCATGTATTTTACTAACAAAATTATAAGGATTATTTCCTAATAAAATTAATGCCTCAAATTCTGATTGTTTATCTTTTTTAAACGCTTCCCATGTAGCTTTAGCATCTTCTCCTAAAAATGTTTCTAAATATCTATACATTTCTAAAGGTTCCATATTATCTGCTAATCTAATATAATGTCCTATTATAGTATTTTTCCATACTTCTATTATATTATCCCACGTCTGAGGATCATGTGCTGAAATATTTAATATTTGTGGTTTATGTAACGTTTGAAATTCTATTTTAGGTTCTAAAGGTCTAGTCTTTCCTCTAGCTATATATTTTATATCTTTATCATCATAATTTGTATAAGCAATTTTGGGTGGATATCCTCCTAAATATTGGTATTTTTCTGGTTCTGGTCTAGATGGATTTGCTTCATCTGCTAATTCTTTATAGTTACTAATTTCTGAAATTTCTGATTTACTATCAATTTCTTCTATTCCTACTCTTATATTTTTATTATTATCATAATATAAAAATTCTTGTTCTGGATCTATAAGTTCTTCTATATTCTGATTATACTGTGGTTGTCTTCTTAAAATTCTTTCTATGATATTTGTACTTATACTAGAAGTACTATGTCTACTATTATTAAAAGGTTCTAAAGATGTCCCTTGTTCTCTAATAGTTCTTGATCTTCCAGGAAAATTAGGAAAATTATTCAAATTATTCATTTTTATAAAATGTAGTAGATAATTTTCTAGTTATTTTTTCTTTTCCTGTATTTTTTAAACTTAATTTATCTAAACTATTTGTGATATTATTTAAATCTTGAATCGGTTTATTTTCTATATTACTTAATTTTTTATTTATATTTTCTATAACTTCTCTAAAGTTAAGATTTGGAAATTTTTCTTTTTCTTCAGTTCTATTTATCTTATTTATTATTTCTATATTCTATTCTTTAATAAAATCTAAATTTTCTTTAATTTTTACAATATCTTTTTCAATATTAATAACTCTTTTACTTAAATTTGTAATATCTGTACTTATTTTATTAAAATTTCTTGTTAATAAATCCAGTTTAGTCTGAATAATAATAAGAATCTAAACTAAAATTTGTATTATCTGAAAATATATCTTCAAAAAATGTATTTTCTATTATATCTATTTCAATAAATAAATCTAAATCTCTTAATAAAGTCTTTTCAAATATTTCTATAAAATATTCTTCCCTAAATTCTGATATTAAATATCTATTTAATATATTCTCTTTTAATTCTGAAGATAGATTTTTAGTTACTTGTAAATTAGCAAACAAATAATCTATAGGTTTACTTTTTTCTAAAGAAATGTATTCTATGCCGTAATCTAAGATCTCTTCTATTTCTTGATAAAAACTAATACTATAAATTATTTTTTCTAGATTAACAAGTAAAATTTTAAATATCATAAAACAAGTCTAATATTAAAATTTTAGTCTAAAAATTCTTAAATAATTATACCTTTGTAGCGTAATCTGTTGATATATATATATATATATATCTAAGTTTAGTGATTTAATAGTTATAAATTTATAACTTAAAAACAAAAACAAAACAAAAACAAAAAACAAAATAAAAAAATGACGAGTTGAGCCGCTCGGCTCGTCTTTGGGCGAGCTCGGGCACGAGCTGAGCTTGCCCAGGCTGCCACGAGCACGAGCTCGGCTCGTGGGGGCATGGGTCGAGCCGAGCATTGCCACCACTAAGGTGGAGGTAGAGGTGGTGGTAGTCAGTGTAGATTTTGGGTTTGAGGTGAGGGTTGAGAGAAAGAAGAAGATTGTGTGTGTATTTTTTATTTAATTATTTAATGTGACTAATGAAAAGTTACTCTTTTGCCATTTTTAAAATATTATAACGTGGTCAAAGTTAAACTTTTTGTAAACTGACAGATTTATGAATGAAAATTGTTCAAAAGCTTCACCCGCAACATAGGAAAGGTTGATAGATGACGATTGCAACAAATCAAAGATTTGAAATTTTTTTAACTAATGTTCCAAAAGTTCGAAAAGTTTGCTTCAATCATCCCCTTTTTTGGATACATATGGGCCATAAATAAGTACCAATTTCCTTTCCCAGCTCCAAAATGCCCAAAATAAGTAAAAATCTTTTCAAATAAAACAAAATTGATCAAAAGAAAATCAGAGAAAAAGAAAATTGAAAAGGACAGGCGTGAAAATTTTCTCAGAAGAAAGAGACAATTTCATCATTAGTCTCCAGTCTTTTGCATTCATTCCAAATTAATCTCTAACCTCTAATATATAACAAATTAGTCCTCAAGCTTTTAATATAATTTTTTTCACTATCAATCCCTAAGGGTCAGTTTGATTGCAAATGTGGAAAATAAGTGGAAAGAAAATGAATTTCAGGGAATTGAATTGCCTAAAAATTGTTTTACTAGGAATTGTAATTAATTTTGTTTGATTGGTATAATTTTTCACCTGAAAAATGTTGAAAGTTTGGTGTCCGTAATATTTTTTCTATGAAAATTGTCGATTAAAGTGATAATTTTTTTACCATCGGGTTTATCATTTGTTCCAATTGCAATTTTTTTTTAAATTTTTAAAAAATTACCATACAGAGGGGTTGTGACACTCATTTTAGTAGAAATTTTGTTTTTGAATAGTGATTGATGGAAGAATGTGTGGTTAAAAAGTAAGAAGAATTTTTAGGTTTAGGTGTAATATTATTTTATTGATAGAATGCGTGGTTGAAATGAAGAATGAGAAAAACAATGAAAATGAGAATGAGAAAAAAATGGGTGCCAAACGGGGCTCGAGTAACATTCGTTTGACTTTGTTTTGCACGAAAATTGTCAATAAAAGTGATAATTTTTTTTATCATTGTGTATTGAATTTTTTTCAATTACAAAAAAAAAAAAAAAAAAAAAAACTGAAAAAAACTGTACCACAAAAAGGCAAGAAAACCATTTCCCTGAAAAACAAGAAAACATACGCGTGAGGGGGTTGGGTAGGAAAATAATTTCCAATGAAAAGTTTGCTATCAAACACCACATTTGGTGGACATGAAAAATATGTTGAATCAAACATGGCCTAATATCCAAATCTACGTTAAATTGCCATGAAATTGCAATCAATAGTGTGAAATTAGGTTTTACTTTAACAACTTGGGTCGGTCGACCGTCTTTGGAAATTTGGACTATTTTTGTTTATGTAGGAACTGATTGTGTAACAATAACAAAATCTTGAGGACTAACTTGATCTTTTTAAAGATGGAAGACTCACTTGTTATTCAGGCAAATGTTGAGGACCATTCGTCTGCTTACCTCTTTCGTTAGCACCCCCCCCCACCCCTGCATTGCTCTCTTTTTTCAGTTCCATAGGCTGATAGGCATAGAGAGAGGGGGAAAAAAAAAAAGGAAAATAGAAAAATGCAGATATGATACTGAGCCCAAGATTGAGTCTTTTGAGCTTTAGTTTCATCCCTTATAGATAATGAGCAAAGGGCTCTGTGTCTTCTACTTAGTAGAAGAGGATGGTTTCTCTTTCCCAAGATCAAGAATCCCTTCTCCAATGTCCGATTTTTGATGCCCTTTATTGTGCAGAAGAGCGTTTTGAGGAAGATTTGAATCTTGGGTTTGGCTTCCAAGAACTTAAAACTAATGATTTCGACGAGATTTATAAAAAGCCCTTGCCCTTCTTCTTTGAACATGACCTTTTCTGGGAAGATGATGAACTTGTGAACCTTTTGTATAAGGAAAAACAGAGCCGCTTGATTTATGAGGAAATAAATTCAGATGGATCTTTAGTAATTGTTAGAAAGGAGGCTATTAAATGGATTCTAAAGGTTGCTGGGCACTATGGATTTACTGCTTTGACTGCTGTTTTAGCTGTTAATTATTATGATAGATTTGTTACGAGCTTTTGCTTTCAGAAGGATAAGCCATGGATGAGTCAATTAGCTGCTGTGGCCTGTCTTTCAATAGCCGCAAAGGTGGAGGAAACTCAAGTGCCTCTTCTATTAGATCTTCAAGTAAGTTTCTTTATGTATAAATTTCTGTATAGTGCAATTTAAGTGTTTGTATAAATGCCAGATTGAAATTATATGACAGATTTTTGGGGATTTCTTTTTGTTTCATGATTGGGTTTGGGGGTGTTTTAGGTGGAAGAATCAAAGTATGTCTTTGAGGCGAAGACTATTCAGAGAATGGAACTTTTGGTGCTATCCACTCTTCACTGGAAGATGAATCCTGTTACGCCAATCTCATTCTTCGACCACATTGTGAGGAGATTTGGATTCATGAATAACCCCCACTCTCAGTTCTTGAGTAGGTGTGAGAGCCTCCTCCTCTCTATTATCACTGGTATGGAGATCATTAGTTTTGGTTTCAGATTTTTTTGTGCAAGTAACTTTTTATGATTTGCAGTGGTTCGTTTCGTAATCTTGTTAATTTTGTACACTGAATGCAGATTATAGGTTTCTGGGTTGCCTTCCATCTGTTGTTGCAGCTGCAACGATGATATTTATCATTAGAGATATTGACCATCCTGATGCAAAGAAATGCAAAAATCAGCTCATGAGTGTGCTCAAAATCAGCAAGGTCCGCCTTTCCATTTCTAATCCATCCTGTTAACTTATCTTAGGTTTATATATTTGATCTAAACATTTCATATACGTTAGTTTAAAGTTCCACTTTTCATTTATTAATCACAACAGGAAAGGATTGATGATTGCTATGAACTTATCCTGGACATAATTGATGATCATGGCCAAAAGCAATGTCACAAGCGGAAACACAAGTCTATTCCAGGCAGTCCAAATGGTGTGATCAATGCATACTTTATTTGCGATAGCTCCAACGTTTCGTGGGTAGTCACACCATCTGTTTCACTGTCGCCTGAACCTCTATTTAAGAGAAGCAAAGTATGGGAGCAACCTTTGGGACTGACTCCAATAAGCAATGCTTCTGTGGGTGCAGGCGGTATCCCTCGGCAAATTCTCATTCCCTAGTTTACCTAATATTGGCAATGGTACTTTGTCATCCCTTTTCGCGATGCATTATCATTACAATTCTGTGAAATTATTATATATTCCATTCCGTCTCTCTGTATTTTTGGCGAAACTCATGTTGGATCAGACAAATGTTGAACAATTGGCTCCTTTATCTCTTTGATTTGGGACGGAGAGTGATGTTGGAAAGAGAGATTATTGGACATTTTCCCTTGGGTGCATCCATATGATCATTATTATCAATTAATTAAATTCGCTACATCCTTTTTTTATCAGTTACATACAGTACCTCTCTGCATGTCATACATAAATAATACCTATGCGTAGGTTTGATGTAAAATTATAGACAATGATAGGTCTCCTAAGTCTTTGTTTGTTTTCTCGAAGTAGGAATCAATTAATTTAAGGAAGTTTTCGACTTAGGACAGGTTGACAATGCACATGTTCTTGTTAACTGGTTCATTAGATTCAAACTTGGTTTGCTAAGTTTTCCTGCCTGATTCGACCTTGTACAATAGAGACTTTCACGTTGTGGTTAACGAAGTTGATATGAAAAAGTTATCGTGATATACGCAAACTAACTTCATCTTAATGCTTAATTTAAAATTGGTCACTACCAGAGAAAATGCTATGTTTATTATGAAAATAATTGGAAAATTCAGTCTAGCATCAACACAAATGGTCGGTTGGAATTTTGATGATTTTCTTGGTGCATTCTTAATGTTCGCGACTTGAAATCTATTAGCATCAACGTTTAGTTTGTTGCCGACATACTAACTATATTGTTTCTCTGCATTCCAAAGGTGTTTTTGTAAATGAGAAAGCTATAATGCTCTGTTAAAGCTGGCATCTGTTGTCTGGAACATGGATGTTTTACTAACGTGAACAGTGTTTGAAAGTGATTGTAAAAATACATCATGTTCTTCTACAGTTCATTATTTATAATTATTATACTAGTTAGTTACATTTTATGTATCAAGATGAGAGATTTTAGGATAAATTATTTCACAGAAGGTCAGAAGCATTTTTTTTTTTTTTTGGGTGAAGTAATTATTGGGTATAGACTTTGAAAGATCAAACGACATTTACGGGCATTTTTGGTACCACCCTAGTATGGACAAGATTCGACACGACTGAGGAAGAGAAATGTGATGGAATTTGTGTCATATGTCAGTGTCTAAATTTGTTTGAGATGAGAGGATATTGAATTAGTTATTGTTGTTGGAGATTAGTTTCTGGTTTTGATGACTTCTGATAATTATTTTCCAGTTCAAAACTTGCAATTTTTTTTTTAATTAAAAACCACCTCTGATTTAGTGAGAAACCGAATACAAAGTGAACACAATTTCAAAGCTCGTTGATTCTTATAGAATGTCGAGATTCATCGATAGCATCCGAATGCCTCGGGAGCACCATAATCAACTCGCAGGCCAGGTAGCCCCCTGGACGAGTTTGGGGAAATTTGTTAAGAGGATCTAAAGATTCAAGTCTAGTTGGTTATCTGAGCAATGTTGTTAAGCCACTGGTGCCCCCAGAAGAAGGGTCGAAGCTTTTCGGCCTTTGGCTCTCGATGCATGACTCGTCTTAAGTTACAGTTTGGGAAAGGTAAACTTTTTGAGCAAGGCCTAGTGTACAGATAAAAAAATTACAGACAACTTACAAAATACATACAATAGATGAGGTTCATCTCATGTGAGTGTCTAAGTTTTTTGTAAAAAAAATTTCAATACAAACAGAATTTTCCAAATTTTTAGATCCCTGATTCAACGTGGTAAAAGTTTGCGGTCAAAACCTACCATTACCTGCTCACACACACCAAAAAGGACAAAAAGGTTGCTTGTCATGAATATGAATAGGATAGTAATTAATTTAGTGGGTAAATTTCTCCATGGGGAGTATGATATTTATGTTCCCAATCTTTCTTCTCCCCTTCTGATGTCCCCAACCTTTTAATATTGTGCGTAAGTTGTTCCAACTCGACGAAAAACGTCTACGTAAACGGCAATAGATAGGCACGTGATATATATAGCTAATGAGTATAATTGTCCACAAGTAATTGTTCCACTTCGAATACTTGTTTGTAAGGTAACAAACCATGATAAAGTCATACACAGAGTGGAAGAAAATTATTTTTGAACAAGTAACCATAAGAGTGCTTTGTTTGACCCTAGTGGTCAATCTTGTATCAAATTAGGTCTCAAATTGAGGCTGTTGCTTCAGATGTGGGTTTTGAGTTCATACTAGCAACCGAAAAATAGACAAAATTAATCTTCCTAATCGTGATAATTCTACCAAGGATTCGAGTCTAAAGTGAAGGCAACAAGGGTGTTGACTCCAATCCATGAAAGGGACTGGAAAATATTTCATTCTTTCTTACCGACAGCTCTAAAAAAACAAATTTTTAGCCAACGACTGAAAAATAACCTTTGGTTGGTCAGTTTTTTGCCTGTGAAAAATGAAAAAAAAAAAAAAAAAAATCTTCTGCTCAAAGCAACTCTCTATTTATTATACACTCCAACACATCCCTTGGAAAAGAAAAAATGGAACACTGAAGAAAGGAAAGAGCGAGATGGTGGTTTTTGTTGTTCTTGTGAAGAGAAGATCATTCGCTTGGTTGGCAGATCTCTTAAATCTTCTGTTCAAAGCAATTCTCTCTATTAGAATGAGTTTCCAGGCATTCTAAAAAAAGGTTATTATACACCCCAACCCCATCCCTTGGAAAAAAAAAGGTAGCACCGAAGAAAGGAAAGAGCGAGATGGTCGTTTTTGTTGTTCCTGCAAAGAAAAGATCGTTTGCTTGGTCAGCAGATCCCCTAAACAACCTACATCTAAAGATGACCGTTGCCATTTAATTTTTCATTTTAAATTCTATAGGGTTGTTTGATTTTCATTATTTTTAAAATATATTCTTCTGTCTCTTCTTTTCAACCACACATTTTTCAATAAAATAATATTAAACGTCAATTCAAAACTTTTGGTATTTATATTTTATTTTTTAACAACACATTCTTCATCGATCAACCATTCCAAAATGAATTCTTAATCGAAAATGGGCTCAAATTGGTGCTAAAAGTATGCCTTCTCCATATTCTCTCTCTCTCTCCCCCTAGTTTTTTGTGAAGCCTCTTTCTCCAAATGAAACAATTGGGAATCAATTAGAAGCAAGACAATGACTTGGCTTTTAAATATAAATGGAGTTTAAATTTTTAGAAAAGATAATAAATTAGACATAAGTTATCAGTCAACCACTAGCGTATATTGATGACATGATGTGCATATTTGTGAGATCAAATCTCTCAAATTTTAGGTACAAGTAGTTGAGAAATTTAAGGTACTGAATGATATGCTGCAAGGAACATGTAAGTTGTCACATGTCCCACTTTTACCCCATTTTATGGAAAAATCATTTTTTTTTTAGAACTTATCTTCAATCTTACATTCTTTAAAAAATTAATATTACACATAAATCGAAAACTTTTTATTTATTTTTAATCACACATTCTTCAAAAATACATTTTGTCTTTGACTTGAATGTCAATCCATGTGTGATTGAGATTCAGTTATTATAATTGGTTAAAATTAAAACTTTTTTTTTATTTTAGGCTCTGTTTGTGAGCCATTAATTTCTTGTAATACATTATAGAATAGTAGATTTATGGATAATGTGTAGTTAAAAAGTAAGGAAATTTCAATGGTTTGTGTGTAGAATATTTTTTTTGTGTAAATGTGCAATAAAGAATGATACTGTAGCAAATAATTTAAAATTTTAAAGAACGATAAACAGGGACTTAAATCAATTTTAGACAGTGGACTACAATACAGGCGTAAGCTTGACACTACTGAGACTTGTTAACACTATTCGAGATTTGAACATATATCTGATTAGGATATGCAAAAATAAAGTCTTTATAGTAAGTGTAAATTAGAAATATATATATATATATATATATATATAGAGCGTTTGTTTTGGATTAAAATGTGATTTTAATTTAAGTTTAAGTTAAACAATTAATATTAACCACATTTTTCATGGATCCCACAACTTTTCAACCACACATTTCAAAATTTTCTATCACAATCAACTAAAATCTTGTTTGGGAGGGATTTTTTGGAGGAAGAATTGATTTTGAATAGTGATATGATGGGAAATGTGTGGTTGAAAAAGAAGATAAAATTATTGATGTGATGGAAAATATTATTTTATTGAAGAATGTGTGATTGAAAATGAGAATTGATTTACTTTAGAATTTAGAGAATCCGTACCAAACGGGCCCTAAAAATCTAAGCTCCTATTTGTTTCACATTATTTTGAGGGAAAAAGAATAATTTGACCCTTTTTTTCAAAAAAATTAGGCTCCACTATCATATGAGGTGGTCAAATATTTCGGCTAATGAACTATGCAATGATAAAATTTCTTCTGCAAATGGGAAACAAATAGGGTTTAATTTAAATTTCCACCCCCCCCCCCCCCCAAACACCCTCATAGAAGCACGATTTTAAATTTAGATCAAGTATAAGGTATTGTGTTGCAAGTAGCGGCTTCAACTTTTAATCATATTAAGAGGGTGTATGGTAGAGATTAAAATCAGATTAAAATTGAAAATATAGCCGTTATTGTTGACTTTTATTAGACGGGTGGGACCCAATAACGACCATATTTTCAATTTTAATTGGATTTTAATCCGTACCAAACAGGCTCTAAGACGTTTCATAATTTGTTTATCTGGATACCCTTTATATATCCAGTGACGAATTTACAATGAGATCAGCCGCCCCCACACTAGAAATCCAAGATTTTCGAAAAAAATTCTTTATGATTTTCAATTTCGCTACTACAATTAAATATTTTGTAAAATTTGCCTCCACAACTCTATAATCCTAATTCCGTCCCTGTATATACCTACTGCATTATTTCATGAATTGATTATAAAATTTAAAATTTTTTTTCCCTTCGATACACTAAAATGCATCTAAATAAACAAGCCATAAATGTATTCAATTTGAATTATTAGCTATTTTCTACAAGTGATTCATTTTAGAGGACAAGTTTTATGCTTCATTTTTCTCCGAAAATTGATACAAATAACACTAGTATTGTGCACATCAGACTTTTTTCCACTCTGTTGTGAACTAATTTTACCACTGCTTTCCAAGTCTAAATCACATCGTTTGAAAATTAAGTAATTAGCGAGCAAGCAATTTATTTTTTTAATTTACATGTTTTGTCAAAGGCATTATGCATAAACCATAGAAAATTGGCGTGGGGTGGGATTTGGGGGGGTGGGGGGTGGGGAGTGGGATTATGCAATGAACATAGATCTAGACTTCAAAAATGAACTATTTTTGAATAGTTGTCTCGAATTCAAGTTTACTTTTATTTTACTCCTTCCATAAAGTGAGAGCGCCTTTTCGACCAACCAAAATTGAAATATATATTATGCGGGTTGTTTGTGAGCCATTTTTTTCTCATTTTTAGAAGAAAATTGACAGTTGTAAATTTATTCACGTCATTATATCTGACACGAATTTGACTATCAACTGCACAAGTTAAGGCTTTTCATTTTAGAGTTCCGCATTTGCACTTTAAATAGTCAAACCAGGTGGCGGGGAGTGACATTGAAAGAAATGCACAAATAAGGCATAAAAATAGGAATAAATGAAAATATTTATTTTGATAAAATTTAATTTACCAGAGAAAATTCTAACACTGATAAGGCATAAAAATAGGAATAAATACAATTATTGATGAAAAAATATGTAGATAAATTAAAAATAATTTTAAGAGTTTTCTATCATTGATAAGTTGTGCCAAACAAACGCAAATAAAAATGACAAATTGAAATAGACCTTCCAAATGTTTATAACAATTTCAGTGACATGTTGATTTTCAAAATTTATACAAAATTTTCTTATTTTAAGTTTTAAATACATACATCCACTAAGATTTATGACAATTTCAAATACACTCCCCCCATTTTCAAACCTACACAAACGACCCTTATTTTTAAGTTTTGAATAACGCATGCCCATATGATTGACAAGTTGATAGATACTCCCTTCATTTTACAAAATTAAAAAACCTCCTTCATTTCAAGTTATGAAATAACGCGTACCTCACTTCAAGATTTACGCATGAAAGAAAAATGGTCAAGGGGGACGTACATTATTTAAAAACTTGAATTAAGAGAGACGTATATAATTTTTAATAAAGGAAGATAACTCTAAAATTGAAATAAACATCATGCGAGGTATGCATTATACAAAATTTGAAACATTGGATATCTGTGTAGCGTTTGAAAAGTGTCTCTAAAATGTTATAAAGCTCAAGGGAGACGTGTTATTCAAAAATTGAAATACTGAGATTTTTGTAATTTTTTAGTGGGTGTCTATGCAATTATCAAGAACCTCAGTGGACGTCTCTAAAATTTTCCATAATATAAAAGTTAATTCTACAGCTTATTCCAATATGGCGAGAACAAGATGTCAAAATGCAACAAGTTTGTGAGAGAGAGATGTTAAGTTATGTAACCTGGATAAGTAACACAAATCAGCTACCTACCTGTAACATTTTCTATTGTTAACAATGGAACATAAAAAATTTAAAGATGGAAAGTATATTTACAATAACTGACCAATTCAAAAACAAAATACAATTAACCTAAAAATCTCAATATGGCAGAAAACAGCATGATCTTTCCAACAATCAGACCTTAGCTCCCACAGGCTTGAAACAGTCGATATGACAGACAACAGCTGATCTCAATATATCTCAAAAGCTGCCACCATCCAATTCCAAAGTGAGACATACAAGAACTGAACAAAGAGAATGAAAAACATATAATTGAAAAATATAGGGGAAAAAAAAAAAAACTCTATGCCATCTGAATTGAATTCAACTGATTTATGCTGTTCCTTGCGCTCTCTGTCTGTTTGGCATTGTTATTAGATTTTTCAACGTGATCCATACTCGTTCGTGATTGTCAGTGCTGGTTCTAGATTTCTCTCCAGAGTCTGCGCTTGCTCTATGCTTATCTCTTTGATCGGTACTTGATCTAGACTTTTCTCTCTGATCCACGCTTTTTCAAGGATTGTCAGTATGATACATTCATGGTGCACTCAAATGGACTAATTTCTCAACAGCTGATATGAACTTCTTTAAATGCTTAATGTATTCCGGGTAGAGTTCCAGGTCACAATGATTGCCACCTCTAACCCATAATGGCTCATACTTCTTTTTACAGAGCTCCCAAAGTTGCATACCATGGGAGAAATCCACAACGTCATCTGCAGTACCCTGTAAATATCAAAATGGGAAAATAATCCATAAGCAGGGAACATTAACTTCTTGCAAGTCCAACCTGCAAAGTAGGCATTCAATGTATGAACACTAGTTCTAAGATTCTTGTTACACGGCAACAATGCCTCCAATAACAGTGACAGAAAATACTCCGACAGCGAGTAGCAGTCACAGTTCAGTTTCACATGAGTTTGGTGCTCTCCATTAGCCACTCAAATCTCAACATTATTTCTTTTTAGTTCATTATTCCCTAGTTCTGTGAGAATTGGTTTAGTGAGAGCAGAAGGGTGCTTTAAGATTGTCAAATATTAGGCAGCAACAATATTTTTCTTTGGCTAGGAATCACCAGTGTGTCATCTGATCTTCAAGTGTGCACTGTGCAGCACTCCCGCTGTTATATAATAATGCCTATGTCAATTGGAATGAGAATCAAATTATGACGGGGTAGAGGGACGATGCAGCTATTAACACCATACATAAATTTATTTCAAATCAAGTTTTATTGTCATGCAGGATCCCAGGCAGCGAATCAACTAAAACGTGCAAGCATTTACAAAATGATAATATCACGTATAAAAACTATAGTAGTAACTAAACAGTATATGCTTAGCTGCTATTAAGTAAGAAACAAGAGATATTTCACAATTCTTATTTCCGATTTCTTTGGGTTGAACCACGTTTGATCTTCTTCTAGGTACTTCCACTGCTTATGTACCAATTGTCATCCTAAATTATACATCGGCCCATTTCTTCTCCTCATATCTTTCCACTGCCTGCTTCTTTTTCCTACTTTTCCCCAAAAATATACGTAGGCCTATTAATTGTTGAGATATATATATAAATATATATATATATATTTCCATTTATGAATTGATTGATTATTGACACATATAAAATATAATGAATTGATCGTCAGTCAAGACATCACACCTAGCCCTTGTTTGGGCCTCATTTTAACGAAATTTCGGGGGGGAAAATGTATTTTGAAATAGTTTTTGGAGAATGTGTGGATAAAAAAGAAAGAAAAAATTTGAGTTTACGTATAATATTATTTTATTGGAACATGTGTAGTTGATAAGAAAAGGGAGAAAAGGGAATTAAAAATTTAATGGGGCCTACTATCTTGTTACTACCTAAAGGAAACAGGCGAATGTTAATTGTAGGAGCAAGACGTGTGATGCTTTCAACCCTACCCCAAGAACAAAAGCATGAAAGCCTCTCAAAGCATACCAAAGTAACTTTCCATTACAAGAACAAAAAGAGGCAATCTGAAAAGATTGATAAGTGTGCATACCAAAGCACAGGACATTCTAAATGACAAGTTTTCTTCCAAATGACTATTCATGGTAACAATGACAACATTGGAAAAATAAACGATAGCCATTGAAAAAGGAATTTGATTATGAATGATCCATTTTTTATTTGACTGATGGGGTCAAAACACCCGTACAGTCACTTTTAAAGTTTTGCTTTCAGTTCTAGTTGCATTTTCCACTAATACTGATAATGCTAGTGGTATTTATTGGAAAAAATATTTATCACCTTCATATTGTCTCATTTTAACACCAACAAAAGGCTTTACCTATCACCCTAAGATAGGATAGTGCTTTAACGAAAAACAAATATAAACTTATTTTGTTTCTAGTTAAAGATCTAGTTCTGAACTCCATTATATTGAGTTTCTCGTGCCTTCTTATCTTCTAAGAGTTCTTTCATATCAATGTTCTAAAAGGCTAAATCGGGTATCCGTTTGTATCTGTGAGTCAAAGCCATGAGCCTCGACCCATTTAAATATTTTTTAAACAAATCATTAAACTAAAAAGTATATTCATCATAAATTTTACATCACTTAAAATTGTTAAAATTGTCAACAACAAAATATTTCAATAACGCTGAAAGTCTAATTTACAACTAGAACATATAATGGATCAAAAGAAATAGAAAATAATAAATTAACAAAATTGTAATCACGTAACAGTCATATCAATCCACAACTACAATTAGAATTCATATGAAAATAAACAATTTGCCAGCTATTTATGATTTTTGCTTCTCTCCAATCGAAAAGAAAAACACATAGATGAGACCAAAAACATTTTAAAAAATAAAAATAACATGCTATTGCCGCCAAAAATTGGACATTCACTTGGGAGAGGGGCGCAGTTCAGTTATAGGAGTAGAGGGCTAGGCAAGCAAAGACTTTTTCACTTCTTTCTGAAATTATCAATTCTTTTCATTTTTAGTTTTTAAATTTAGGTTACGTTTACAACCCAAAAAACTCTTTAATCATTCAAGCCTAGTAAAAATCAGCCAAAAAAGTTGAGGCTCGTAAAAAGGCCAAACCGTGGAGTGCATACCAAAACTGCTGGAACTTCTGTCTCAAACCTTGTGCCTCAGTAAGTCAAGGCAAAGGGCACTCAAAACATAAGCTTCAAGACATGAAAGCCACATGCAATGCATCAACGTGTAAGCTTTATGTTGGAGCATTGTTCCAGATTACTTAAATGAACACAGAAATCATAATTCCTACAAAATCCTCGGCCAACAATGAGCATGTATTGTCACCAACAAGTCTAATATGAAAGCCTATTCAAATTCTGTAAAGAAAGAGGCTTCCAAAATTTTAGAGGACCATTAACATCGTAATAGAATCTCATGCATAGACACATTTTCCAGTCTTATTGCAACGTAATAATTAAGACTGTGTTAATGCACTCCATTATCTGTTGATTGTAACAAACTGATAATCTAAACTTGTAAATATAAACAAAAGTCGATTGTAAAATTCTCATGTACACATTAATGTTGTAAGGGTTTTTCCAGAGTGATATTGATTATTGTTCATAGAAATGTTATTTTCGGGACAAGACTGGACTAGGTTCCAAACCTTCTATTAATAAAAACTTGAGATAATTACCGCATTTATTATTACCATATCTAATATTAATAGTAGAGTGGGGACTGTAGGTACCAATCACTTATCACTATGATTAAATAATGTTAGCTAGTTTGATCGTTAGACTGTACAGTGGGAAGGCATGCTCCTGGAATTTTCAACTCAATGAGATGCATGTTACTGAACTAACAAAAGGAAAATAACATAGAATGGTGCATAAACCATTCATGTTAGTATAAACAACGTCAAAAGAACTTGCAATAGTTTTAAATGACTACACACAAGAGTGAAAACCAGGCATCTATGATGCACCAACACGGACACGCTACCCTAATTGAAGTGTCCGTGCTACAGAGCCAGGCATCATTCACTAAACATGACTTGCTTCAGGAAAAAAAAAAAAGAAGCTGTGTAATGATGTAAATGAAGTTTAGTATTCCGATTCTTGCAAGTCATTTAATTGACCGTTAGCATTTGCCAATAAATTAAATTCTGCCGCATGGTATCTGTAATCAAGCAAAAACCTTCAAAAATGGAAACTATTTTAAAACCTAGAGAAGATAAAAACTTACATGAATGACCAAGACAGGACAATGGACCAACGAAATTTTGTCAATATTCTGAAACAAACAAAAGCAGTCAGTCAATATAAGGAAGATTGGTCCACATGATATCAAGATGGGCTTTGAGCAATAGTCACGTGGAAAATGAATTTTACCTTATAAATATCAAACCAGTATGTCTGCTTAACTGGATACATCACTCGAAGTCCAGACAGAATTGGGCTGTGAAGAACAACGGCCCTTAATCTAGACAAACGGGAAGCCAAATCCAAAGTCGGTCCACTCCCAACAGACTGCCCATACAATACAATATCTTCTTCTTTCACTCCGTAAGTGTCTTGAAGGCATCTATATGCAGCTTCTATATCAGCATAAGTGTTCTCTTCAGTCGGCTGTTAAAAGAATATCAAATGCACAATTTAGCAATTTTCGTCTTAAAATTCTTTCAGGACTGGTAAATCTGTTCTCGTACCTTTCCAGTGGAATGTCCATACCCAGAATAGTCATACCTGCAAAAAGGAAATTTTAATTTCAGAAAATATGACCAAAATCCAAACCTGCCTGCCTATTTTTTCCCATGCGGTGGTTTTAAAGCATCAAAAGGAAAAGTAGAAACTGTCCTTACAGTTGCATAGCTCAAAAAGAAAACAATGGAACCCTAAATGTGCACAGGAGGGTTAAAACAATGTTCATCATCCAACCCTAAATGTCCACCAGAGGGTTAAATCCTTATAGTGCTTTTCTTTTCCAGTTAAATAATCCTGCCCAATGTGGTATCAGCCATTAATGAAAAACCCAACATGATGGCAAGGATATTGAAGGTTAATTTTGTTAGTGCATAGCTTTTCTATCCATCTTAGCTCAGACTATTAAAAACCCACCAAAAGAGGAGGAAAAAAACTGCATCTTGCAAGTTGCATCTTCCAACAGTTCAAAAGGATTTTAATTGTTATTAAAACCAAATTAACCATAACAATTGCACAAAAGATGGCACCAATTATCACAATTTTACCATAAGACTCCTTAAGCTGCAAGAACAAATGCTTCTCTCTCAATAAAAAATAAATAAAAATCTAGAAAACCTTTAAATTGGTCAATCTCCTCAAATTCTATATACCAGCATTACTCTGTTTGCATTGCACCCACACCGCCTCATGTCAAGAAACATAATACTCCATTATGTACAACAATTCCTTTAAGTTGCATCCTTATCTTTTCTAATATTGCACTTAACCAATTTCATAGGAAATCACGAGGAAATAAGTAGAAATGATTGAGTTACCCTACCCCATCAAATTGACGCGAAGATGGAGGCTGAGCTCATTTAAGAGGTCGTACATCTGGCCAATATCGGCGGCGTTTCCGTGGGAGTACAACAGTGTCAGCTTTGCCTCCGGGTTCTTAACATACAATGTCACGATCTCCGTCCCCCTCTTCGTCTTTAGTTTCAACACATCCACGTTCTCCTTCTCCGTAACCTCCATCATCCGCAATCTCCCCGTCCCCTCCTCCTCCTCCACCCCGTACGACGGAGGGTCCGGCGGAAAAAAAGCCAATTTCGCTGCCATCGACGAGGTAACTGTCCCCATCTATATAAATAACTAAAAAATCAAATAAATATAAAATTCTCTGTGTAAACAGACACACTGTTCTACATGTAAATACGTACAGATTGATAAAATTGTGAAACTCAGTCAAAAAAAGAGGGATTTGTAGGGCTGAAAAGGGTTCGATTTTGCTGATATTTAATTATTTATTTATGAATTTATTGAGATTTTGAATAAGATACAAGAGTGTGTATTTTTGAAAGGGAAAATGGAGGAGGGATTTTCGGCGGTAAAACGGAAAGCGAAACGTGTCACAATGTAAGATACTAAAAAATGGGCAGTAGTACGGTAATTCCGAGCAACCTGTTCATTAACTAAAATCGCATGTACGGGATTATGGATTATAACGGAGGGATCTAGAATCTTACCTCCACGGATTTTAGTTAGACGGAAGAATACAACAAATAACTAGATAATTATAATTAACGCTACTCAGTGTTCTAAATAGCGTAAAGCGTTGCGTAGCGTGAAGGTCGAGAATCAAGAATCATAAGCTAAAACGTGTCAATGCGGAGAATAAGCGTCATAAAGCGTTTTGTACTTTTAATATTATTTTAAGTATAATAAATAGATTTTTATATTTAAAAAATAATTTTTTTATATAAAAATAAACATACACATCTTTCTATATATAAAAAGTAGCTATGAAACAGAATTTCTTGGTTTAACGGAAAAACTAACGGAATTTCTTGTTTTAACGGAAAAACTAACGGAATTTCTTGTTTTAATGAAAAACCTATAACTTTAGGGTCCAACTTGAATTTATTTAAAACCTTAGGGACTAAAACTTAAAATTTAACCCTAATCCTTAAATTGCAGCCAAGGACCTTAACATATCAAATTTACACCAGAAGTCCCCGCCTCCTCAACTCCCAAAAATCGTAAAAAAACCTTTAATCTTCCATGACTGAAAAATCCAATGTTGTCAAACCCGGCCCGGCCCGACCGGTTAGACCGAAAAAATCGGGATCGGGGCCCAAAATCGGGCCAAATCATGTCCGATTTTTTATTATTTTCAAAACCGGTTAAAACCCGTCAAACTGGTCCTGATTTTCAAATTTTTTTTTTTTTGTTTAAAAATTTTTAACTTCATAAATGGGCTTCAAAATTTATTTAGAATTCTAAGGCCCATGGAGAAGTAATGGATGTCATACTCATTTTATAGATGCACTTCTCTCCAAAGGTTTCATAAACTTCCAATGTGGGATTGTGCCTTTTATACATGCCCTTAACTCTAATAGTTTTATAAACTTCCAATGTGGGATAGTGATATATAACCAAAAAATGTTAAAATACCCATCAAAATCATTTTCAAATGTATATTTGGCCAATTTGATTTTTAATAACAACTAATTAAATTGTAATATTCACTTTTCATTTATTTAATTTTCAAATTTAATTTAAATTACACTTGATTATTAATATATTAATGTTAGCTATCATTTTCTATAAGTTTAAATTATTTTAATTTAACAAAGTAAATTATTTTAACATATTGATTTTTAATTTTTAGTATTGAGACTAATTGTAGGATAATGAATCTAATTAGTAAAAATATATTTACTTTGAATTATTAATATGAAGATTTTAAAAAATATATATTATTTTATTATTTTTGTATGTATTTATTGCATCCGATTCAACTCCGGTTGAACCTTTTGACCCTTCATATTTTTCGGGTTAATGACCGGGTCGATTTTCAAAACACTGGAAAAATTTTAATGGAGAAGCTCTTCCCCCCTTTTCATGGCCGACGCCCCCAAGAAACCGTAGTGGCCGAGGATTGGGGGCGGCTGTGCTTGCTCATCATCTTAGTTGGATTAATCATGGGCGCAATAATCATCTTTTTCTCTCGCACAAGCAATATATGGAGACATCCAATTTAATCCATTCAAATCCAGCAATCAATTCATGAGAAATACTGGACTTACAGGCTACTGTTTCACAGAAGTCTTACAGAAAATAAAAAAATAGCCCGGTTCAGGAGAAAAGAGATAGAAGTCGTTTCAAAATAGGGCAAAGAGGAAGGAAAGAGCCTATTTCTCTCATTTCTCACTTGCAGTTCTTGTCCACCTCAGATTCCTCTATCTCGAGCACAATGTAGTAGGTGAGCTTACTGAGAACGAAGATTACACCTCGCGATCCCATATACCCTCTGTAGACTATAGTTCCTCAATGTAAATCAGGTGAAATAAATAATGATTGTGACTTTTTTGACATCTAGACACAAAAATAAGAATACGAAGCTAACTAAAGTTTGTCTGATAGATGGTAATGTCATTGGATGTTCAAAATGTATTTCCATTTGGAGGCATCTTTTTCTTGTCATTTGTTTTTAGAATATAGTATAATATTATTGTGCATCATATGAACTTTGAGTTTTATGTTTGCGATTTTGGGTTAGAGACGACAGAGAGAAGCACTTTATTTAATTATTTATCAATTATATAAACATTACATCATTAATTATTTAATTAACCAAAAAAATTACATCTTTATTAATAACAAATTAATTTTTAAACAAAACTATTAAATATAAACTAAGCAAACGTGCATTGCACGTTGCTTGCACCTAGTTTACTATTAAGCATTAATTATACTGTTAATGGATTGGACACTAAGTATATGATTTTCTTAAGGTCTTGCACAATTAAATTCATTGAGGAACTAATTTTAGACAAGCAAATTTTGATAATCTCATAATAGCATATCATAGATTCATAATAGTAAAATGTCTTCATGGTATTGATAAGTTGAGGGTAAAATTGATCTCTTCTTGAACTTTGTAGGTGATGGGCCGGGTTTTAAGTGTAGTGAGATGTTGGGTTTACTAAGTTTGGGCTTATTAGAATGTTATTGTTAGGTGAGATCCATTAACTCTAAAGCGGGTTTAATCGCACATAATCTCGCTAAATCGCGCTTAATCCGCTTTGTTCCTACTAATCACGCTAAATCTCGCTAAATCGGTCAACAAAAAAAGTTGACCGCTATTTTACACGCATATCACAAAAGCGTCGCGTTTTCTCCACGCTACGCGCTATAGCGGCGCTTTTTCCCGCTATTTAGAACACTGACGCTACTAATGTTAATAACTTTATTCCAAATTAAAAACTTAAAAAATTGATCATTCCTTGTTAATACTTTACTCGTTTGATATCTTGTAAATGAGTTTTGTTATTTGTATATCGGGATTGACACTCTATTGTACAAATCCTCTCACAAGAAGAGATTTGCGAGGAAGTCTGCACACCGGGTAGCGTACACTTAGTAGAGCCCCTTGTGAATACTTTGTTTGTGTTACAATTGTGAGAAGTAATGCGTCGTGGTCCACTCAAGTCAATGGGAGTAAGGCTCGAAGTGCTCGAGAAACTTTTATTTGTTCATAAAATTATCTCTATTCATTTCAAGTAGATTAATCTATACACACCGTCCTCAATATATAATTACTTATGCATTCCCTCCAATATTTTTTCTTAACATTTATCTCAACTTTTATTGTGTGTCTTCGTCATTCTTCATGGTTCCATGAGAAAGTTAAATTTGTTATAACTATGTTCAAATTTACATTAACACTAAAGATAATATATGCAAAAAGAAAAGAAAAAGATGGGAAAACAACATTAATTTCCAAGCCCCAAGGTATAAAAAGCCAAGAAGAATTTGGGTTTTTATTTGTTTCTTGTCAATTAAAAAAATTGGTACATTCGTATTTGAACAAGAATTCAAATGCACATTTAGGCATAGGTCGAGGACTGGCTGTGTAATAATTTTTCCAAGCTGATTATATAAATAACAAACAATTGATATGTTTAACAGTCAAATTAAGGACTGGTCCATCCATTCTTTCTTGACTTGAAAGTTTAAACTGTTGCATTGACGGAATTGAATCCAGGTTGATACAGGATGACATTAATAATTATTCAAAATAGTTAGCGAGGTGAGAACCACTTGATATCCACTCCATGTAGAGCACCACCATGAGGCCCTCTACGTTCACATAGGTCATCTACCAATGTAAGGCCGTCGACCCCCATCAGGCCGTCGACTACCGTGAGGCGTCTACCACTATAAGGTCGTCGACCGCATGAGGCGTCTATCCCTATGAGGCCGTCAACCTCAATGAGGCCAACGTCTACCACTATGATGCGTCTACCACCATGAGGCCGTCGATCCCTATGAGGTCGTCTACCCCCATGAGGCGCTTACCACTATGAAGTTGTCTACCGCTATGAGGTGGTCGACCCCCATAAGGCCGTCTGCCACCATAAGGTCGTCTACCCCCATGAGGCGTCTACCCTACCATGAGGCTGTTTACCACTATGAGGTCGTTGACCCCCATGAAACCCTCTATGTCCACACAAGCCATCAACTACTCTGGGTCCAATGCCACACTCAATCACATAAATGACAATGTGCTAGACAAGAATCACCCAACAGCAAACGTGGGTACAACCAACCACTTGAGGAGTGGGGGTCATTCTACTAGACCGTGGGGAAAGTAGGGAGGCTTACGTAGGACACGTGGCACCAGCAACTACCAAACACAAGCGTAGCAATAGGTGCCTATAAATACTTCCAAGGTGAGAAAGGTTTGTCTTCTTGAAACTCGAACTACGTGAATTCGCATTATACTATCTTCCTACTCTTAAAAATCGATTACTGATTCTCATGCCGGAGGTACAACGGGGGAGAAAGCCCCGACCTCATTTTGCAGGTAGCAACCGTTGACTAGAGTAGCCGGAACACCACACCCGTTAAGATGAATACGAAGGACAATCTCGTAATGATTTCATTGGCGCCGTTTGTGGAAAACCGTTAAACAAAAAAAGCTATTTCAAGGAGACGGAATAGGAGTGAAACGCATATGGTCGGAAATACGACAGAGATAAAGTCGAAATTTATCGTAAGGGGTCACGACCTGCCACCGCAGTACGTAACATAAAGCTAATTTAGTGTCTTGGAAACATAATTGGCAGCTATGATGACCTTCTTGCAGAGTCAAACACAAAAAATCACAGCCCACCATAGAATTCGTTGGAGGCGGTACATGAGCAACCACCCCAGGTCGTATAAACGGTTACCCCGCCTGTTGCTCAGCAAACAGTATGAGACATGGGGGCTTCAAAGTTTCTGGTTCCACAGGTTTCCCAACCCGTGACAGACTTGGAAAGGAAGATAGAGGAAATGATGATCCGGAAGATAGATGATGCATTAACTAAGAGAAAGGACAGGCGCAGGCAAATGGTTCTGGAGGAAGACCTTTTTGTGCCTGAAATTATGGTTGTTCCTTTACCGAAAGGCTTTAAACAGCCAATGATATAAGCATATGATGTAGTCACAAATTCGCTACACCACTTGCGAACCTTTGTTGAAGGCTCTATGCAGCCCCAGACGCAATGATGTGTCGGTCATTTCCCCCGACACTCAGGAGAGAGGCTAGAGACTGGGTGGCTACCTTGGCACCCAGGTCTATAAAAACTTTTAACGAGCTTTCCAAGAGTTTCATGGCCTATTTCATGAATAGCAAAAGAAAATGGAAGATGGTCATTGGATTGATGCAGGTAGTGCAAGAGAAAGACGAATCTTTGCAAGAGTATTTGGCTAGGTTCAGTCGGGCGACACTTGGTATAAGGGACCTTCAAATGTCCGCAGTAGTAACAACATTAATAAATGGGATGAAGAACCGGGCCTTCAAGATGTCACTCTCCAAAAACCCTTCAGAGTTGATGCATGACCTCTTGAAAAAGGGTGACAAGTATGTTAACGCAAAAAAGCAGAGAATGTCACGAAAAATCTTAAAGAGGAATGTGAGACAGAAACCCACAAGCGAAAGTCGGGTGACGTGCGAAAACTCGTTGACAAAGACAAGTTGAGGAGTGAGCACATAAACATGGGGTATACTTAGGATCGATTGGTCAAGCAAAGACGAGAGGAGGTCAAAGCCTTTACCCCTTTAAATACTCCACGGTACAAGATATTGATGGAAATTTGAGGCATGAAAGAGCTTGAATGGTCGAGGCTGATGGCAGCATCAGCTAGCAAGAGGGATAAGAGTAAGTATTGTCATTTCTATAAAGACTATGAACACGAAATAGAAGAGTATATCCATTTGAAGGAGGATATCGAGCGCCTCTTGAAGCGGGGTTTTTTTACTAAGTATGCGAGGAATGATCGAGGCAAGCAGAAGGTCGAGGATCGATTGCCGCCTAAGGCTGGTGTTATAAATGTGATCGTTGGAGGAATTGCAGCGGGGGAGACTCGAATTCCGCTAGAAAGAGCTATTTGGGCACAACTAGGGTCTATTCCATTCAGAAAAAGACTAGATTCAATCAAAGCGTCACTTTTAGTGAAGAAGATTTAATAGTTTTGGCAACCCCTGTGATGATGCATTGGTGATAGTCGGCGACATAACGGACTATGATGTCAGAAGGGTATTGGTCGATAGCAAAAGTACAGCGAACGGTCTGACTTGGGAAGCATTTGAAGGATTAAAAATTTATTTGGAAATGTTGAAAGCGGTCCACCCCCGTTCTAGGATTTAGATGGGCTACTGTGATACCAGAAGGAGTCGTAGAGCTACCGGTGATGTTGGGTACCTATCCTGCAAGTATGGTGATCTTAACTAACTTTTTGGTTGTCAAGACCCCCATGGCGTATAATGAAATCTACGGTCGACCCCTGCTGAATGTTGCTGGAGCTATTCCCTCTACTTACCACCAAGTGATGAAATTCCCAACCAGTCGAGGCCTGGAATGTGTGAGGGGCGATCAACAATCCTCGAGGAAGTTTTACGTGGATAGTATACGGACGAAGGGATCACCACCAGTGATGATGCTGGACCTTGAGCCTTCAAGGGGACGAATTAAGCCCCTCAAGAATTACTATCTATAGATAAACGAGCAGGAAACTCGAGTAGCGTGATGTTTGCTTGTAAATATAGTTACTAGGCTAATTTTTATTTTTTTCCTTTCTGATGTAATGACCGTTTGTAAATATTGTAGCTAGGATTTTCATGATGTAATGCTTGCAATAGGCACACTTGATTGAAATTTATTTGAATGAAAAGCCTAAGGGGTGGCAGATGATGAAGGCGCTATGGAAGTGCTAGCCTAGCTGGGACGTCCCGATGCGCCTATCGAGTCCCCAAATCCTGGCAAGTTAAATTCTGCTATAAGATATTGGTTTATAACTAATTGGCTAAAAATACCTAAAAATGTGGATAGCTCAAAATCGCTAGGGGCTAGTAGTGAGTTTCAAAAACTTAAAATGGTTAAAGCTTAAAATCACCTGACCCTGACCTTGACAATCCAAGACAGTCCGGCACATAGCGATGAGCAAAAAAGCATAAAAATTTGGCTAGCTCAAAATCGCTAGAAGTTGGTAGTGAGCTTTCAAAACCTGGAATGGTTAAGGTTCAAAATCACCTGACCCTGACCTCAACAATCCAAGACAGTCCGGCACATAGCGTTGAGAAAAAAGCCTAAAAATTTGGCTAGCTCAAAACCGCTAGGGGCTGGTGTAGAGGTGTCAATCCGGGTGGTTCGGGCCTGGTCGGCCCGCCAACAGGTGAGCCTAGTAACGACCCGCGTGAAAAAAAGCCCACCCGCTGCGGGTTCCGGGCCGGTTACGGATCGGCCCACAATTTTGGACTACAACTCAGGCCCACCCGCTGACCCATCCGGGTCGAGCCCATGTGGGTCACAAGTCGCGGTTCGTTCCGGTTTGGCCCATATGATTTTATAAATAAAATTATAAAAATATAGAATTTTCATATTTATAGCAAAAAATATATATTTTTTTGTTAAATGTAAACTAAGAATTGAACAAAATAATAAATTTATAATTATATCAAGAAATTTTTACATAAAATTCAAATTTAATGTTATATGAATTATTTATAACTTTGCAAAGTTAAATTTAAGTTAAACAAATAACAACTAAATGCATGTCTAATTACTATTATCAAATATTTATAGTACAAGTACATCCCAATTGGATTGGTACCTACTTTTACTATAATTTATAGTTTAAGTACATCCCAACTAGGTTGGTACTTACTTTTTTTTTTTTTACGGGCCAGCGAGTTAACTGCGGCCCGTGAAGCCTAAACCCGCGAAACCCGTGGGTCGGACCTCTTTGGCCCGTGAACCGCCCACTCGGGTCACGGGTCAGCCCGCGGTCTCGGGTCGATTTTTACGGGTCTGGCTGGCCCGTCCGTCTTGACACCTCTAGGTTGGTGGAGAGCTTTCAAAACCTGAAATGGTTAAGGTTCATAATCACATAAACCTGACCTTAACAATCTAAGACAGCCCGACAAATAGCTGTGAGCAAAAAAGCCTAAAAATGTGGCTAGCTCAAAATCGCTAGGGGCTGGTGGTGGGCTTTCAAAACCTGAAATGATTAAGGCTCAAAATCACCTAACCCAGACCTCGACGATCCAAGACAGCTCGGCACATAGCGGTGAGCAAAAAATCCTAAAATTTGGCTAGCTCAAAACTGCTAAAGGATGGTGGTAAGTTTTTAAAACCGAAAATGGTTAAGGCTTTAAATTACCTAACCTTACCCTCGACGATCCAAAATAGCTCGAAATCGCTTTAAAGGCTGGTGGTGAGTTTTTAAAACCAAAAGTGGTTAAGGCTCAAAATCATCGGACCCTACATTCGAAAACCCAAGATTGCTTGACACATAGTGGTGAGCAACTAAGTGAATAAATTGAATAACTCAAAATTGCTCTACAGGCTCGTGGTGAGTTTTCAAAATATAAAATGGTTAAATCTCAAAATCATCGGACCCAACTTTCAACATTGCTCGTCGCATATCGACGAGCAAAAAAGTTAAAAAATTGAGGCGGGAGGTGAGTTTTCAAAACCTAAAGTGGTTAATGCTCAAAACCACCATCCATAATATCTTTATAGACGGCGACCTCACGGGGGTCAGTTTCAAGGGGTGTTTCGTTGGACCTAAGGGCACTATAAATGTAGCGATCCACCCGTTTGTGTTTTTAAGTGACTTTTCCAATTTAGATTGGGAGTTATAGAGGCTATAACACTTTGATATTTCGAGAATTACCTCTTCACCCGCGGCATCTCGTTCAATTTCTATATTTTAGTTTAAAGATTTAGTTGACCCAATATGTCGTATTGGGGGAATCGATTGAAAAACTTAAAATTCGACCAAATGTATTGAAATATTTGACTCGAAAAGAAATTGGACAACCCCACAAGTGGGATTTTCGACCACCGACCGTCGTCTCAAGGCTAGCTCGAAGTCGACCAGCAGAATCGCTGCTGGTCGACGACTAGAAGCTTCGCTGGTCGACCGTCGACCAATAGCCACACTAGTCGATCGTCGACCATTGCTGGTCAACGAACGTCGACCAACAAGCAAACGTCAACCAGCAAGGCGATCGACCCCAAAGTCATGTCGATTGGCCCATTCGAAGATGGGTCGGTCGACCCTCTCGCCCCCACGTTTTCACTCTCATCGGAGGATGAAGAAATGAATGTCTTATAAATAATAAGAAAATTAAGATGAAGGAATCAAGGGGGAAGATTACCTCAAAGGGGATGAAAATTTCGATAAATGAAAAAAGAGAGTGAAATGGGAGGACACACACATCTTTCAATGTTGATAGATTTTGAATTTCTTAGGAAATATTTAACTCAAGACTAAAGCCCACTTATGGGGGTGCCACTTGTGCAATGTTTACATCGTTTTACATAAAATGGGCTTTCGATCCGCTTATATTGAATGTCAAAAAAACTTTTAACCAACACGGAAGAATTGAAGATGCTATCCCATGTCGATGAACATAGACAAAAGATATGGAGGATATTGATACATGATGACATTAATAATTATTCAAGATAACTAGTGAGATGAGAACCACTTGATATCCACTCCATGTAGAGCACCACAATGAGGCCTTCTATGTTCGCATAGGCCATCTATCACTGCAAGGTCGTCGACCACCGTGAGGTGTCTACCACTATGAAGGTGTCGAACCCCATGAGCCGTCTACCCCCATGATGTCTTCGACCTCCATAAGGCGTCTACCACCATAAGGCCATTTATCGCTATGAGGTTGTCTACCGTTATGAGGACGTCGACTCCTATGAAGCCTTCTACCATCATAAAGTCGTCTACCCCTATAAGCCGTCTGCCCCCATGAGGCCGTCGACCACTATAAGATCGTCTACCACTATGAGGCTGTCTATAGCTATGAGGCCGTCGACCCCCATAAGGCCATCAACCCCCCCATGAAACCCTCTATGTCCACACAAGCCATCTACCACTATGGGTCCAACGCCACACTCAATCACATAAATGACAATGTACTAGACATAAACTGCCCAACGACAAACGTGGGTACAACCAACCACTTGAGGAGTGAGGGTCATTCTACTAGAACGTAGAGGAAGTGGAGAGACTTACGTGGTATCAGCAACTGCCAAACGCATGCATAGCAACATGTGCCTATAAATATCTCAAAGGTAAGAAATGTTTGTCTTCTTGAAACCCGAACTACAGGAATTCGCATTATATTATCTTCCCACTCTTAAAAATCGATTACTAATTCTCACACAGGAGGTACAATGGGGAGAAAGTCCCGACCTCATTTTGCAAGTAGCAACCGTTGACTAGAATAGTCGAAACACCACATTCATTAAG
Organism: Fraxinus excelsior; assembly: GCA_019097785.1. Classification (NCBI taxonomy): domain Eukaryota; kingdom Viridiplantae; phylum Streptophyta; class Magnoliopsida; order Lamiales; family Oleaceae; genus Fraxinus; species Fraxinus excelsior. The sequence continues at coordinate 19,414,398 of CM032638.1, forward strand.
GTGAATACAGAGGACAATCTCGCAACGATTTCAATGGCCTACACCCGAGTTAGCTTAACAGTTTAATTAGTCTTAGCAAAAAGCTGCACATATTGAAGAATTCTGATTCAAAATGAACTTGGTATCCGAGGGATGAAATAATTTTAGAAGATTCAAAGAATGGTCAAACGAATAAGATTTACAATTCAATTTATATACTTAAGTTAAATATTCAAATATGTAAATTAGATTTTTGAAAATCAGCTGCAAACAGCAATTTGAACATTTCGGAGACCACATACAGCTACAAATAAAGATAAAAACATCTGTAAATAAGGATGAACTATAGCTGTTATCTTGTTGTAATAGTAGAAAATTCTTAGGAAATAAGGCATGTAACTAGTGTTGAAGGAAATAGGAGAAGTGTGAGAAAATTTTATGTAAAAAAGGAGGGAAATATCCTCAAATTCAGCAAGTAAAATCTCATATTTTTCATAACCTCTTTTCTTCAACGCCCAACACCTTAATCTTAATGGTTAATAGACTATGTAGAAGAATTGTATCAAAGGTGGCCCATTTGTGTGCATCGGCGTATGCATATTAATCAAACAACAACTTATACCTTGTGATTGGCAACTACTACTATTTTATCCACTTGAAGTTTACATTCATAAATCGGATAGAGTTATTCCTTGTACGTTCGGATGGAATTACTCCATAAACTTCGAAATAATATCTTATCGCCAACAACGAACCCAAAGGCAAGGAGAGCGGCGAAATCGACTTCGCATTGGACGCACTAATCATCGAAAAAGAATAACTGATCATATGTCATCCGGACATAATAATTCCAATCATGTGCCAATGTGACATTCTATAATAAATCATGATTTTGACAATTTTGAGGCTTCTATTTCAAACCAAGAGACTCATAATATTTGCAACTCTGCATTTCAAAGTAGTTTTAATATATTGAACATACCGACCACTTCATATGTATTACCTACATGCGCAGGGGCGGAGCCAAGAATTCATCATACGGGGGGCTAAAATTTTTAAAACGTAATGTACAAATAAAATTTATATATAATAAGAAAATTGTAATACAATATTACCTATTACAGTTGTACCCGACGATGTTTTATAGCATAAATTCGTCTATAATAGAATCTAGATCTAAATTCATACTAAATTCTCGTTCAATGTTTAGTGTTAAACAATCGGCCAGAAAACCATCATCCATTTTGTTACGAATTTCCGTCTTCACATGTTTCATTGCTGAAAATGCTCGTTCCACAGTCGCTGTTGAAACTGGTAGTGTAAGTACTAAACAAATCAACTTAGTCAAAATGACGTAACTCTCCGACCTTCTACTTGCAACCAATTCCCGACATAAATCAGACAGGGTAGGTACTTGAAATCGAGGATCAAAAATCACATCGTTCTGATAATGTTGCAACTCAATTTTCAAACCATAAATATCTTGCTGTGTAAAATCTTCAGGATAAAACTTCTCTGCAAGCTTACAAATATTATCCATGTTAAATGATTCAAAAGAATTTTGTGGATCCAAAGCCGTACTAAGAGAAAGGAGTTCTAATGATGTCTCATTAAATCTTGTATCTAACTCTATCATCAAAAAATCTACGGCTGCATTGAAGATATCAAAGTGATAATGATGTTCAATGGTAGGATACTCACGACCACGAGAACGACCAACCATGTATGAACCATCAAAGTCAGGTATATGTATATCATTTTCTTCGCAAAAAAGGTTCGCCTCTTGAAGAAATTCTTCCCAACCATCTTCTCTCAATGCTTGAAGGATGCCTTTTGTAGTATGGACAAATCTCATAGCAGTTAAGATGTCTTGAGTTTTCTTTTGAAGAGCCTGACAAAGTACATCTGTAATTGCCAATATTCTACGCATTAAATGCAAGATAAATACAAATTCAAATGTCGTCATGCTTTTGTATACACCATTAACTTCGGACCGAGATCTTCCATTTGGAATATGATCACAAAGATACTCAAGCACCTTGCACGTTGCAGCATACATATCAATCAAACTCTTCACAGAACTATAATGAGAAGACCAACGAGTACCTCTGGCTCGTTGCAAATTACCAATCTGATTAGCCTCACTTCCTGACTTTCGTTCTCCAATTTCCAACAAATGCTCAATTTCTTTTCTTTGAGCACCTTTCAACTCAGTAATACGCTTAGGAGATGATGTAATCATATTAATAACACAATCCAAATGAGAAAAAAAAATCATTAATATCTGAGACATCCCTAGCTGCAGAAACCAATGTGAGTTGTAAACGGTGGGCAAAACAATGGACATAGTATGCATATGGACAATCTCTAAGAAATACTGTCTGTAGGCCATTCCAAGTACCACGCATATTATTAGCACCGTCATACCCTTGGCCTCTCATGTTTTGCACTTGAAGATTGAAACGGACAAGAACATCAGAAATTTGATTCTTAAGAGTTAATGAAGTAGTGTCACTAACACTTTTGATTGCAAAAAACCGTTCTCTCAATATTCCATTACTAGTCACATACCTCAAGACAATGGCCATTTGTTCTCTTGAAGATTCATCACGTGCTTTATCAACTAGAATACAAAACTTTGCATCCCCAACTTCGTCACGAATTCTTTGTCGAACTTTATTGGCCATAATGTTTAAAAACTCTTTTTGAATCTCTGGAGATATGTACGTAGCATTTTTGGGAACATTACCCAACACAACTTTTCCTACTTCTGTATTCATTTTTCCAAATGCATCCACCATTTCAATGAAATTCCCACGATTCATTGAAGATGAAGATTCGTCATGGCCCCTAAAGGAACAACCTTGAAGTGCTAACCACAGAACACTCATAATAGTGGTCTTCAGACGCAAACGATTTTTCTGTTTTTCCTCCATTGATGCATAATGCATTACCTTGTCAATATGTTGAGTTGGTATCATTAGATCTTCAGCTCTTCTTGTACAACTATTATGATACGATGCAGATGTTGTACCAATATGAATAAGAAATGCACATTTACTGCCTTGGTTAACCCTCTTCCAATTATCAAATCCAACAGTAACCAATGATGATATATTAGATGGAGCACTATCATTGAAAAAAAGGAAACAATAAAAACAATATACCTTATGTGTTGAAGGTGAATATTCCAGCTAAGGGAACTGTTCGTACCAACACTCCTGAAATCGTCGTTTCTGCTTTCCAAATTCTTTACTCTGATAGTCCAAAAGTTTTGGTTGATATGGTCCAACATTTAGATAGGCTCGCCTAATCTGATCGCGTTCATTAAATGGATGTTCACATATTTGATTTCTTTTTCCTGGGTCCCGTTCAATAGAATCATATGGTTCTGAATTAAAAGTAGAAGCTGAAGGCCGTTCAACTTCAGGAGATAAAATTGGATTTGGAATGGTAGTTGTAGAAATTGGAATACTCTGATGTTTGTTGCTTTTCGAAAAGAAAGATAACAAAGTTCTTCCTTTCTTGGAAGAAGGTCGATCTTCTTCTATATTAAACCTAAAAACATAAAGATATGAAATAAGCACAAAGCTCTCATTTTGAAAATTTAACATGAATTCTCAAACTAACATTTCACAATTCCACAACTTTTATCCCCACATTTCTCACTCAATCATAGTTAAATAACAATAACAATTCACAAAGACACAAACAATTCACAATTTCACAATTTTTATCCCCACATTTCTCACTCAATCATAGTTAAATAACAATTCACAAAGAGGCAAACAATTAACAATTTCACAATTTTTATCCCCACATTTCTCACTCAATCATAGTTAAATAACAATAACAAATTAACAATTAACTAAATACAGTAAATCGAATGAAATAACAATAACCTGAAAGTGGAAGTTGGAGCTGAATCTGAAGCCTGAAGGGAGCTGAAGCTGCTGGACCAAGTGGAATTTGTGAAGCCTCAAAGTCAGGGGCTTGAATGCTGCCTGCAGTCACAGACAGAACACTTAAATGTACGGGTAGATCAAGTCTATCTTGATGTATAATACAGTGCCGTTAATATTACTGAGAAGAAGAAACGCAGCTATGATCAATTCTGAAAACATATTTTTTTAAGTATCATTTGAACACGAGAAGAAATACTTCTGCCACCTAGAGAGGACTCGAAGAAAGGTAACTTTCAGTTTCAGAAAAAGTTATTCCAATAAAGTCGACAGAGAAACTCTGATGTTAGAAGGATGAAAAAATGTTTTACCTGTATAAGACTTACAAAAAACATATTAAAAAGATTTCAAAAGTCAAAACTCATGACTTTTAACTATCATAAACTAAAGAAAAATGCAATTCTGCCTAGAGTATTGATTATATGCAGAACTTGACACAGAGAACATCAAAATAACGAGGTCTGAAAATAATAATTTTGTAACCAAAGTCAATAATATGGTCAGAAAAGTTGGTTGAGCACTTGCCACTTGAGCTGCTGGCAGCTGGCTGAAGAAGACAAGAGTCAAGAAGTGAAGGAGAAGTTGAAGGATGGTGGCGAGCAGGGGCGGTTGGTTGAGCAGTGAACTTGAGCACTTGGGCTGCTGGCTGTGGCTGAAGAAGTGAAGGAGAAGAACTGTAGGAGGACTAGAGTTGGAGGACTGAAGGACGGTGGCGAGTGGCGCTGGAGTCGGAGAAGGACGGTGGCGACTGGAGTCCAATTTTGGGAGTTCAAATGGGGACGCACGTGAAAATGGTAAGGGTTTGGACCTTGGTGGTTTGGGTATTTGGGAAGGAATTAATTGGGTTTTCATTTTGGGCTACTCAATAATGGGCTAAATTAGAAATATTTGTACTGGGCTAAACTAGTGGGCTAAAATCAATTTTGCCCTAATTTAATGCATCTGGGCTTGGACTACACTGGGCTACAGCCCAGTGTAGCCCAGCCCTAAATCTGCCCCTGTACATGCGATACTTGTAGACATTATAGTGCAAGAAAATTTTACAGAGAAATCAAAGATTTTTGTTGTTTTGATGCAAATGTTTATCTTTGTGTGCATGATTCACCAGCTAAACTGTACAACTTATTTACATCCAAAGAACTCAAAAATATGGAATTCAAAAACATTGCGAGAGGATATAATAACCACTTTGCTTTAACTTTATTTGGTGTTAAATACGACAAAAATATATTCAAAGCATACAAATGTATTTATAAAGTATTTACCGGAGCAAATAACTTGAATTCTCAACGTCGAAATTTGGTTAATTGATTTTGTGACCAGCTCGGATAATTGAGGTCATAGAAATCAATGACGTGGTCAGATCCTTGAATTTGTGATATGTGACTTGTGCACTTTAACACTTGACATGTGAGCTGATCTATTGGCATGTGATCAAATCTTTTAAATCTATGACATGTGACCTGAGCCAATGGTGTGTGATCAATTTTCTTGAATCCATGATCTACGACCTATGCACTTGACGTGTGACCCACAACTTGATTCAATGGCCGTAAACAAATCTCTTGGATCTATGATCAAATCTCTTGAACTCATAACACGTGACCTATACACTTCGACATATGATCTTGACTCGATCTAATGGCAGGTGAACAAATCTTTTTGATCTGTGGCCCATGACTTGATCCAATGTCATGCGACCAAATCTTTTAAATCTGTGACTCGTGACCTATGCACTTTGACTAGTTACATATTCAAGATATTTGATCACAGAAACTCAATCAACTGTGACCTACACATATCCACCTTCATCACATGTGGACATTGATCCACCACCAACATTCTACTACAACCACCACTACAACATTTCACCATAACCACCATTATCATAATATTACCATCACCACTAACAACCTAACAACCAAGTAAATCACTAGCGTTAAAACATTACCAAAACCACCACAAAATCGTTGCCAAACCTTTACAAAAACCACTTCCAACCACCACTTTGAGCACCTCATCCCACATCCACCAACAACAAAACCACCGATGCATGCAATACCACCAACTTAACCACTACTGCCATTACTACCTGAACAACCACCGCCATCATCACCCACAAACAACCAAAACCCAGCTCCACCACCTTTACGACCATAGTTTCCATAAAACCAACAATAAAAAAAACACAAAAAACCATAATAACCCCAAACCTGTAAGTACCCATATTAATAAAACCCCATTTTCTGTTTTCTATGCTTATCCTTTTGGTTCCTGTAAAAAATCTTGTTACCAATGGCTCCCGTACGTTATGCAACATTGATTCTCAGTACTTTTATCATTACTAGTTGGCGCCTCGTGCGATGCACGAGTTTTGTACTTATTATATGTTTATTAGCGTGCTATTTAATGATAATAATAACGTAAAACAAAAACCTTAAATATCATATTGATTGATCAAAATAGAATACAGGATTAGGAGATACAATAAAGAGCTGAAAATATCAGAACTACAGGAGAACTGAACAATTTGATTCGCATAAGAATTTCTGACAGTTCCACCATATCCAGTGACTAAATCACGCATGAAAAACATGAGCCTACGAGTTATAGTCCCAGAAACATCAGCATGCCCGCTAAAAAAACATAAATACAGTGTATATCAGTTCAGCCCATCTTCATCATGGGACCAAAAGCTCAACATTAGGAGTAAAAGGCCTTATATATCGTATCGTAGACAACATTATACTCTCTTACTACTAAACAAAATCTGAAAAAGGTAAGAGGTTATTGTGTTATTTATGAGTATCCAAATCATTTACTTAAAACGAAATTAATGTTTCACTTCCAATGAGCATTAATCGAATTCCTAAAGATGTAGTAAGTGAAAAAAAACAAAAGCAAACAGAACTTATTTAGGGTTCAGGTCCCTCCCCCGCCGTCAATCATCATCAGAAAGTCCGACCTTTAACCGTTTTACACAATTCTATATATTAACCCTTATTGATCGGACAACGCTTTTAATTTCCCTTCTTCGCAACGAAATAACTATATTTTAACCTTGAAAATACGCTAATCATTTGAAAGAGGCCTCAGAATACGAGAACATAACACGAGTATTATCAACACGAAAATCTATCAATTTTCTTCCAATGGAGATCTCTATCAAGAATTTTTTATGCTACATGATCCATGAAGAAATAAGTAACTAAATGCCCAACTTTTCATTAAACTACACGTTGACGATTTAAGGATGGAACACTAAATGTCAATGCTCAGTTAATTACAAATAAACATCAAAACTGAGTTAACGTGCTAAATAACAAGTTAGTTGAACCATATTAATTAAAATTCATACCACTTTGATGTTTAGAAACAAGATGCAGTAAAGGAACTTGCCTTTGTGGGGTCAATTATGCCAGCGGCCATTAGATCCTCGTATGTTCCAGTTGCGACATTGTAACCATACTTAGGATTATCATTGGCCAACACCTAAACAAAGAATCTCATGTCAATTGAACACAATTCAGATACAAGCTCTAGAACGATTAATTTTGAACATGGCACGAAAGCAGTTGAGTCAAGCCTCACCTTCTCTATCACAACACTTCCATTTACCCCAGCATTTTTGGCTATTAACTTCAATGGATAACTGAATGCTCTCTTAACAATATCTGCTCCAATCTGCCGCCATTCCAATTAATCCTTGTTTATCAATCATACAAAACCCAGTATCACATCTCCCTTGAGTAAATTATTAGCACAAAATTAGAAAAAAGAAAAAAAAAAGCAGAGAAACAAAGTAATTAGCCTCCGCGCGCGGAGTCCCAAACCTCCGCACGCGGAGGATCTGGGCCTCCGCATGCGGAGGCTTGGAACCTCCGCCGAAGCCTCCGCACGCGGAGGCCCAGATCCTCCGCGTGAGGAGGTTTGGAACCTCCGCACGCGGAGGCTTTAAAAAAAAAAAATTTTTTTTTTTTTTTTTTTTCCTCCTTCATGAAACCTCCGCACGCGGAGGTTTCAAATTTTTTTTTTCTTTTTTTTTTTTTTTTTTTTTTTTTTTCAAACCTCCGCACGCGGAGGCTTTAATTTTTTTTTTTTTTTTTTTTTTGCTGCTTTTTTTCTTCTTCTTTATATTTAATATCCAATTCCAACATGAAATTTAAAATAAAGGAGACCTGAATTAAATTAATTTAAATAAACGATAAATAAACATGAACTAAACTAATTTATTTAAATAAAAAGGAATAGTAACTGTTAGGATTTTTAAGAAATGAAAATGTATTTATAGTTTATAATAAATAAAAATAAAAACTCCAAGTATATATATTAATAAGTGAAATTGTATTTATAATTTGTAAATAAGCAGAATTATTAAATGATTTTGGAGGAAGAACGAACAAAATATATTGAAAATGTTAAATGATTAATACAACAATAAAAATTGTAAATTATTGATAGCACAACAATATAAAATAAAATAAAATAATAATGGACCTCCGCGCGAGGAGGTTCTTCTTCCATTGAAAATCTTAAATGCTTAATACAAAAATAAAAAACTGTAAATTATTGGTAGCACAACAGTAAAAAATAAAATAAAATAATAATGGACCGAGGAGGTTCTTCTTCCACTATTTATATAAGAATACAACCACCGTCGTTTATGCTTTAAAAGCACTGCCTCCTCTGCGGAGGCCAATGCCTCCGCGAGCGGAGGTGTTTACCTCCGTTGGCGGAGGTACTCCCATTCGGGATCCGCCCGCGGAGGCTATGCCCTCCGCGAGAAGAGCCAGTCCTCCGCTCGCGGAGGGAGTGCTATATATATATATTTTTTATATACAATACTTTTTATTTTGTGCAATTTTTTCTGTTTCATCCAACACTTAAAGTTTTTTTTACTTTGTTTTTACAAAATAATATCATTTTGTATTTACTGAACAAACATGCAAAACTAAAAAAATAACTTTTACATAATCATTTAATCACTTCATCAACTTTCTTTGTTTGGAATAACAGTTATACAAAATTTCTTATTCCTAAACATAAACACATTTTTATTTAAACACTAAACATGTAAATAGAACTAATATAAAAGGCAAAACCATTTTACATAATTACTTACCGCGCTGAACGGTATGAAAATTTCAGATTGTTCCACTGCAAGTGGAAGACCAGTTGCTTAGTTGCTTCAAGACCAGTTGCTTACTTGCTTCTTAACGAGAGAGAATGAAATGGAATAAATATTCGTAAAATTTCTTGGTAGAAAAAAGAGGATGATGAAATGGAATAGTTTTTCTTCTTATTTGCAATTTGCAAAGTGATTAAATGAAATGCATTTTTCCCCTTTATATAAGGAAAATACAACCACTGTTGTAAAACCCTAAACAGCACCGCCTTCGAACAAAAAACAAAAGCGGCGAAAATCGACGACCGACTAAAGAAAGAAAATACAGTGAATTTCGACGCCTACATTTTAATTGGTAAAAGCAAATTCTCGGCGCCTATTTTTTTTCTCGGCGCCACCATTTTTTTCCTCCGAACAGTAACTCTTTTTAATATATAGATTGTCCTATATAGATAGAGGACAGAGAGGAGGAATTTGTTAAGAAACTGGGGATATACAGGGAAAACCAAAATAGGTCATAAATGAACAGTAAACTGCGGATTCACTCTTTTAATAGAGGAGGAGATTTTGGTTAGCGTAAAGTACTCTGCTGAAAATGGCCATGAAATTTTAATTTTCTACTTTAATGAGGGTGGATTTTTAATTCATTATTTATGTTTATTTATTCACAAGTATTCTTATAATCAACAAGTTTTATGCTTGTTCGATTGTCTACGTAATTTTTGCTCTATCAATTTACCATACTTTTTCAGATTTTTCTTATTTCTCGGTGTATGAATTGATATATATGGTGATAATTAGGGTAAAATGCATACACAGGTTCTCGTAGATGGGATATTTGATGTTGTTTCAATTAATTATGCTAATGGAAGAAGTATAGAGGGAAGAAAATTGCTAGTTAAAAAAATGTGCAAAGAGCAAGGAGTGAATAGAAATCCATCAAATGTTTTATGTGCAACTTATATTATGATTTTGATGCAAATGTTAATGTATGCCCCCTTCCTCCCCAAAAAAAAAATCGAAAATAGAAAGTCAGGCAAACCCCTAGACGACACCCATTGTAACAGCGTTCAAGAAGAATATTAAGCTGATTTTGTACCTGAGTAACGTTATTTAACATTATTGGTGTAATACAACATCAGTTTAAATGTCATTAAGCACATGTTTGGTGATAATTAAAATTAGATTTTTAGTAGATTTTGATAAAAGTTGATGAAATGCGTGGTTAAAAAGTTGTGGGCTCCATAAAATGAATTATTAAAATTAATTGTTGACTTTAACTTAAATTAAAATCTGAATTTTAATTTCTACCAAATAGGACCCCAACATTATTGGGTTTATATGACATGAGTTTAAGTGACACTAATGGTCTTTAAATGAGAGAAACGCTTAAGCCTTTGTTTGGTTCCATTTTTCAAAAAAAAATATTTTTTTTTTCAAAATTCATTTTCAATGACATTCTCTCATAAAATAATATTACACGTAAATCCAAAATTTTTTCTTATTTTTTAACTATACATTTTCCAAAAGATATTATTCCAAAATGCATTTTTTTTCCCCAAAATCTCATTTTAATGGAGTTCAAATCGAGGCTAAATTAATCATATAATTTTACCTTTAATTAAATTCATCATATAGTAAAATCTAGACTGATATTCTAGCACGCCCATACTTTACTTAAAAGACGTTAGATAAAAAGTAATGCAACCCTTCCGAGATTTACTTCACCAAATAACGAACTTTGTGCAAGCAAATGGGATTGTATTACTTTGGCATGAAGTTTTACGTGTTTAGCTAAGCCTTAAAAGGTTACATTTAAAATAGTAGTTATATTCTATATATGTATGTACATTTGATAATCTCCACTTCTAAAGATCTTGATAAGCTCATTTTTGGTGCAGTTAAAAAATAGAATTTTAGTAAATTTTAATAAAAGTTAATGAAATATGTGGTTGAAAAATTATGGATTTCATAAAATGTATGGCTAAAATTAATTGTTAACTTTGACTTTAATTAAAATTAAAATGTTAATCCACAGCAAATTGGGGCTAAATGTTTTCATGATTTACACGGGGGCTTTCCGTATATTAATAAAGAATTACGAACATTAATGTTGAGGTGTTAATGAAATTAATTGTTGTGATTGGTAACGATTTTATATTGGTTTGATTCTAATTATTGAAAGAGCACAAGGCAAATGAGTAATTTACTTAGTCATCCCGTTAGATACAATCTTATAACGTGTACATCAAGATTTATATAGTGACTTACATGATGTCATATGACACTCTATCATTAAATAGTTTAAAACAGGGTCCACCCCATGTGAGTGTTATGTGAACCAGTATAGATAAAATTTATGTACTCATAGCATATCTCTAATTCTTATAGATCAATATTGCTACATGTACATCAAAACTTACATAATAATTTACATAAATACAAACAATTTTTTTCGTTTTTATGTTTTTAGAAACAGTTTTTCAAAGTAAACGCATTTTCCATTTTTATGTTTTTAGAAACAGTTTTTCAAAATGACAAAAAGAATGTATTTTCAGAAATTTCAAAATAGATGCTCAAAACACAAAACACAAAACACAAAATGAATTCAAAACATAAAATACAAAACTGAAACACAAAGAGAACATCCCCCTAACTTTTTAGTCATTTTCCAAATCTGATTATATAAATATCGTGATATACTTTGGTTAAATTATTTTTCTTGTGCATGAATAACAAGAAGATTTCGAATTCTTGACCGTCGCTTTGGGTTTGTGAAATTCCATATTTGCCCTTTTTTACTTGCTCAATTGCTACCTGTCGTCTCCGTGTGTTTCCTCCACCTACCGATCATCAACCCCATTAAACTTTGTTAGCGTCTTTTGGATGATTATATAAGAGGATGATCCAGTAATTATTTGAACTTTGGTTTGCACGCTATTATTAATTATTAAACGATTGTGATATGAGCTTATTGGACAGTGACGATCATATTATTTGGGACTTTAGGCAATGTCTTTAATGGGGATAGCCAATCCCACATTTGCATATGCTCATTAAAATCGCCTAAAAAAGCGATCGAAAAGCAAAACCCTTTCTTCCAATCCAAGTTAGCGAAACCACCTATTTCTCAGGGTAAAGGGCACTCCACCATTCTAACTTCTTCAACTTCTCCTTGATTATCGCGTTGTCCTGAACATAATTTGGATTCACCTGACATTTGACGAAAGATTCCCGACCTGGGTTAAATATATGTCTTTCCTCATATTTAAGTTGTTGCTGCTGTTTTGGCACTTTGTTAAATCGGTACATCAACAATACTCGTCCTTGTTGGGGTCCCATTTCCCATTGGTGTGTTGGAGAAGGTTCTTCCTTTATCATCTTCTCCTCTTGATATTTCGGGGAAAATAAATAAATAAAGAGAATTTAAATAGAGACAATCACTTATACCAAAATATTCGTTCACGAGTCAAATAGAATTATCGACAAGAATCCATGAATAATCACCAATACACATTTGTCAGTGTTTAAAGATAATATCGTCTTTTATATTGTCAACAATCACCAATAAAACTTTTGACGTTGGTCATTATGAAAAATACACTTATTCTTTTTTCACTTATTTTTGTTTTCAAATATTTCCATGGTAATATAAGATTTCTTTTTATTATTAAAAACAAATAAAAAGTTAAAAACGAATAAATTCTTCATCGGTATCAACAATCGAAGCACCATCGGTGATTGTTGTCAACATTACTATTAGTAATCGCTAACGAATATCAATATGTGTAGATAATCACTGATGGCATTGCCGTTATTAATTCTATTCAAATCACCGACGGAAAATGATATTCGTCATCAATGATTATTTTTGCTGATTGTTTATTTCTTATTAAATTAATTAATAGCATTGTTAGATGTTTATTTATTTTTAGGGTAAAGATATTTGGAAATTTAACTTAAAATTGCCTAAAAAAAACTTCATCCAAAAATAATATATATAAAGTGAACTGTTCAAGAACGTATATTTCTTCTTTTCTGGATTGGTTGACACTGGTTTTGCGAAGATTTCTTCTAATCATAAATGTTTATTTTCATTATTAAAGGACGTTTGACTTTGGATTAGATGAAACTCTGTTGTTTTTTTTTATATGGCTAGAAAACAAAGAGGAAAATATGAAATAAATTTAAAAATAAGAAAAAGATAGAAAAAAAAAAAAAAAAAAAGTAAAATCGACCAAAACCGCGTTCCTTTTTCAATATTGTTATTCCACTTCTATAAAAAGCATCTCATTCCCAGTTGATAAACCACTGTTATCATCATCTTGCTGCCTTTGTCAACTGATCAAGATTCATGGGTCTTCTCTATTTATGGGTGATTAATAGTTTTCGTTTAATCCGTTGAATTTCTTGATTTCTTGTTCAAATATAGCTTAAATTTGCTTGATGCTAGTTTAATTTCATGTTATATGCATTTTTTTTTTTCGTAGGTTATCTGACTTTTTTTTTTTTTTTTTTTTTTTAATCTTTATGAAGTATCCAAGAGACTCTTCCGATCATTGTGTGGATGTGAACTTGTTAGCTTGAACCCCCCGCGTCTCTCTGTGTGTTGGGTCTTAATTTGGGGTTGTGTTCTTTGAACCATTTTTTTTCCCTCCCTATTTACTTCTTTTCATGCTATCTTATCAATCACAATAACTTTGTTGATTAGCAATGATGCAAAATTGGATTTTGTTACTACCAAAATTCCAAGTTGCTAATTTTCTACCAACTTTGAGTACTTGATTTAATATAACGAAGTCATGATAGTTATTTGGAAACATGGAGGAAAGAGGAAATAAAAATTAGTTAAATGAAGGAAAGATAAGAAGTCTGGAAGCATATCTGATACGTGGAGTGGAATACAGTGATAGATGCACATTGAGTTAAATGTTTATGTAGTTAGCATTTGAGCGGCTATGAATTATTTGGATATTCTTTTGACACACTTATGAAGCATTGTAGAAGAAATGAATTGGGCTGCCTAAATTTTGTTTTAGCCTTTATTCAGATAAGAGTGTTCATTGAAGTTCATTGTTATGATTTGCCTAAAAAATTGCATATGTTTCGATTATTATGTTTCTTGCTGACAAAAAACCAGTTAATCATTTGGATCAACTTTCATTTGAAAATTACTTATGGAGTTTCATCTATATCTAAGAGTACAGATTCTTATCAACCTATCTTTACGAGAAACAAGATAAACGATATGAAAGGATGGTGTAGATAAATGGAGAGGAAATAGTATTTACTCTGTCCCTCCTTTCAGTAAAAGTTGTTCACCCAATTTACTAAAACTCTTTGGCTTGGCCAGTGATTGATTCATAGAAGCACCTTTATTCGCATCTCATCATTGATAAAACCAGGAAAAGATGCTCTCGAAAAGTTCAGCATGCACTCTGAAGTTCTTTTGATGTGTCAAGTTCCCTTTCAGTTTAGATTTTTTGACTTAGTATTCCCACAAGTGTAGTTTACCAAGTGTTAATAATTGATGTAAACCATAAGATTTTTTGTGAAAATTGAAAGATGAATTGGGTTTTTGGTGAAATGATTATAAATGAACACATTATGTCTCATCGTATCTGTGTTTATGTTTAAAAACCTGCATAAGTAAAATTACATGTTGGCCTATCATTAGATTATTCTGACATATATGCTAACAACTTGAATTTATAGTAGAAAATAAATGCTGTCTGAATTTCGAATTAGACTTCAAGCTACTTTAGTTACGGCTGGATTGGAAAAACGCAATCTAGATTATCTCTATGTTCTGTTTTCCAGTTTTTCTTTGTTGTAGATACGTATTTAGAAGCACTATAGAAAGAAAATTTACTTTGATCCATGTCGAAGCCTTAGCTCTCAAGAAAACCAAGGAGAAAACCGACTGTATAAGCAAATAGCCAAATACTAAGGTTCCCTTGATAGAGCTCAAAAGCCCAAAGCAGACTCTAACTGGAATGAGTACAATTCATCTTTATAAAAAATTGCAAACCTGATTATAATAATCTTAAGCTTCCATCCTAGTAATTGAAATTCTAAAGCCTAACTGGAAAACACAAATAAAACTAGTTAGCAATTCCTAGAACAACTAAGAAACCATTCGTAACTAGGAAACCGTCCTAAAATAATAAAGTACATAGCATGAATGGTAACATGTCTTCAGTGCGTTGTCTTCTATTCCTATTTTTCATGTATTGTCTTCAGCAACATTTATTCAATCTCTATGGTATCACTATCATCCACTTGATTTGTATAATCTACTTGAGTTATTTTTCCATAATTAATAAGTTTCAGTATTACCGATTTGCTGGTGTGTTATAATGTATCTGTTCGATAGCTGAGAAACGTCATTGGTTTCTGCTGCCATGTATTGGTCAGTATATGTAATCCTGCTGCCAAAAGTAAATACTGGCAAATCTCACGGTGTGAGAGGAGTTTTATATTGATAATATATGAATTTCTTGTGCAATTACAGTGACAAACCCTGCCTACAATATGTTTCCGCTGTCTGGTTCTGAAAAACAACCAAAATATGGTTCATGAAACCAATTTGGTTATACTTGGCATCTCTGTTGGTGTGGCTTCTGGCATTCTCATAGCATCACTCATACTTTTTGTCATTTGTTGGTACAAAAAACGTGCTCATCTTCCCCGAAGTGCAAATGAGCGTTCCCTTGCTACTCTTCCTATACGAGAAAATGGTTTGGGTACTAGCATCGAGTCAAGTGCATCTATCTCAAATTCTGTAATTGCCAAGAGATCAGATTATCTTGCCAAAAAACCTCAAAAATTCTGGTGGAGTAATCACAGTAAATATGGATTTGCTTCAGCTTCTGGACTACCAAGATACTCTTACAAGTACGTAAGACCCAGATTTATATTAGCATTTATTCTCTTTAACTTGTAAATTTGCCTCAATTTTTACAACTTCTAAAAGCTACTCTTTCGTTTTCCTTTTTTTTTTCCTGTTCCTTGATGAAGTGTTTCTGGAAATCTTGACACCTAAGAGTTGGTACATGTTGCTTGTTTAATTATTTCCTTGCACATGCCAGAGAAAAATAAAACAAAATTGTTTGAAGTTACCTCTTATTGTGTCACTGGGAAGGAGGGCAATGATTTGATTGTTATCTTTTCATTCTACATCTTCTGCACACTCATCCTTTGGAATGCATTATGAAGTGGGCGTTTTCGGTCAATGAATACAAAAGTTACTATGCACCGTCCTAAATGGGTAGATACGAGAATGGAGACCAAAAGTTGCCTAGTTTTACAAGTACTATCTGCTTGCCAGTTCAGTTTTCATTGCAATGGGTAGTGATTGGACAAAAGGAGAGTGATACCTTGTAAGCCCGTTAAAACCCTGGGGATTTCGCTGCAAGTGTGCAGGGAGAGATGGAGGGAGGGCTGAATAAATTTGGGTGTTTCTTTTTTCTTTTTTTTTTTTTTTTTTTTTTTTCAAAAATTATTTTCCACCCTTTTTAATGCATTGCATGGAATGCCTGATCTATTTCCTTTTGGATTTTCAGAGACATTGAGAAGGCGACACAGAACTTCACAACTATTCTAGGAAAGGGCTCTTTTGGTCCGGTGTATAAAGCTGTTATGCCTACTGGTGAACTGGTTGCTGTAAAAGTTCTTGCTTCCGATTCTAAACAAGGGGAAAAAGAGTTTCACACAGAGGTAATAGCTAAGTTGATTGTAACAGTCTTGATGCTAAAATACGACTATCCCCCTATTAGTTAACTTTCAGACAAACTTTTGTATTTCCAAATGTATCACTTATGCCCTTTAGTTCTACTAATGGAGTAATGGTGCATTTAATTCTAATATGTTGAATACCTATCAAAAGCAAATAAGAATACCACTTGAAAATCAGATAGGTTTCTTTCTTTCTTTCGTGACAAACATGGAAGAGAGAGATGAAGAAATTATCAGTGCTGTGCTGTGTAAAAATTAGAAATGTTGCCTGAGAATACTTCCAAGTTAGTGAGAAGAGAATATTATACTATAGTGCCATGCAGAAGTCTATGTGGAATCCACTTTATATTTATTTCGGGTGTAAAGATCATATTATCTGAAATCACCAATGTTATTTGATATGTTGGTTCCCCGAAAGAAAGAACAGTTTCTTTCCCATTCCATATTTTGTCTTGAATATCTGCAGGTTTCTCTGCTTGCTAGGCTGCATCATCGAAATTTGGTGAATTTAGTTGGATATTGTGTTGATAGAGGACAGCGAATGTTAGTTTATGAGTTCATGATCAATGGAAGCTTAGAGAACCTTCTTTATAGTAAGTTCATTGTTTTTAAACTTGTTAATACGGATTTTCTATTCACTTGATACGAGTATCCATGCCTTTGTTTTTCTAAGATAAATCTTGCATTGACATTTATACGAATTTAGGACGTTTATCAATGAGCTCTACCATATTTCTTGAACTAATAGATTATAAGGTAAACATGCATTTGCTAATCTGTGCAATCTTCTTTATCCCTTTGTAAAACAGAAGGAACAAAATGGAGGAAAATATGGATGTTGAATGATTCTTAAAAGATCTGTTACTCCCTTTAAATGCACTTACATTACTAAGCCAAGGTCAGTGCCTAATTAAAAGTTATAAGGCTCTTTAGAGGATATTGAAATGGTTACGTGAAATAAAGTTAACTGCCACATGTGATGAAATTTTTTGTTATATAGTGATATTTAAAAAATTTAATGAAAATAATATATATTGTTGTGAGTTAGTATAGCTTGATATTTAAAAATTTTAATGAAGAAAATATATATTGTTTCGAGTTAGTATAGCTTTTCTTTTAAAAAAATTAAATATCTCCTGTTCATTGGAAGTTTTTGTGGATTATTATTCATTGAAACTTAATCAAGGATTATATGATTATGCTTGAGGTTTAGGATATCTATTACGCACTTGCTTCAAGTTGTTTCTTTAAGTTGGTGACTGACTTGAGATGGTCCCCAAAAAAAAAAAAAAAAAAAATAGAAACTCAATTCAGAATAAACCTGCAAATTTAAGACCTAAAGCTCTCATAAATAGCATAGCTTGTATGGGTAACATGTACAAGTTGATCTGCATAAATTGCCACTGAAACAATTGTGTTTGTACAAGAAAGACTTGTACCAGTAGCGTTTTGTATCAATAGCTTCGACAATTTACTTATAAACCAAACCACGCATGTGCCATTAAAGAAAGAAAATAATGGTATTAAATTTTTCATTTGGTTCTTTTATTTTTATTTAAGTGGTGGGGAAGGGAATGGTTTAATGTGTGAAGAAACAAGTTTGGTATTTCTTGTTCTTATTTGTTTAAGAAGATGGCCTTATGGTCGTTGACCATTACACCCAATTTACTAGGTTCTTATTGGTTATCCTTCCGATTTTCAGAGCAATGGTTACTAATGTGTTCATCATGTCTTCAATCGACATTGGATTCAACATGGGTATTTGATGAGACTACAAATTATTAATTGGCATATTGGTCATTGGCAAACTGCATGAGTTTATTGTAATACCTTTTTATTTATTCAACTGCTATTTTGTGCGTTTCTTTTTGTATTTCTTCTACATAACTTGTTTCACCACAAATTCAGATGAAGAGGAAGAAGCATTGAGTTGGGAAGAACGATTACAAATAGCATTAGACATTTCACACGGGGATTGAATATCTTCATGATGGGGTACGTTAAATAATAAAATAACTAGTAGCAATCCTTTTTTCTGGCGAGCCTTCATCATTTTTACTTACATAATTTCTTAGAACAGGCAGTGCCTCCTGTGATACATCGAGATTTGAAGTCATCTAACATATTACTGGATCGTTCTATGAGAGCTAAGGTAATTAATTGAAGCCTAAACTGACATGTAGGAAGACAAAAAGTGATATGTTTTTTAAGCTTGGCCAGACATGTCACTGTTGCAATTTAGAGTTGGCTTGAAAAATTTGATCTTGATTAATGTATTAATTATTCCTTCTCTAGGCCATCAAGTCATGGTATATGTTTCCTTATATATGCTTCATCTTGACTAGGTTGCTGATTTTGGGTTGTCGAAGGAAGAGGTTTTTGACGGCCATAATTCAGGCCTTAAAGGTACATACGGGTATATCGATCCTGTGTACATATCGACCTACGAGTTTACGACAAAAAGTGACGTCTATAGCTTTGGTGTTATCCTCTTTGAGCTCATCACGGCCATTCACCCACACCAAAACTTGATGGAATATGTTAACCTCGTAAGGCTTCTAGTTAAGAACTTCAAAAGTTATCTTTCCCTAATTTTCTCATCGGACCTTTTTCCTTCACATTTTATAGGAGAATTGCAGAGTTTGTATGCTACCAACTAACCAGAGTAGCAAGTTAGTCCCCTCCTTTAAAAGGAACAAATTCATGCTCAACCTTTACCGTGGTTGCACTAGTCACAATGGATGGTACTGTCCAGAAAAAAAGTCAAAAAGATTTTAGAAAGTACAGTTTACAAGGGTTATAGGTTGAGGACGAACATGTTCCTTTGTAAAGGTTAGGACCAATTTGTTACTTGAGCAATAGGTAGCGGACACTGCAATGTTCCCTATTCTTATAAGATTTAGTTTTCTTTGTTCTCATTTCTTCATTTAAAGGTTAGGACCAATTTTTATTTTTATTTTTGGAGTTGTTGAATAGTTTAGATTTATTTGCATTTTCCCAACTAGTTCATGCTATATAGGCCATGAACGAAGCCTCTCACCCTGCATCAAACCCACAAATATATTCACTCTGACCATGCAACACTTTTTGTAATCACAGACGATCAAAATGAGATTTACATAATATACCAATTTTTCAGCAATATTAGCCACCTGAACTACTACGTGGCTAAAATACTTTCCTTTCGAATCGTGAACTTCAATTGTCAAATCATCTCCAAGCCCTTCGGCAAGCTGTATTCAAGTGGGAAGGAAATTTAACCATCTAACTCTATGAGATTGAAGAACATGTAACAAGATTAAAGAGAAAAAGATTACATACAAAACATGAGTTTCATCAGATTCTCGTGCATTCGAGATAGAAAATAAGCTAAAAAAATTGTTAAAAAAAAAAAAAAAAATTTGATTTTTTTTTTCAGTGGGGCGGCCGCTCCCGCTGGGCCCTTCGTGAGTCCGCCCCTGAATGCGTCCATGTTTGAAGATACAAGAAGCAATATCCAGATAAATGCAACATCAACATGAATGTGCAGCTGTAATTGAAGGAAACTATCATATGTTATGATCCTATGGGAACTACCGCAATTCATTGTCACAAGTCACATATTAGTGGAACGTGTTTGATTACTGACACAATCATTGACGGTAACTGACGAAAATCAATATCAATATGTGGGCTGACAGAATCATCAACGATAACTGACGAAAATCGATATCAATATGTGAGTTAGACGAAATTACTGATTTAATACTACCAGTAATCACTTGTGTACATCTTTCCGTGGACAGGATTTTGATTAGATTGTTGTAATTGGTGGTTGTTGTTTACAAGTGGAGACCCCTCTACTCCAATTCTCTTTTTGCACTTTGATTCATACTTCAAGTTTTTTTGTACGATTTTGGTCCGCTCTTTTTTTTAATCTAAATTTTTAGTATTGATCTCATAACTTTTAAAAGTATCCATGTCAATCCTAGTGCTTGGTTGGGGTTAGGGATAATAAAGTTGTTTTCCGATCATGTTGGGTACACCAGCGGAACAGATTGATTTGTGAATTGAATTTGTAATCGACAGATATGGACTATTGATTACC